>JAVJIF010002663.1:0-327491 GCA_038442645.1 Agave tequilana
AGTTGGTGCCGACACACTGGTTATTGATGAAATTCACATGTCTAATAGTACCAGTGATGACGTGAATGAGATAGTTGAGCCTACTACATTGCATTTTCCTGTTGTATATATTGATGATATCACTAGACTGATAGCAATTTATAATGATACTCATAAATTTACTGCGTATTCATATAGTACTTTGCAGGAATTTGCGGTTGATAATAAGGTGATGGTTATGAGTCGCTCTGAGACTGTGAGGAAGTTGCACGCTTGGCCTAAAGATTTCGATAGGGCTCTGAAGAGGATTGCTTCCATTGCTTACGAGTTGGATAGCCCATGGGATCCTGGTATTAGTTCCGTCTTCAGTAGGGATGATGCGCCATAGTCTACTCTCTATGTTTTGATCGAGCTGCCATCTTTCACAGCCGACCGTCACGGAGACCAGCTCCACCTCCGCCACCATGGTATCAACACGGCGTACCAGCGATGCTGCCACGACCACCACCTTGGCCGATTGATATGCTTCGTGAGGAAAGTCTTCACTCGGCAGGGTCGGGTTTCTCCCACCCCGGGGGAATTGATGAGGACATCACGTCAGTTGTCAGTTACCTTTCCATGTCTTAGTTTATTTTGAGATGTGTTATGTTTCTTTTTAGTACCACATCGGTTATATCCGAGAAGTTCACTTTGTAAGAGCCTATATAAAGAGGCTCAACTCAATGAATAAGCAGACAATGATTAAATAAAAAAATTTTCAGTAAAATTCTCTTGAGAGTGCTCTTGAGTTTGAGTGCGAAGCCCGTGGTGCAAGGGGTGCGAAGCTCGCGTAAGGGGCGCGAAGCCCAAAGTTATCTGGTTATTTCTCCAACCTTATTCTCTCTTTTCATTTTATTTCTTGTAAAACCCTAGTTTTCTTTTTTATTGTATTCGAAGGTGATTGCGATCCTGTATTACATCACTTAAAGCTCTAATTTGATGAAAAGAAGAGAGGAGGTCGGTTTGGGGTGGGAGGCTAGGGGTCCTTTTTTTCATTTTTTTTTGGGGGGGTTTGTTGGGTGGGTGGGTTTGTAAGGGAGGAGTAGCCTGGGTTTATCCTGATGCTATTTGCTTCTGGCTGCTTTCAGCACTCACATCTTCAATCTGACTCCGACCAGTAGCAAAATGGAGCCTCTTTTGAAATTGTTTATTGGAACTTACTGAGCAGAAGGGAGCCTCTTGATGAAATGAGTCTTGAAACTTATGACTTTGGGTATAGGGCAATAAGCGGCTCTTATGTAAAGGTTTAGCCGACTGATATTTAGAAAAGGTTTTAGGTTTTGGAAAACCAAATGAAATCAGCTTATGATGAAGAAAGTTTAATAGGTTGACTATTGAAACCTGAAAAATATTTAATTCCCATGACTTTTAAATATGAAATTTTAATTTAACCCCTGATGATAATCAAACACACTAATTATATGATTTCTCCATGGTTTTAATATTTCTACTGTATTATTTTATATTCAAATGATCTTACACACATAAAAGAAATTTTGTAATAGTACACCAACTGAAACTGAAACTGATGTGAAACGGGTGCGTGCGTGTCGTGTAGGGAACCAGTGATATACTCAAATTCGCCACGTTTCACCAAATAAAACGATCTTCGGCAGGAAAGTAACTCAGAACTAACAATGTCAAACAAATGGATTTTATAAAGTATTGCATGCTAGCTTTGAACATTTCTAATCTCAGTAAGATCTAATTACAATAGCTATATCATGTATGACAAGTTCTATTACCAATATCAATGATAAACGGTCAAAGGAATTATAGAGTCACACATCTCACCATATAGTGGACAACATGAGATAAAGATAATATTTTAGAGATGAATTAACTGATGTATAGTTTAACTAATAAGTAGATTGCTTTGAAATAAACTTACAGACAAAGAACTCGCCGTCATACTCCAAGAAAAAACTGAGAAGCACGTTTTTAGTACCCGTAGTCGCTGCTGTTGCTGGAATTTGCTGTTGCTGTTGTTGTATTTTGTTGCTACTGCTCTGCTGCAGCTGGTCTGCTGCTGCTCCTGCTGCTGTTGGCTGCTGCTGCTGCTGGCCTTCTGCTGATGCAGGCTGCTGCTGATCTGCTGCTGCAGCTTGCTGATGCTGATCTGCTGCTGCTGCTTGTTAATGCTGTTGTTGCTGCTTCGCTGTTACTATTGCTGAGATAAACAATCTCAAAGAGAAGGAAGAGATCTAGGAAGGAGGAAGCATGTGAGGGAAGAGTATTTTCATATTTCATTCATCATATATTAGATAGAGGAGGAAGAGAGGAGACACAGACAAGAGGCATTCTTTGCATTCAATATTTTCCCCTTCCACAAGTACACAACCATGCCTCATATAGGCTACAAGTTATAACTACCACATAACTACCTACTATACAATCTAATAACTACCCATTACCACACATAACTACACACAACTACTACACATGATGGCCTATAACTACCACCACTACTACATATACCTAAAACAAGTACACCAAATCACCTTACATACATAAAACAAATACATCAAATCATTAATACAAATACTACATACATAAATCAGCTCTGATGTTCCCATCAATTCTCCCCAGATGGAAGAGAACTCGACCCTGTCGAGTCAACTGCAGAGCTACTCTTACTGCTGTAAGTTTGTTTCTTGCATCTCAGATTTTAGTCAAGCTGCACCATAAATTCATCTAAAATGTTATCAATTCTCTCTGTTGTATAGGATGAATATCTGGGAGTGGGGAAGTGGACTCTCAAAAATTATCTCAGGGTAAGGCTCATAAACCAGTGGGGGTTAATGGAAAATCAAGACCATATGAACCACTTAGTCTTCAATATTGAAAAGAGAACTGATGTCAAATCTATAACATAAGTATTATAATTTAAATTCTTTTAAGATTTTGAAAGTCCAACATTACAGACATGCAAATCTTTAACCGTTTCTTGGGGAAACCATTTCGGATGAATCTGAACCATCACAAATTATCAACATTAAAAGTTTTATATTCCTTCCTGATGTCAAATCAAATTTATAGTTAGCGTTGCTTGTTTAAATATATCACTGATTTTTCATTTGTCGAACTTGCATGTGTGGAAAAAAAATATGATGCAGATTCGGATGTTT
The DNA here is from genome assembly GCA_038442645.1 of Agave tequilana. Lineage (NCBI taxonomy): Eukaryota > Viridiplantae > Streptophyta > Magnoliopsida > Asparagales > Asparagaceae > Agave > Agave tequilana. The sequence continues at coordinate 3,147 of JAVJIF010002663.1, forward strand.
AGGTCTAAATGCAGACTCAGAAACTCTATAATGAATTGCAGTAGAGAACTTAACTTAGTGCCTATTATTGCTAAAGGGGTCTTTCAAAAAATAGCTAATGAACTTTGACTCCTTATTGGCTATTAAAGTTTTAGGCACTTGTTCAGTGGTCATCGATATACACGACCTTGATCAAAAAGGATTATCAGGCAAATCATCCTAACTGTGTATGGCAATTTATCTGTTATTTTAACAACGTCAAGTGAGATCCTAACAGGTAAAGTCTGAAGGAAAACACATCTAGGTTTAAACGTAATAGCAGAAAAGTTTACGATATGTAGAACATTAGTTTCTTTCATAACGGTACCTTTGAAGTCTTTGGATATAGATTGACCATAGATGGTAAAATCCTTGACCTGTCCTACATCCTTTGTTACTATATAGTTTCAAAACTTATCCTCATAAACATGGATGTTTATTGGGATAAAGAATTGTGGTTTGCCCTCTAGTGACAACTCATCAACCTGCTTTTCAAATTCAGTTTTCTCGGTAGGATTCAACCTAGGGTGTGGCAAGTCGGGAAGGCTAGCCTCTGGTATTAAGTCAACGACATGTTGGATATCACGTGTCGGTGGTAGCTTGTGCAGGAAGTCTTCAGACAAGGTATCATCAAACTCCGTAGTCACAGGAGTGACTTCGAGGAGAGACAACACTATTTTCAGGAAAGACATCAGTGAACTCTGTAGTCACTGAGGTGACTTTGAGAGGATTGAAGTACTGTCTTTAGGGAAGACATGAATAAACTTTGTAATCACTGAGATCACCTCGAGAGGACTCGAAGTACTGGATTCCTCAATATTATTACCCATGTTCTCTTTGTCAGAGTTGGAGTCTTGTGGTTCTTCCACTTGATAAATGAATTCTTCAGAGTCAGACTCTGATTCTGTTGTGGACAATTATCAATAGCAATTTTGACTGGGCTCGGTGTCGGCAGTAGAGGAGGAAGGGGTGACGATCAGAGCAAACAACATTAGGGGTTGGCAGTAAAGGAGGAAGGGGTTGACGACCACAAAATATACAACGACAGTAGGGGTCAGCAATAAAAGAGGAAGGGACTCTGGATTTGTAACAGACGGTACTTTAGTTACTATACTGGCCTTGGACAATTAACCACAACGTGCTCATGACCCTGACACTTATTACTCTGGATTGCAGGATGATAAGAGGTGGACTTGAATACCCGATCCACCTAGTTATGCAACTCAAAATTTCATCTAGCCTTTGGAGGATTTTAGAGTTGGTGTCCATATTAGCAGTTTGGGATTCACTAGCCATTTTTTTTACCTAATGCATGGTGTTCCTGCTTAAACTTTGTGCTCTGACACCAAACTGATGTGAAATGAGTGCGTGCGTGTCGTGTAGGGAACCAGTGATATACTCAAATTCGCCACGTTTTACCAAATAAAACGATCTTCGGCAGGAAAGTAACTCAAAACTAACAATGTCAAAACAAATGGATTTTACAAAGTATTGCATGCTAGCTTTGAACATTTCTAATCTCAGTAAGATCTAATTACAATAGCTATATCATGTATGACAAGTTCTATTATTAATATCAATGATAAACGGTCAAAGGAATTGTAGAGTCACACATCTCACCATATAGTGGACAACATGAGATAAAGATAATATTTTAGAAATGAATTAACTGATGTATAGTTTAACTAATAAGTAGATTGCTTGAAATAAACTTACAGACAAAGAACTTGCCGTCATACTCTAAGGAAAAACTGAGAAGCACTTTTTTAGGTACACGTAGTCGCTGCTGTTGCTGAAATTTGCTGCTGCTGTTGCTGTATTTTGCTGCTGCTGCACTGCTGTAGCTGCTCTGCTGCTGGTCTGCTGTTGGTCTGCTGCTGCTGCTCTGCTGCAGTTGCTCTACTGCTGCAACTGCTGCTGTTGGTTGCTGCTCATGCTGGTGGCCTGCTACTGCTGCAGCAGGCTGCTGCTACTGCTGGCTACTCCTGCTGCTGATGCAGGCGGCTGCTGATCTGCTGCTGCAGCTTGCTGCTGCTGCTGCTTGTTAATGCTGTTGTTGCTACTTCGCTGTTACTATTGCTGAGATAAACAATTTCAAAGAGAAGGAAGAGATCTAGGGAGGAGGAAGCATGTGAGGGAAGAGTATTTTCATATTTTTATTCATCATATATTAGATAGAGGAGGAAGAGAGGAGACACAGACAAGAGGCATTCTTTGCATTCAACATTTTCCCCTTCCACAAGTACATAACCATGCCTCATATAGGCTACAAGTTACAACTACCACATAACTACCCACTATACAATCTAATAACTACTCATTACCACACATAACTACACACAACTACTACATATGATGGCCTATAACTACCACCACTACTACATATACCTAAAACAAGTACACCAAATCACCTTACATACATAAAACAAAACATAAAAACATCAAATCAAATACAAATACTACATACATAAATCAGCTCTGATGTTCCCATCAGAAACTTTCTACATCTTTGAAACTAGCGGAAACCACAACTTCAGAGGAGATTGAAACTGAGATGGAAATTGTGTTCTCAAACCTTGCTCTAGAGTTAGCTCATTGTGCATAGGACTGAATAATCTCTAAAAATTGCAGCTAAATTCTGAGAGAACCCCAATAAATGCTCATATATATTAGTAATTTTATACTCTTGCATCCTGTAGGTCACCATTCTAGCATATTTTAGTATACTAGTTTAAGAAACTTCCCTAATATGCAATCTCATTATTATCATTGGAGGCACTTCATGTCAACATGCTTTTTCCTGTGGTGCATGACCTAGTCACCAAGGCATTGGAAATACCCTTTTTTAAAATCTAATGATAATGACTGAATCAGTCTAGCACAAGGTACAAGATACAGAGCCTCATTTCTGAGCTACTTTCTGGTGGAGCCATTGTCGGATGTTGTGATATCGTTTGTCAATTTGATGGAAGTGCAATCTCATCTTTCCAATAACTGACATTTCATGCACCAACCTTTCAGTCATGTGCGTGAAGATCTGTGCATCGTCTAGCAACAAATATATATGTTTTTTGTACATAATCAATGAGTTCTATGAGCCCAGATTGTACAATTGGAGATCTCCTTCTGCTCGAATATGTAATAGTTTGCTTTCCACCATTGTCATCAGAGATACCTGACTGTCAATTGCTTAAGCTTCTGTTCTTGTGCTTTGTTGTTGGCGAGATTTTATCTCAAAGCTTCTAAGCTATTGATTTGTAAAGGTTGTTGTAACCAGTCTTGTTTAATTAGAGGTTGTAGAGCCAGGACAGACAAAGAAGATGGTTAATGTCCTCTATTAAGGGCCTGTTTGTTTCGTTGCAAAACGTCGCAAGTCGTAAGTCGTAAAATGAGAATGGAAAAAGTGAACTGTAACAGAGAAAATATATTGTGTTTTACGATGTTTGGTTGATAAAGTGAAGTGTAAATGGAAAAGTATATTGTGTTTTACGGTGTTTGGTTGATAAAGTGAAAGTGTAAATGGTAAAGTATATTGTGTTTGACGGTATTTGGTTGGTAATGTAAAAGTGTGAGTGGAAAAGTTGACCACAAAACTAACTGTAGCAGTGATTTAAATATTATAAATACTATTAAATAAATCTACTATTGCAAATTAAATTGTATTATTAAATTTGAAATAAAAATTAATAATCTTAATATTTTATTTATAAGAATAATATTAATAAAATATTAGTATAAATAGTAAAATATTACTAAAATATTAACTAAATAAATAATATAAAATTTTAAGAAAATCTAAAGAACATTAATAAAATTTTTAGAATACTAATAAGATATAAATATTAAAAAATGTTACAACAATAATAAAATATAGTTATAATATTATAATATTAAAAATACTTGAAATTATTATAATATAAATTTATTATAATATTATTTTAATATTATAGAAATATAAAATTAATAAAGTAAAATATAATTATAATTTAATAATAAATTATCATTATAGTATTATTATACTGAATTATTATTACAATATTAACATAATAAAATATTAATATAATAATAAAATATTAATATAATAATAAAATATATTATGATATTAATAAAGTAATTTTTTATATTAAAAAATAAATAATTAAATATATAGTAATTTTATATTAAAGTATAATACTGTTATATTAATAAAATATTAACTCTAAATAAAATAATAAAAAATGGAATAAGTATTAATAAATAATAAAATATTAAATTAAAATAGTAAAATATTAAATATTAAAACAATAAAAAAGTTAAAGATTAAAAATATAAAATAATTAAATAATTAAATAAGAAATTGAACACTATTAAAATATTAAATATTTAATAATATTAATTATATATTGATTATCAAGTAACTGTTTTGAACTGTAAGTGTATTACAAGTGAGAGTTACATGACCACAAAATTAACTGTAGCAACTGTAAGTGGGAAAATATAAGTGTAAAATGAGATTTACATGACCACAAATTTAACTGTAGCAACTGCAAGTGGAAAGAAGAGTTGCAAAAGTTTTTGCATTTTGCATTTTGCAAACGAAACCAAACAAGTGTAAAATGTAAAGTTGTAAAAAATTTTGCATTTTGCAAACATTTTGCAAGCTACCAACACGCCCTAAGTCTTTAGTAGACTTGACACAGGCAGTATTGCCAGCTAAATTCATACCTCTTTTTGTGAGAGGATCTCTCGTTGGTAGAATTTCGTTCATACCTTCCAATGGCAACCATGCTTGTTTAGGACATTGTTGTCTCTTGCGCTGTTGCTTATTGTTTTATTCTTGAGGGCCCTGTAGGAGGATGCTACAAAGATAAACCCTTTGGACTGGTTTTCAATTGGGCTTCATCAGGAGTAGTGTCTGTCGGGAGCTAGACTATTTCTGCTACTATGGTAAAGAGAAAAGTGTCTCTTTAGATTATCCATATTCCATCCATTTGGTCTTTCATTAACCTCTTGGTGATTGTTGTCCCAACCGACAGTAATTGAGTTCTAATGGATAGTTAGCGAGGGGTTTATCTCGTAGGCAGGGGTCATGTACCATACTAATCCGATTTCTTGATCTAATATTCCACTGTAGTGGTGCTGTGTAAGTGTCTCTAACTTCATGATGGCTTTCCATTTACTGGAATTTGTTTTCTAGGGGTTTGCATGGGCCATTGCCATATTTGTTTTTTTATTATTTGCACCTAGTGGTTATTTGGTGATAGGAAGAGCTTCATAGCTTGTTTTCTAGTAGTGTTTGGTGAAATTTGTCAGAGTTGTGAGTACTTAAACCTCCAAGTTTGTAATCTTGACAGACTTTTGTTCATGCTAGGAGATAAGTTTAGAATTGCTGCCCCCAGGAGATTGTTGCATATATCGTTCTAATATACCTTGTACTGCTTTCAGACCTCTACACGTGTGGTGTAAAAGAGCAGGTAAAGCTCCCCCTACTGCTTTAATGAGTGCTATTCTCTCGGTGATAGAGAGCACTTGCTTTGCTAACCTGCTGTTAATTCCTCGATTTTGGATATAGCATGTTGAAACATCTTTTGCTGGGGCTTTTGTTACAAATAGGTGCACCAAGGTATTGACAATCCTCATCCTTAATTCGAAAGCCTAGTGTTTATTGCAATAGTATAAGTAGGATGTTGGAAGTTAATCTGAATTAATGTTAGACGGGGGATTTTTCATAGTTTACTTTCTGTCCAGAAGCCCTTGAATAATTATGTAATAATCTTTTGTACGTGCTTAGTTCCTCATTGGTGATTTGCCCATAACATATCAGGTCATCAGCAAGCATGAGGTCAGTGAGGAATGTTGATGGGGTACAAGCACAAATTTGAGAATCTTCCCTAGGGTTTCTCACCCAAGCACGCTAGCTACAAAGCTTTTCAAAGCTAAATTTTAATTCATTCAAAAACTGAAAAATCCAATACTTGTCTTGCCTTTAAACAGGCCTACAACAACAGAGAAGTTCCATCACAACCAATCTGGGACTAAACGAAACTAACAAAATAAATAACTAAAAAATACAATAAAGAGCAAATAACTAAGATAACTGGTCCAATATAGCTCGAGTCCTCAAGCCCTAATCGAACCATAATGAAAGGGTGCGACGACGTTTCTGGTGTAGAATCGCGATCCTGAAATGACGTCCCCATCATTCGCCCGAGTTGGGGAAAACTCGACCCTATCGAGTGCAAACCTCTTCGGTCTCAGTGCTTTAGATGATTAAGATCCAACTGTTGGAGATCTTCCCGATTAATCCAAGTATTTTCAGAGTGAGGTAATCCTTTTCAACGAACTAAAAACCTGTGATAACCACCATCTATAGTAGAGACAATCTGATCATTAATAATTTCTTCAATTTGTTCTGCCGTATGGGTGGGTTGTATATAGGGAAGTGGAGGTAATAACGGTCTCTCAGGAATTGGCTCATGGGAAGGCTTATACAATAAAAGATTATAGGGGAAAATTTGGACCTTTATAAGTAATCAAATCTTCAATATTAAAAGAGAGACTGATGCTAAAATTAGGTAAAAGATCTACTATATATGCATTAGAATTAATATTCTTAAATTTTGAAAGGTTTTGCACTACGTGCATGCAATTTCTTTACGGCACCAGGAGGATACCATTCTGGACAAATTCGAACCATCACGTAGTCTCCTACATTAAACTCTTGGGGCTTCTTAAGCAAATCTGCATAAGTTTTATAGTTTACATTACTTTTCTGAATTTGAGTGTTGATCTCTTTATGCATGTCATTATATGTGATGCAAACGATGTAGCTGACTCGGACATTCTAGCATGATGGGGTGCCATAGGAATTAAATTTATAGGTTGTCTAGGTTGATAAAATGTACTACCTCAAATAAACTCATTCTTATAGTTCTATTGACAAAACTATTGTGTACAAACTCAGCAGCAGGTAACATAGGATCCTATGTCCTTAGATTCTCACTCACTAGACACCTTAAAAGATTACCCAGACTACTATTGATTACTTCAGTTCGTCCATCGATTTGTGGGTAAAAGGCTGTAGAAAACTGAAGTTTAGTTCTCATTTTATGCCACATACTTTTTCAAAGGTAACCTGTAAACTTAACATCTCTGTTGGAGATAATTGTTTTGGGGCAGCCCATGTAGCCGAATAACTTCATCAAAATAGATCGTAGAGATCCAAAATGCATCAGAAGTTTAGAACATGGCAGGAAGTGAGCCATCTTCGAGAAACAGTCCACAACAACAAGCATGGACTTGTGCTTTCATGCAGTTTTTGGGAGACCAAGCACAAAATTCATACTGACATCTTGTCAAGGGCAATTTGAAACCGGAAGGGAAACATAAAGACTAGTGTTATGTTTATGTTGCTTGGCTAGTTGACATGTGCGATATTGGCCAACAAGCCTAGCATCATCTCTCTTCAAGCTTGGCAAATAGAAACTATGTTCCACAGCTTCAATTGTCTTGTTTCGTTCAAAATGTCCGCAAGCCTCCCAGCGTATAATTTCCAGACTAAAAATTCTCTCAGGGAGGTGCGAGGGATACACAGTTTACGGGAACGGGACAGATGCCCATCTTACAGGAGGAAGTCATCAACCTCATGAGTCAAACTATCCCTTAAGATAGTGAATATATATCCAAAATCAGGGCATGACTTATAAGGTTCTTTCAAAACCAACCGCTTCAATGATCATGACAGAGAGTAGGACGCCGCGACGGCTAAGTGCATCAACGACCCTATTTTGACTCTGGCCGTATGTTTGAGAACATAAGTATAATCTTGAAGGAATTATACCCACCTACCATGCCTCAAATTTAGTTTCTTTTGAGTTAAGATATTTAAGGGCTTTATGGTTCAAATAGATAACGAATTCTTGCGGTAATAAGTAATAACGTCAATAACGCGGAGCTTGAACTACTGCATAGAACTCCTAACGTAGGTGGAATATTGTTGCCGAGTATTATTCAATTTTCACTGAAATAGGTAACATGGTGCTTTTCTTGACTCAATACACCTCCTATTCCAATGCCCGAGGTGTCACAAGTGATTTCAAAAATTTCAAAAAAATCTAGAAGACTCATAACAGGAGCTTTCGTCATTCTCTTTTGATCTCCTAAAATGCCTTGGCAACAACTTTATCCATCTGAATTCTTCTTGTTTCAGATAATCGGTAATTGAGGCCATGATGGTACTAAAATTTTGGATAAACCGCCTGTAGAAAGTGGCTACCTCATAAAAACTTCACTTCCTTAATGTTGCAGGGTTCTGGCCATTTCACAATAGCCCTAATCTTATCAGGGTCCGCAGAGACTCCCTTTGAAGACACGGGAACTCTCAAAAGAAATGACTTGGTCTGTAAGAAAGATACACTTTTTTGGAGTTGGTATATAAGCTTTCCTTCCTTAAAACTACACATATCTGCAAGAGATGGTCCAATTGTTGTTCCGTCAATTTACTGTAGATGAGGATGTCATCAAATTATACGATTATAATTTTTTCTATAAATGGTCATAATACTTGTGTCATCACTCTCATAAAGATGCTTGGAGCATTAGACAAGCCGAAAGGCATGATCATCCACTCATACAACCCATCTTTCATCTTAAAGGGGGTCTTTTTCATTCATCTGGGCGGATTCGAATCTAGTGGTAACCACTCTTCAAATCGGTCTTTGAAAAAACAGTGGCACCAGACATCATGTCAAACATATCATCCAACCTGAGTATCGAAAAATGGTATTTCACTGTTATTTGTTGATAGCACAACTATCCACACACATTCGCCATGTGTCGTCTTTCTTTGGCGTCAATAGGGCGGGACCGCGCAAGGGCCCATGCTCTCTCGTATAAACCCTCTATTCAACAACTCGTCAAGCTTTTGTAATTCAGCATGTTCCATCAGGTTCATTTGATAGTGCAGCAAATTGGGCAGAGTGGCTCTTGGTACCAAATCAATTGCATATTGAATATTCCACATCGGTGGTAATTGATCTGGGAGATATTGAGAAACATATCAGCAAAATTTGTGATAATAGGAGTCACCATAGGAGGAATCGTCTGCTGAGATTCTTTTGCAAGTTCTCGAGCAATCAGAACGATTATTTGTGTATCATTAATCACTTCCTTTTCAATTTCTTTAGGGCTGATTAACTGAGGTTCTTTTTCTTTCATGTTTCAAAAGACTTCTCTCGCCTTGTTTGGATTTTGTTTGACTCGGAATCAACTTGATCAGTTGCCCTCATGGTTGATGGAAGTGTGGACTTTCCCCGTAAGGTGACGTACATATCAAACAACCAAGACTGACCAAGAATTACGTGACCCACATTCATGGATATCACATCACACGAAATTTTATTCTTGTATGTGGCAAATTGCACGGGTACAAGCCATCGTTCATTCACCTCCATAGATGTTGTGTTAACCCAAACAACTTTGTATGGGCTAGGGTGAGGGGTCATTTTAACGCTATCTTCGAAATCAAACTAGATGACACATCATTTATGCAACTTCCATTATCAATAATTTTATAATTTTTATCACCAATCTTTATCCGTGTGTGGAAGATTGTGGTTTTACGCCAGTCATCAGTGTCTTTAGGTTGCGCTAGAGTACAACATCAACACGCCTAATAGATTTAAGAAACTTCTCACGTCCCGTATCATTCTCAGAATCGCTACCATCATTTCCTATAAACATAACTTCCTTTTGAGACTCGTCTTGCACCTTATCTGATTGATCATTCAGAAAAAAGAGTTCTGGATTTGCTTGGATAGAACTCCACGTGCCCATAACCTTGATATTTAAAGCATTGAGTGTGGGGGTTGGTTCGGGATACGCTCTCGGTTGGGCCTTACCTTTGACATCTTCTGTTGGAGTGGAACTATTGGGGCTGATTTTGAACTGAGACTGTTCAGAATAGGTTCTAGCGCCTTGGGTCTTATAATCTGAACTTCTCTGATAATAGGATCCTCGAGAAGCATTTAAGTCCTGAACTATTTGATAGGCATATTCTAGATCACAAACACCTCTTGCAAAGAGTTCTCTATGGAGATCATCACGAAGGTCAGATCTAAACCTAGAGAGGGTAATCATGGGAGATTCGTCGACAAACTCGCTGCATCGGGTTATAAATTCATCGAACTTTTAATGTAGTTAGCAACAGAGCGAGTTCCCTGGATACGCCTACTTTATTTGTCTAGTTGTTGATCCTGAAAAGTAATTGGCCATGTTTTAAATATCGGCCGAGTCGACCGAGCTCCTTTTTGTCTGCTGCCGATACGATATGGGAAAATCGTTCACTATATCTTTTGCAGCAAAAAAAACGGCCGATATTTGAAATATCGGCTGATAATTCGCCCGATATGAAATAACTTATTGCACAACTGCGTGCAAATGTACATTTTTTTACTCTTTACATACATGTTACACCATTTTTATTAGGTAGATGATATCTATGAATTAAATCAACTTTTAGTTATTAATATTTCATAATATGTAGTATTTGATATGAACGCCCGATATGTGCGCGTGTCCCTGATATCTTCCCCGATATCTGTATCCGATATGAAAAAACCCCCATCCGATACGACCCGATATCCGATATTTAGAACCTTGGTAATTGGAAGGTATTTTGGTTCATATTGGCCTTCACTCATCCCAAAATTCGAATCGGTTCTTGCCTTCTTAGCGCTATCAGTCATTCAATATTTGACCAGTATTGTCTCGCTTATCCCATCAGCTTTGTAGCAGCAAAACAAACTCGTCGCTCTTAGTACATCTCATACCACTTGAAGTAAACTCGAGACTCATTACCCAATTAAGGTAATATTGTGGGTCTAAGCAATTGTCAAAGTCGACACATCCAATTTAATGTTCTTTAGGTAACGATCATCATTCTCATATCAATCGTAGTTATTGATTTTATCCTCTGGGTGTTTGTTGGGTTGACGATCTTCATTACGATCTTGATCCCGTCGTTCAACCTCTATCATATCTATTCTCTGACCTAAGGTGTTCACGGGGCGGATTTTGAGAATTTCAGGAATAAGGAAATCCGTTGGTGAGGTAATACCAGACGAAGAAGCAATGAGATCCATGTCTATACTGTGTTTATTTGGGTGCTAGACCTTGGCACTACGAGTATACGCATGCACAACTAACATTTCCTATTTTGTAAATGCTGAATTTTTTATTGAATGTAATCTAATATTTCTTATATGCAAGTAACAGATTTTAATACAAATGTGCAGGATGATGCAAGAGATGAAGAGAGTTCAGCAACAATTCGGCAAAGTAATGCACACAATAAAGCAAATGAATTTTCCTGAAAGCTTAAAAGTTTAAAATAAAGACTTTGATGTAATAATATTGCAATTTAGACTTCAAAACTTTGTGAAATATTAATTTTATACAAATATTTTGATGTCCACTGTCCTTTAGTAGTCTCTAAATTAATATGAGATGTTGCCTATAAGATCAAGCAGATACACATTCACTATTTAATGGATGACAGATATTCAATGAAATTAAGATGACAAAATTAAAGTAGTACTCAAAAATTCAGTTCAAAGGAAATTATACCTGATTACCGATTACCTGGAGCGAAACTCTCGCTCTCACGAATTCAACTGTTCGAAAAATGTTCAAATCAGACTTCAGATCACCAAGTTGTCGCCTAACAATGAATCCAATTGCTTATTGGGCAAGGCGAACGACGCCGGCTAGATCTCATTTTAGGTCTCACGAACCAGGTAGAAAAGTACTCGAATTCACGAATAATCCATTAGCCAAGATAAGCAACTCGAATCCACGAGCAATTTGGAGGAAAATTCAAAGTTTATTAATCAAAATTCGTTGATAAAATAAAGAATACAAAAGGCCTATTTATAGGCTTACAATAAGTCCTATTTTATCTATGAAAACTAAATTCAAAATAAAGGTGTAAAATCTATCGGACTCCAAATTAGAAACCCAAAACAGAATCCCAAGGAAACTCATATACTCTGTTACGTAATAGGATTGTTGATAGCTGAAGGGTATTGTCGACAGCCAAGGAAAAAACTGACAGACTCTTACTTTCGGGAAAAGCCTGTCGACAGTTTAAAAGAAAGTTATCGACAAGTCAAGTTATTTTGACCTGCTGTTTGTCTTACTCAGTGTTTTAAATGTCAGATATCGGGAAAATATCAGATGTCGTAATTGGATGCCAGATTCAGAGATATTTCGGGGTTATCTAGTAAATTTCGGACGTCATGGGGGATAACAAATATATGTTCTAGATGTCTTAATAATGTAATCTTAAAATTCTTATCAAGGCATATACAACTCATGTAAAACTACATAAATATGTTTAGGGCAGGTATACTTACCTTAACATTTTGCATACATTCACTAGCCCATTGTAGAAAATTTTCAATTGCTCCAACTTTCAAAACCAACCAACATATTGGGTTTTCCTGAAATGTCGGCCGACATTTTCCCAAAATGTCAATCGACATATCGAATTTTACTGAAATATCGACCAACATTTTTCAAAACATCATTTCGAATGAGAGTAGGGATGTCGTGGCGGTGAGGGCTTGAAAATGAAATATCAGCCGACATTTCTGAAATATCGCCTTACATTTAAAACACTGATCTTGCCTTGATCTTTGGTCTCCTACATCAGTCCCTTCCTCTTCAAAAGAACTCGCCCTCGAGTTCCTATCACTTTGATTGCGTCGGGATACAGGTGAGGGTACCATTTTCTTTGTAGATCTTGTAGCCTATGGAATTGGTCTCAATGCAATTCTTTTCTCCTTCCAAGTGAACGCATATATATTCTCTCTTTCCTTGTGGGTAACGTTAACGTCATGTTGTCACGGTCTTTCCAAAAGAATTTGGCACTTATCCATGTCGATAACATCACATGCAATAGAATCTTGTTAGAACTTTCCAATAGAAATAGGAACATTAACATAACATAGATCCGTTATCATGATGCATGGGCCTTTCTTGATCCACCCGATGTCATAGGGATGATGCGGCTTTGTTTCTAGTTTCAAGTGATCCACAAGTACTTTAGAGATGATGTTCTTGCAACTTCCATTGTCAATGATAAGATTGCAGACTTTATCCTTAATCGAATACCTTGAATAGAAAATTTGATGTCCCTGTGTGGTGTCGGGGATCTTCTGGCTGCAAAGCACTTTCTGAATAACATAAGCGATGTGATCACCATGTTCTTCAACGAAATCAGAATCTTCCGGCGCTGTCTCTATTAGCACATCGTCTTCTTCATAGTCAGTCATATTGACTTATCTTTTCTTCGGACACTCATTGGACTTGTGTTCAGGTTCCCCACACTGTAAGACTTGCCAATTCTGGGCTTGGAGTAAGGATTCTCTTTGCTTTTAGCGACTGCGGGGGTTGGTGGTGTCGACGTAGAAGCTTTGATCGTCGGTTGTACTAGTGGTTGAGCAGCCATCGCGAAGCTCGACTGAACTCCGTCGCCTTCTGCGGGCTCTTTGATTGACAATTGATGCTTGAAAAATGGAGCTCTGTTTTGTAGCCTCTCTATCTTCATGGCCTTGTTATGGACCTCATCAACAGAGAACACATCATGGAGGGTTGCACGCTATTGGATGGTATACCTCAACCCATTGACGTACTTCGCGGTTTGTTGCTCTTCCATCATTGATAGTTCGCACCGCGATGAAAGGCGGTAGAACTCCTCCGTGTATGCCGCAACAGTCCTCGTATCTTGCCTGCATTGCGCAAATTGATTGTAGAAGATTTGTTGATAGTCGGATGGAAGGAATCTACCTTGTAGGAGTTTGCTTCATGCACCGACATGTCATCACTAGTGATTTGCCTTCGCGCCTCCTTGTTATTTGCAACTGGTCCCATCATGCGGCTCCTCTTCCTTTGAGCTTGTACGCTACGAACTTGACATGATTTTCTCGGGAACGTAAGCCATGACAAAGAACTTTTCTACTTCATAGACCCAGTCCAAGGACTCGATGTCAAGGTTCCCACTGAAAGAATTAATCTCGATCTTCATCCGGTACTCGTTTGAACTTGGCTCTCTTCTCCTATCCGGGTTAGAAAAGAAAATCCCCCTCTTCTATTGAGATTTGGATTGGCCATCCGCCGTGGGCCTCGCCTGTAGGCCATCCTTCCATCATAAGCCTCATTTTTGGAGTCTCTTCTGGATAGGAGTTGTGAAACTCCTCGTCGAAAAGATCTTCGTAAGATTTCGGAGAGGACGTCTTGGGGATGGTGATGGTTGTCGTGGATGTTGTCGTGGTTGTTGTCGTGGTGGTGGTCGTTGGAGGGGAAGTTGTGGTGGAGGCTGTGGATGAGGGTTACCTGATGGAGGGTGGAGGTGGTGGAAGATTGATTGATGAACGCCCATGTCTGCTTCGGTACGTACCATCAACAAGACTGCGATCATCATTTCAGAGAGATATCCTTTCAATGAAAGGCCATATGATCAAAGAATGACTTGATGTTGCTGATATCTTCTTCAACAGGGCCACTCTGGTGGAGATGCTTGGCGGTTCATCGTCGTCTCCGGCCATCGTCGGAAAGTTTGACGAAGCTTTGATACCAATTGACGCAGGAAATGTGGAAGACGAACAACGCCGGCTAAATCTCGTTCTAGCGCCCACGATCTCTGAAGAACGTTCAGGTAGAAAAGTACCCGAGTTCACAAATACTGTCACTCGAATCCATGAGTCAAAATAAGCAATTCGAATCCACGAGCAATTTGGAGGAAAACCCAAAGTTTATTAATCAAAATTCGTTGATAAAATAAAGAATACAAAAGGCCTATTTATAAGCTTACAATAAGTCATATTCTATCTATGAAAACTAAATTAAAATAAAAGAAAGTTCAAAATAAAGAAAGTGTAAAATTATTGAACTCTAAATTAGGAACCCAAAACAGAATCCTAAGCAAACTCATATACTCTGTTATGTAAAAGGATTGTCGACAGATGAAGGGTGTTGTCGACAGCCAAGAGGAAAACTGACAGACCCTTACTTTTGGGACAAGCCTGTTGACAGTCCAAAAGAAGGTTGTCGACAGGTCAAGTTATTTTGGCATGCTCTTTGTCTTGCTCTTTGTTCTCCTACATCAGGGTTTGGTTGCACTATGGATCCGTACTGTAGCAATGTGGATTCGTACTTTGCCTCGCGGGAACAGTAGAGTCGGCGGTTGTGGTGTGCAGTCGAGGACGAAGTGGGTCGACGATCTGGCTTTGGAGATCTCCCAGGCAGCGATAATGCAATGGCGAGGTAGACGAAGGGGTGGTGGCGCAGTTGGCTTGCGCTTAGGTCTCGAAGGCGGCAGCGGAGGTTGTGGAAACTGCCGGAGTTGGGGATTGAGACTCTCGCAATAGAGGAGATCGCAGATACAGATGGGTCACCGGTGTTGAGAAGAAGACGAGGAAGTTGATGGAGGAACTCGCTTGTGGTGGCCGAGGAACTCTTGGCTGTTAGATCTGAGGTCGAGAGAGGACGGTGAGGCCTGGGCTTGTCGTCAAGGTCCGGCGGCGGCTCTGGTGCTCCGGTGAAGGTTGGGATGAAGTCGAGGAGCTCGAGGAGAACGAAGGAGGATCGACAATGACAGAACTCGTCGATGGGATGAGGACACAGATGAAGTTGGTCGGCAAGGACTGTCTAGATCTTGTCGGCGAGGGCGGAGGCTGACGCTAGGACAGTGAGGATCTGGAGTCGATATGGAAGCGGTGTAGGCGTCAGATCTGGTGGAGTCGACTGATATCGATGAGACGACGGTGACTGAGAGGCGGCGGTGGGCTTGCAGCTGCGGGTGGGTGTTGGCTGTCGAGGAGAGGATTTGATGACGAGTGAGAAAGAAAGGAGAGAAGAGATGGCAGCTAGGGTTTTTGTACTTTTTTTAATGCTGGCGGTGGAAAGGGGGGAAAGAGAGGGAGAGATTAAATTAGGGTTTGTAGGAGTTAGGGTTTTGTGGAGAGGAGAAATTTTGTGGATGAATAATTTTTTTTTTGGATTTTAGTTCTGATACCAAATGATGGGGAACAAACACAAATTTTGAGAATCTCTCACTAGGGTTTCTCATCAAAGCACACTGGCTATAAGTTTTTCAAAGCTAAATTTTAATTCATCCAAAAATTGAAAAATCCAATGCTAGTCTTGGCTTTAAATAGGCCTACAACAAGAGAGAACTCCCATCACAACCAATATGTGACTAAAAGAAATTAACAAAATAAATAGTCAAAAAATACAATAAAAAGCAAATAACTAAAATAACTGTTCCAATATAGCTCGAGTCCTCAAACCTTAATCGAACCATAAGGAAAGGGTGCGACGACGTTTTCTGGTGTAGAATCGCAATTCTAGAGTGATGTCCCCATCAAATGCACCTGTGTTTTATTCCAGATTTTAACTTTTATTCCATAACCTTGTTTATCATGAATGATATCACATGTTCACAGGTGATGATGATGTAGGGGGAAATTGGGTCTGCCTCGTTCGATGCCATTGAGTGGTTTTATAGACTTGATCCATTTAGTGTTAGAATAGAGGATACTGAATGGTACAATTTCCCAATTACGTGCTTAGTTCCTAATTGGTGATTTGTCCAAAACGTATCAGGTCATCAGCAAGCATGAGGTCGTCAGTGAGGAATGCATCTGTGTTTTATTCCAGATTTTAACTTTTGTTGCATAACCTTGTTTATCATGAATGATATCACATGTTCATAGGTGATGAAGGTGTAGGGGGAAATGGGTCCGCCACGTTTGATGCCATTGAGTGGTTTTACAGGGTGGTGGTGGGAAGACTTGATCCATTTAGTGTTAGAATAGTGGATACTAAATGGTACAATTTCCCAATTAATCTTTAATTCGGAGTTTTACGAGGATTCTGCGAATGAAATCCCGCAAGATATGATCATAAATCCTTTTCTGCGATGAATTGATGATTTTTCTTAGAGTGGTCCGTTGATATGGAATGCCAGATTTTTTGGACTATCATAATACCGCCGGCAATGTCTGTTAGGAAGGAATCAAGTTGAGCTTCATCAATTACTTTGGTAGTGTTGTGTGTCAGCGCTGGACTAATATCTTGGCTATGAATTTTTACATAGTGTTGCAAAAACTAATCAGTTTGCAGTCATTAACCATTTGGGGGTCGGTTATCTTTGGGGTGAGAACGATGGTTGTTTTGTTTCATTTTGCTGGAAGCCTCGTGTGCATAAATAAATAAAAAAGTCCTTATACATGTGCGCCTTAATTGTTGACCACGTTTCCTGATAGAATTCTGCCAACATCCCATCTAGTGCTTTGTTGCTAGGAGTTGCTTGACCACTGAGTCAATCTCTTTGTTGGTGACTGGTCCACACAATTATGTGTTATGAGCGTGAGTAATGATGTTTTCAATGTGCGTGTAGACTTCATTATTCGTAGAATTAGAGATGGGTTGTAGTCTTGTAGAGCGAGACAGGTTGACGGAGAGTGGAGTGGTCCTTGATGACCTATAGCACATTTCTTATGCCCATAACTTCCCTTGTGTTACTGTATGTAATTCTAGATACTCATCCTTTTTTCCTTTGATACTGCAGGTCTGATGAGAAACTTGTGTTTTGATCCCCTTTTGGAGCCATATTATTCGGCTTTTCAATATCCATAATGATTTCATGTCCTTAAGTAAACTATGGTGTTTGGCCGTCAGAGGTTGAGTCTAGCCCTTTCTTTGGGATTGATTCTTTGCTTTTCATATTGGTGCGACAAATTCTCAAGTTCTCTCTATTTCCCTACTATGTTACATTGATGTCCTCATAGTTTTGCGATGCCACTCCTTAATTCCTTTTTTTTTAATGCATGTTGATTTTCGATAATTTTATAGGTTGGAGACGCTTTAGGTCTTTCTGCTTCTGAAGGTTATGGGTAAAATATTTAATTGTGGTTGTGGATGAGATAATTGTTTAATTTGCACCACTTCTTACAAGTGGCCATATGATCTATCTCAATGTTGAGGAATGAGGATTGATGGGTTATGAGTACAGAGTTCCCGAACTAAAGTGGAGTATGAGTAGCACTGTAACCAAGAGCTACTAGCAATTGCTCAGTTTATATTTTCGTAAGGGTATCAACATTAACATAGTTATTAGATTAGGAGAAGGGTGACCCTTATAGGAAGGGTGTCCTGTACATTCCAAACTAGGATCATGGCTTGTCTTCACCAGCTGCAGGGGGTAGGGAGATTTGTTGGGGCTGGGTTCCAAACCAACTTTCTTTAGAGATATTTCTTCATGACCTGTAGCTTTTTGTCAGAAGCCAACTCTAGTACTTTAGAAGCCAACTCCCGTACCGTCGTCTTCTTTGGCCGTACTCTCTTTGCTCCCTTTTGCTGTTAGTCTAGGCTATCCTTGCTGCTTGGTGGACCGGTGGACTCAAATTCACTGCTGGTGGGTTCGGGGGTGCATAGTTGTGAAATGTCAAGGTCGTTTGGTGGGGAGGGGCAAAAAGTCACAAAACCATTGTAAGCAAATCAAGGAAACGAGACAGATAAAAGGAATTAAAAGCAAACTATCTTCCATAGCTGAGTAAATTCTTCGGATTTAATAATACCTTCCTTTAAAACCTGCTAAATTATAATTTGGTTGTGGAGCTTCAAGACTAGAGGTTTTACCTTGCTCTCCTCCCTCTTGTGGGGAGATTCCAGGTTCGAATTCCGCAGTTGTTGAACAAGGAGTTGGTTTCGATAATCAGTGAAGTGTGTGTGAGTTTCTTCACACACACACACACACACACACACACACACGGAAATAATGCTTATGAGTTGATAGCTCATTTAAAACGAGCTATCAAGAAATGGGAAATAGTGAGGCATGCCTACTTTCCCACTAATTATGTGAACCTCACCACTTCTCTATCGCATGGTAGCTTATGTATAGAGAGAGAGAGACACACACAGAAAGTGATGTTTATAAGTTTTGTGTGTATGCGTTTGAAAGGAAAAGACTCACACACCCCCAAACTAATTACTCAAGCCCAACCCCTTGTTCGACAACATGGGAATTGAACTTGGAACCTCCCCATTTGGAGGCAGTAGTGTTACCAGCATGCTAATCTGCTTTCACTATATATAGTTTGACTAGGCTCCTCTAGGGAGGATTTGGAATCAAATTCTACCTCTACGAATTAGGTGATTGGGCATTTATTTTAAGGATCTGTTCCATTGAAGTTGATGTACATTGTTTGAAGTGCATAAAAACAATATTTTATACTATTTTAAGTCTTCTCACCTATACATCAAGTAGCCACAAAATGAACGGCCGAAAATAGCGAGTTAAACTTTTTTTATGGTCTAGAATGTTTCAAACCAAACAAAAATTAATTTTCAAGGTTTTAAAGTGTTCTGATCATGATTCAAGTGTTGGATTTTCAATTTGTATTTTTCAAACTAAAGATCAACAAAACTCTATTTGTGGCCATCCATTTTTAGGCCACCTGATGCATATGTAAGAAATTACAAGAACATAACTTTTTTCTTTTCTTTTCTTTTTGGCATATTAGATGATTTACATCATGTTGAACTGTTTGAATCTTCCATTTTAGTTGCATAATATTTATTTTTCAAGAGCGAGAGAGATTTTGTTTACCTAAACATCCAACTATCTATCCATGTATATGTACCCCTGTCTAGTACCTGTGTCTCACATTTGTAATGGTGCACGTTGTGGCTACGTGCATTTGTGTTTACTCGTTAGCATGCCTCTGTGTCATTTCTATCATTATAAACGAACGACATACATACACAGATGTATGATTCACCATCATTTGGTACTATGTTGCAGGATTAGCCCCTTCACAAGCATTACCAATGTTATCTTGTACTTTGTGTGTGTTCATCTATGGCTCTATACATAATCTATTTGTAATATCATTTCTAAACTGATCATATTTGCTCTTTTGTCGCTTTGGTTGCTATGTTCTTGATTGGTTTTTGCAGTGACATAACACCTGTTTTGTTTTGCTGTTCCGCAGATTTCTCTTCATTATTACTTGTGTAAATTGAATTTGTATCTCTGTGTTGTTCAGATTCAAAATTGACTGGATATCTTGGCTGATGCTAAGTTGTGCAGTTTCTTTAGCGTTTTGCTGATGTTTCATTTTCTTTTTGCATTGTATTTTAATATGGTAGTTTTTAAGTGTTGCCACATGTGTACAGAATGAATTGTGCCGGAGGAGACTGGATGTTTCAATGCTTGATCATCTTGTTCACGAGTATTCCATATACAGGGGAATAGTGGACAGTGCTACTAACTCTCCATCAGGTAATATAGGTCAAGTATGTTTCTTCTTCTGTGTTTCTTTTTAATTTACCTTTTTAATTACTTGAATATTGTCATGTAATGAATATGTTTTCTGATTATTATTCAGCAATGAACCTTGCGAATAGCTCATCAAAAGACTGTTCTGCAAACTTCTGTGGGAACTGTAGGCTATCTGATAGCGAAGCCTCTGTTAATAATGTGGAAACTGGATGTGTTCAAGAAGCTAACGCTGATTCTGCAAGTGTGCAAGTTACTGATGTTGAGATGAGATTCGCATCAGAAGTTACTAGCAGTCATGAGGATTGCAGCACCAGCGATGCTAATCATCCACAAAGTTGTTCTAGGAGGCTACGGAGGAGTAGATATCATTCAGATGGACGGAGGCGTAAGAGATGGAGAGGAAGAATTAATTTGATGGAACATAAAGATGATGCTTCCTCCATCGAGTCAACTAAACAGAAGTCAATGTCCTTGGCTATGGATAACAGTGGCTACAAACTTGGGGAAGAGCAGGTTAGTTTTATTGTACAAGAAATTAGTTGAAGTAGAACCCCCCCCCCCCCCCCCTCTGGACCACTGTTAATATATTCTGTTCTTTAGGTCTCTCACAACCATTCTTCCTTGGAGAATGTTAACAGTGTTGAGGATGACAAGTATGAGATGGTGTTAGAAATGAAAGAGATGGCTGACAAGGGATTGGCTGCAGAAGTTGTTGATGAAGTAAATGCTGTGGATCCAGACTTCTTTAATCAAAATCCTATTCTATTTTTCCAATTAAAGCAGGCAAGTCAATTCTTCTGGCAAGACATAACATAGTTTTCAATATTGACTGAAGCTTTGCATCTTAGATTAGAAACTTACTGGCATATCATTTTGCTGATGTCAGGTTGAATTTCTTAAATTGGTCAATGGTGGTAATCTTGCTATGGCTCTTAAGGTTGCAAGTACTCATTTAGGCCCTTTGGCTGCAAGCAATCAAGCTTTACTAAAGCCGTTAAAGGAGACCTTGTTGGCTTTACTTAATCCTGATGAAGCAGCACTTACCAAAGGATTCCCCTTATCTGCTCTGGCTACTTCCCTCCAGGTGGCATTCTTATGCTTTAAAACTTATTTTAGCAGTCTGCATGTGTTTTTTCTTATTGTTTTCCTAGCTGACTTTCATCCAACTCAACTGACTTTGCTGGTTGTTTGGTTACATGCTAAAGCACTGCTGTGTCAAGTTTTCATGGCAACAGAGGACATGAGGTAGATAGATTTTTTTTGTTACTGACAAGGAAAGGTGGTGTGGGAAATATTTCTTGCGAGAATGAATAAGAGGCCATTCTATGAACAGTTTCTTTCCTTTCAACTTCTGACTTTAAAATGGAAAAATCTTCCAAGAGGAGGAACACTGTATCTCTCATTGATGCAAAACATTTTCCAATTATTTGTGCAATCAATTTATATATTGCAGGGTTTAAGAAAGCGCTAGGTGGGCCTAGAGCCTAGGGGTTAGGCAGGGACTAGGCGAGGCCTAGACATGTTTATGTTTTTAAGTTTCACAATTTATTTAAGTATGTTATATGTTCAAAAAAGTTTATAAAGATAAAAAAATAGATTATAAATCAAATAAAAATGTGAAAAAGCTACGTCATGATGCAACATAGGTAAGAAGCACAGCAGCAGCTGTGGCTAGCTAGCACAACAGCATTGTAAAGTAATGAGCAGTAGTTGCAGCACGATGAAGCACAATAGCAGCAGAAGAAGAGGTATCATATAATGTAATTACTAACATCTAATTTTCAATGTAAAATAGTAAAACTTATCTTTTAGGAAGATAGATTTGAGAAGCTCGCCGGTGTCAAAAGAGGCCTCGTCACTGAAGAAGCCTTGCCGGCATCGGCGAACTCAAGAGAGACGCGATCAGTAGAGGGTTGGAGAGAAGAGATTTGGGGGTTGAGGGTTTCTTAAAATCATGATATATACCACCGATTAAAGTGGGTTGAACTTGCTTTGGGCCACCTAGGCCTGCTCAGGGCCGGACTGGGTGGCCCGAGGCGCTGTGGGCGCCTTAAGGCCCAACTGCAATGTAAACTAAACTACCATGTGGCTGACTCGCCTAGGCAACTAACTAGTCGGTTGCCTAAGCTGATTTTTAAAACCCTTATATATTGCAAAACTTTGAGGGGGTTGTAGTATGGTTAATGAACTCATGTCCACGTGTCTACCACATGTCTACAGATAAAAAAGACGAATGCTTGCTTAATGTTACAACTTTGTGTGCTTGTTCTCATGTTCTATATTAAGAGTCTCTCATTAGTTGTTATTATTAAGTGAATGCATGCCATTGATAGCTCATAGTAATATTCATACCTCATTTAGTGTAACATTCAAATTAGAGGTTGTTTAATTAAAAATTGTTCAACTCAAATTAATAGATTATTTATAATATCACATTTCCAACTCTAAGAAAATGTATTAAAATTTGAATGTAAATATTCCTGCTAGATTATTTTTTCATTTGAATGCCTCCACTTAAGATATTGTTTATTTTTCTCGCATATGTGCAATGTATGTGCCAAAATCTAGTTTATTTGTAAGGTAATAAGATGATTTAGATTATGAAAAATAGATAATTAGATGTGTCCTCTCTCTATATATTTTATTTATAGGCAAATACAATTTCAACTCCTATAGCATATGACTCCTAATAACAATATAGAGCCTAGTTACACTGCTAGTTACATAATGACTCTTAATAACACTTCCCCTTAAGCTGGAAGAATTACCACATTCACTGCAAATGCGATGTCAGGTCTAGTCCCTGTCAAATAATCCAACATGTATAAGGACATCTTCAATTTGCATGCCTTTCAAAACCCCTTGAGCAATAGACCCAGGTGGTTGTTTCATATATACCTCTTCGTCAATAATGCCATGGAGGAAATCATTCTTGATCTCTAGTTGATTAGGCCAATGTTGAGTTACAACTAATGAGATTAGTATTCAGACTTAAGCCATCTTGACTAGAGGTAAAAATGTGTCCTAGTAGTCTACACCATAAACCTAAGAGTATCATTTGGCTACTAGTTGTGCCTTCAAGGGAGCCAAGGACCCATATGGAGTCAACTTTATATTATATACCCCTCGACAGTCAACTCATATGGATTCAACTTTATATTAAATACCCATCGACAGTCAACTGCTTGCTTACTTCTGTGGGGGAAGAGAAATAATGTGCCACGTCTCATTATTCTCTAGAGTTGTCATTTCTTCATGCATGATATCTCTCAACTTAGAATTGAAAGGGCTCTAACACAGACTTGGAAACTAAGTATGAGTTCACAAAAGAAATAAAAGTATCGTAAGAAAATGACAAATAAGAGACAAATTAGACAATGATGAAAAGTACAAATGTGTTGCCCTATGAAGAGCAATGAGAAGGCTAACATCAGGACTGGAATAAGAACGAACAACAGGAGTAACATCATCGGGAGTAAAATCATTCTCATTAGGTTATAAGTAGAAACTGAAACATTAGATGACAGTAGCATAGTGAAGCCTGCCTTCTTTAAACTCTGATTGGTTCGCCATGTTTAAAAGGTAAGGTGTTTAGATTTGTAATATCTAATGATGCAGTATTATCAGCCGAATGTTATTGTGATGCATAAAATCTTCATCTGACTCATAAGAATTTAGTGTCAAGTTTGGTTTACAATTGAAGAATGTGACATTAAGAAAGATTACAAAACTCTTTAGTTTTGGACGAATATCCAAAAAAACTCTTGTAAAGGCGCGAGGATCAAACTTGGTTCAATGGAGACATTATCAAGTACAAAGTATACAGATCCAAACACCATGAAGGTAAAAGAAACAAATGGTTTGTGGACATAGAACCGGGTTAGGAATTTGATTATCTAAAACATATGAAGGCATGCAATTAATCAAATAACATACAATAAGAATGGCATCCCTCAAAATTGTTCGGGAATCCACATGTGAATTAATAATGTGCGTACAAGCTCAAGCAAATGTTGTATTTTATGTTCAATACTATCATTTTGTTGAGGGTGAAATGGACAAGAGGATTGATGCACAACACCAAGTTGAGACATGAAGTTTGAAAAACATGATCTAAAAAATTTCTTAACATTATAAGTTCTCAACACTTTTATGGAGGTATTAAGATGTTTATTAACTTGAGAACAAAAGTTTCGAAAGATAGAAAACAATTCAGAACGAGTTTTCATGAAATACATTCAAGTGACTGATAGTAATCATCCACAAAAATTATAAAATATTTGAAACTAAGTTTTAACGTCATTGGAAAATGACGTCATGCATCTGAATGAACTAAAACAAATGGGCTATCAACCCTTTTATTGACTCTATTGGGATAAGGTATGTGATGATGTTTACTTAGTTGTAGGACTCATAATCTAAATACATAACATGATTTAACTCAGGAACTATAAGTTTTAGAGCTTTTATAGGATGGATATGCTAACTGATATTGCTGATCAAAAAGAGATACAAAACTTGAATATGCTAACGGTTTGGAGTCCAAGTCCAGATAAATAATCCGTCACACTTAACGCCCTGTGCCAATCATGTTTCTCGTTCTAAGTTCCTGAAATACACATTGTGTGGGAAAGAATATTTCTGAGTAATTCAAGGATCTGCCGATTGATAACAAATTAAGGAGAAGTTCGAAACATAAAGTATAAATGAGTGGCAACACTTATACTTTGTACAAAAGATATAGAATCATCTGCCAGTGTTATTAATGGATAGAAAAACTAGAATTAATAGATGATAATATACCTTTATTTTCAGTCATATGATTGGAATCTCCTTAATTTATTGTCAATGTGTGAGGAGAAGATGATGCAAGGTAAGTGTGGAATTACCTATCTTGGTTAGAATAGTTGTGAAGGAAGATGACATCTGGGCAACATGGAACTATTGAAACATCTGAAATTGTTAAAATTGTTGGCGTATATACTCTTTGCGTGTCATACTCCTAGAATCTCTTTGCTTCTTTTCATTGTAGCTACATTGGCAGCTCTAGCTGGCAATGTAGCTTTCAATGATTGTTCCTGGTGTGATCTACTTCTTTGCTATATTGACACGCCCTCTCAAAGTAACCTCTGCCACCAAATCTTCCTCCTGGAATGGCCGCCACTACGTCCTCCATGACGAGATTGTTTTCCTGATTTGCCACCATAATTGCCTCTCACGTATTACTCCCTGAACACCTAGCGTAGACCTCTCCTAGGTCTCATTAACAGTGGGATTCTTAGATTCAGCTGGAAGAGTGTTGGAAGAGTACTTTGTATCAACCCATATATCATTGGCATAGATTTGACTGTTGAACTCGATATAACGTGAGGTCGAGCCGGTGTATACTCTGAAAGAAGACTACCATGAAAAGTAAATACCATCGCCTTGTTCTACTTATGTATTTCCTTCACATCAAACATGATGGGAAATAAATTCTTTAATTATTTTGTAGATTTGTTAAAATCTACATAATGTTGCGCCCATCATCGATCACATCATAGGTATGATTGAGATTACTTGTAACAGAGTACAACTGCTAAAGATAATCCCGCAAGTCCTTCACAGTAGAGGAGTGAATCATCAAAGTCTTGACACATGACTCCATAGTTTTCAAGATCTGCCCAAATATAATGGCATCTTCTAGCTTCCAATCATCTGTCGTTAGCGTGGGACGATCTTTGATAAGATGATCCTTTCCTTTGCCTGTGAGATCTATCTCAATGATCTTTTTCTGCTAAAGATAGTTATCATTGTCAAGTTTTCGATTAGTGATCTTGCTCAAGATGATCTTAGAAACAACTGACTTTGACTTAGCATTACACATAAATACTCAAATCACTAAAGAGAAAAATAAGATCCCCAACAGAAAAGCTCTTTCCAATTGTTTCAAAAATACATCCTCAAACTTATCCTCTCTTGAGATTCCATCAAACTTATCCTCTCTTGAGATTCAAACCATCAAAACAAACAATCCTTGCTTGGAATCTGAACCACAACAAATAACCCAAACAAACAATCCTTTTTTTGTATATTTGTTAAGATCTGCATAATGATGCGCCAACCTAAACAACTCTTGGATCACATTATAGGTATGATTGAGATTACTGAGAACAGAGTACAACTGCTAAAGATAATCCCACCAGTCTTTCACGGTAGAGGAGTGAATCATCAACTTGACACATGACTCCTTAGCGTTCAAGATATGCCCAAATATAATGGCATCTTCTCGCTTCCAATCATCTGTCATCAGCGTGGGACGATCTTTGATAAGATGATCCTTTGCTCGTGAGATATATCTAAATGATCCTTTTTTGCTAAAGATAGGTATCATTGTCGAGTTTTCGATTAGTGATTTTGCTCAAAATGATCTTAGAAACAACTGGCTTTGACTTAGCATTACACATAAATACTCAAATCATTAAAGAGAAAAATAAGATCCCTAACAGAAAAGCTCTTTCCAATTTGTTTCAAAAATACATCCCCAAACTCATCCTCTCTTGGGATTCAGACCATCCAAACAAACAATCCTTACTTGGAATCTGACCCACAACAAATAACCCAAACAAACAATCCTCACTCGGGATCGAAACAGCTTGTATAAAATAACCAAACTCTTTTAGTATTCCAAAACAATACATAATGTGAAAAAAAGAATAACTAAAATCACTAAAGATCCTCTTTTTTCCCTTTCACTATTCACGTGAACAATAACGTTTTTTCCAATAAAAAGAAAAAGAATTGATGATGATCTTGGTGAGGTCACGTGGGGATGATGATGGTGTATACCATGAGAAGAGTTAGATTATGGAAATTAAAGAGTTAATGAGTCTTCTCTTTATATTCTTATTTATAAACAAATACAATTTCAACTCCTAATAGCAATACCACTTCTAATAGGAAGTGACTTTTGATACCACTTGTAAGGACTTGAGGCATCATCCCAAAATACTAGCCTTCTAGGTGAAGTTGCTTAAATCCTTATATATCCAAGATCATCCCCATGTCTAGCCGATGTGAGACTATTTGTTCGACATCAACTCAACACTTACACCTCCACTACTTCAACCCAACAACCGCAAATTACAATGTCGACTCTCCCTCTCGTCAACAGTACTAAATCCCGACGCCCTCGCCCTCGTGCTCCACCCGAGCACCGTCACCTGACACTGAGACCGCTACCAGACTCCATCGATGCCACCGACATCGTACCCTGACTCCACTATCGCTGTCTCCCATCTTCCTTGCGCCAATGCCGCCACCCGCCACCCAGTCGAGAAAGAGATTGGGTTGATTTGGGTTCTCAATAAACCCGATCCGATCCGTTGTTGAGCACAACCCGAAGCCAATTCAAATTCAGCCAAACCTGATCTGCAAGCAACTCAAACCCGACAACACTTGCAACCCGGGTCCGCCACTCAGATTCAGACCTGACCCGATTCCGTCACATCCGCTTCGGCAACAGTTCAGACCCGAAACAGACTCGTTAAGCAAACAACATGGTTTTCGGGCCATATCTCGGCCGTTGGAGTCCGATCCGAGCGATTCTTGAAGCATTGGTCTCATTAAGAAATGACGCTGAGATCGAACGCGATTCTTAGTAGGTGAGTTTTCGATTCTACAATCAGATTATTTATTGGGTTACATTGAATAATTTTATTTTATCTCTAGGATATTATCATTGTTTCCTTCTGTCCATTATAATATCGTGAGTTGTGAGAATCTGATAACCCGTAATCTGCTGATTTTGATATTGTGAGTATGACTATTGTGCTTATAATGGAATATCATGTTTGATTTATTTGAGATTAGAGTTGTCTACACTACGATTATAATTGATTGTTAAAATTCATCTACATGACATTGCTATTTTTAAGTTATTTTCCTACCCAACGATCATAACTTCTTGGTGAAGTGTGAGTTGAGTAGCATTATCACTGATTTTCAAACACTCGCACGCGTTTCACATCAATAACCTTGTAAAAGTCCTTTGCTACAAGGTGCCTTTGATAAGTCCTTTTCTAGGATGTTTCTACTAGCACAGGCAACACGTAACACACCCTTAATTTCTCTTGAATTCTTCAAACATGAACCACTGATTTACAAATTTTATTAACCACAGAATTTAGTGAGTGGTTCCAAATCTTTCTATGGATTGCTCTTTTTTCAGTTCTTTATCTGTTAAAGTGCTAGTTGCACCAATTCATATTTAGTTACCCAAAGCCCATGTACGGGCACCTGTGGCTGCATCGGTCATCTTTGGTCGGAATTCCTTTAACATTGGGAACCTACAGGTTCTTAATATTGTCAATACCCATGTTTCCTTAAGCGACACTCTGTTCTATTCCTTCCAATATGACATGTAGAGGAGTTTGCACGCATCAGTCATCACTTGCAGAGTCCCATGCTATCCCAACCTCACAGGACAAGGAATAAAATCTTTTTATGAATTAACATTTTGCTACCAACTGCAAAGAATTTCCTTGTGACTGCAAATAAGTTACTTGACTATATGGATACTACCACACCTACTTTCCATTTCTTATACCAGAATACTTCATTACTCCCTAGGCTTAATTTCCTCACCAATAAAGTTCCCCAATATTCCCACCCTTACCACTGGATCCACCATATTATTGGCACCATAAAATTTCTGTTACAAGCTTTAAGTTCTTTACCTAAATGCCCATCTTCTGTGCAAGCGTATATTGCATGTTCTTTGCACATATCCAAACATTTGGTTTCTATCTACATGAGGATGGACCAGTCAACAATCTTGAACACATTCTCTACTTCAGCAGATTGTGAACAAATCTTGAAAGCAAAAAAAACAATCATATTAAGAAGCGGTAGTAAATACTAAATTGCATTGTTGGTACATGTTAAAAGTAATTTGTTTAATCACTGGTTCATGTTAAAGTTAATTTGATATCTTAATTTCTGCGCCCAAGTTAACATCTTTTTAAGTTTTATAGGTTGCCATTGGTAGGAGGCTGGGTATTGAAGAACCATGGTTAATGAAAATAATGAGAGCAACACTGCATACACACAATGAATGGTTCAAGCTTCAAATGTGCAAAGACCGATTTGAGGAATTCCTAAAGATTGATCACCTGAAACAAGTTGATGTTCCTGTGAAGAGTGATGCTACATCTAAGCCACATGCAGATATTTGTACTCATGGATCTTCTCAAACTACCATATGTTCAACAAGCAAGTTAGAAGATGGTAGCAGTCCATCACAAGTCTCTCCCAGTGAAAATGTTTGTGATGAAGGTGCAATACTCAAAGTCATGGTAAGGCTGTACAAAGCTTGCCTGGAAATATACCTTTTGTGTAAACTAAGCTTAAAGAGAAGTCTTTGCGTCCCTTTTACTGTCTATAGTGAATATCTTAATTCTGGTTATTTATCCCAAACTTTCTTGGAGCCACCCAACTCTCATATGATGTTTATTTTTTCAGCCTTTTCATACTAAATTATGGCAATATATAAAATCATATTCTAAATTTATCCTTGTAGTTTTGTTATGATGTTCTGGTGACAATAACAAGCTTTTAGGATGCCCACATTTATATAACTTCATCTTTGACTTGCTCTTCATACAGGAAATTTTACCTCATTACCGACCTAAATAGTTATACCTTTCATGGAACCTTACAGATTTTTTTCATTTTTGACTTGAACATATAGAATTTCTTTGAAAATCTATTTGTCTATTGGGATCTGTTTTTTACATGATAAGGAATGCTGAACAGTATAAGTAAAAAAGCACTTCCAATTCTATTGATGTTAGCATCAATGTCCAAATCTGAAATCATAAACTGATGTTTTAATTAATTTGGTTTGAGATACCATTCTGTCTGCTCAAGCTTAACTTTGTTTTAAGAGTGCTGGTTGCCACCATTGCGAGATTATAGAGAAACTATTTCTTGTTGTTCATTGTATCTGCAAATAAGACTGCGCACGCACCTCCACTCCTGCATGTGCCAATAGAGTTGTTAATTGACATTGTTAACTAATATTTCCTTTCTCATTTTCTAGCAATATCATTTCTTTACTTCTTTAATGGTTCATCTCTTTCATCTATGTACTGATCTCATAGTATGCTATTTGGTCCAGGAATTCCTTGCATTACCAAGAGCCGATGCCATCCGTCTTCTCATGCAGAACAATGGGAATGCTGAGGCTGTAATCCAGCAATTATTTCCTTAGCATGGCATGTACAGATTTAACTCGAGTTTTTCATTTAAATTAAATTACTTATACTATAGTTTACCTGGTGTTCTTTTGTTCCTTCTGTCACCAACGTAAAATTGGCTTCTGTATAGATGTTCTCTGGGTTGGTATGTTCCGGTGTAACGAATTCATGTATATTAAACCCCTACTCTACATCATACGCACTCATTCAAAGTGTTGCTTGTATATGCACGTTTTTAGGATATACATTCTGAAGGTAATTAAAGAGATGTTCCTTTTCTTTCGTGTTGCACGCATTATCCTTTTGAACGAGTACTGAAGGGAGTCCAAACTGATTATTGTAACTGTAATCATTTTGGGCAGCCTGGAGGTAAATGGACTTTGAATGGCGCACAGCTGAAAGCTCAAGCTCTTTGTGGTTCTTTTGACTGAAAATTGAGAGATTTTGTTCAAAGAGTGTAGGGTTTCATTTTGAGGCATCTGGTTGCTGGTTGGAGAAAGTGATGGAGAAGTTGTTTGGTCAAAATTCTATGTTGCTTGACTTCGTCCTGGTCATGGTTTTTGGGCTCCCTGATCTTTTTATTGTTTGTTGCTCTCTATATTCTATCTATTGAGGGCAAAGTCAGACGTCAATACCCAGAGGAAGTCAGAATTGGCGGAGCGAGGCTGAGGGAGAACAATAGAAAGTCTGTATGTAAACTATTTTATATTTCATTAATATTTTTTTGATAAATTGCTCACTTATTATTTATTCGAGTGTCCTGAGACCTACTGTATATTTAGCTGACAGATAATCTGTGATTTTTTTTTTTTCCCCCTCTTTTACACAAGGTCATGCTGTTCAATTGTGGGATTTACAGTGGGGTGTATTTTTTTTTTAAACCAATACGCCCATATAAAAAGATTTTCTCAGTGAATCTTTTTAGATTGTATAAAAGGTCTTCACTGAATCTATTTGCATGTCTATTAGCATGTAAAACGACTTCCAGCATGCATGTAAAAATGACTTTTAACGTACGTCTCTCTCCCATGTGCGAAGATTATTTCTCTTAGACGGCTAAGTGGAAGCCCGGAGCGAGACTTGTCAATATTGTACAACTTTTGATTGCAAACTCTTATTTTCTCTCACTCCCCCCAAAAAATTATATTTAATATCTAATAATGGGTACCCTTCGAACATACAAGGGGCATTCAAAGAATGAAGACAGTGATGTCTGGCCGAATTCAAGATTGTGACGCGCAGCCGCCCTTGACTGTATTTCAATTTTTTCTTGTTTTCTCTAAGAAATTCTACTATCCCTTGAGTGAAAAAAAAAAATTGGAAAAGAACAGGAAAGAAAAACTTCGCTCCTTTTGGGTATAGCTGCATTGATCTGACACTAGTACGTCTTCTTTTTTTATATTAAAAACAGGACAAAAGTCACCCAAAAAGGAGGTTCTGAAAACTCCAAAATGATTACCAAAACGAAACAAATAGTTTCAATTTTGAAGTCTCGCTTTTAAACTCCATTACCCTTGTTTCAGTCAGAGGTTCGAATGGGCCAGGCTATACGAAATAAGAGCAGAGTCAAAGATGCACGACTCCATATTTGCTGTTTTCATTGTTTACGGCTCTCGCTGTTATAATTTTCTCCAGACAAACAGTCTTGATTAGCCTGTATCTAAATCCAATCAGCGGGCCCCACAACGACACCGACGACTTTCGACTCCACTGACTACTCTCACTCACTCTCACGAACAAACTATGCAGATCAGCGAATGATTCAGACCCCTCCAGTGCTCAGCTATTTATACACCCCCACACGCAGGAGCCAATCTCTCACCAAGACTTGATTGAAGCGAAAAGACCAGCGAATAATCAATCAATGGATCCAACCACCGAGATCCTCTTCGAGCTCCCGACCGTGCTCCGCATCTACGCCGACGGCCGCGTCGAGCGCCTCCCCTCCGCCTACTCCGCCGCCCCCGCCCCGCCCGGCCTCGACCCGGCCACAAACACCGCATCCAAAGACGTTGACATCGACCCCGCCGCCCCCGTTCGGGCCCGGATCTACCTACCCGGACCCGAACCCGCACCCGGTAAGAGGCTCCCCGTCCTCGTCTACTACCACGGCGGCGGGTTCATCATCGGCAGCGCCTTCGACGGCCCAACCCACAACTTTCTCAACCTGCTCGCGGCCCGGGCCCAGATTCTGATCGTCTCCGTCGAGTACCGCCTCGCACCCGAGAACCCGATACCCGTTCCCTACGACGACTCGTGGGCCGCGTTCCAGTGGGCCGTCGGCAGCACCGGGTCGGACCCTTGGGTTTCGGAGCATGGCGACCTGACGCGCGTTTTCTTAGCGGGCGAGAGCGCGGGGGCCAACATCGCCCACCAGATGGCCATGCGGGTCGGGTCCGGAAAGGTGGAGGGGCTGGCGCTCGTGCACCCGCTTTTCTGGGGAGCGGAGCGGATGGGATCCGAGACGGACCCGGACCCGGACAACGTGCTGAAGCCCGAGCAGCTGGACGCGGGGTGGCAGCTGGTGTGTGGGGCCGAGCAGGAAGCGGGGCTGGACGACCCGAGGCTGAACCCGCTCGCCGAGGGGGCCCCACCGCTGGGTGGGCTCGGGTGCGAGAGGGTGCTGGTGTGCGTGGCGGGAAAGGATTTGCTGAGGGAGAGGGGGAGGGCGTACTGGGAGAGGGTGAGGGAGTGTGGGTGGAAAGGGACGGCTGAGATTTTGGTGTCGGAAGGGGAGGACCATGGATTTCACTTTGAGAAGCCGGAGGGGGACAAGGCCTTGGAGTTGATGGATCGCTTGGTTAGTTTCTTTGGGGGAAGTAGGTTTTTTTTTTTTTAGTAGTGATGTTTCATGGTGTTGTGATTTTACATGGATCCCATGTGTGTTTCTATGACATTATGCCATTATCAGAAGAATAATAATGAATAATGAAATAAAATTTTACAAAGCTTAATTTATAGTTGCCGCTTTTAGTTGCAATTTTTATTTTTTTATTGGGTTGTGGTGGGTGAAAACTGGCTTATCGTGGATTGGACCCACCACAAGTGAAGTTTGATCGTTTCTCAAGGATGTTACCTGTCAGCGCATACATGGAAGACATATTTCAGAATATGAGCAATGGTGTGGTGTCATCCTAACACCATCGGGCGTGAGAATCAGTAGTCGGAATGGAAAGATGGGTGCATCGAGTAAAAGATTACTGCCGGTGTGTAATGATGGACTAGAACATGAAAACTTTCAGTGTATTGAATTGACTAACACATGGAACTGCTAGTATAATGGAATGGTAGACTGGAACGTGAAAACTTCCAGTGTAATGGTGGGGTGTGTGTATGCTCTGAGGATTAGGAAAATGATCGATCCCCTTCTCCTAATAGAAGAAGGATCATATGTATCAGACATGAATGCTGGCGTGGAGGCGGAATTGGCGGATGGTTGTAACTGCACGATCTGCATGTGCTAGATTTGTTGTAACAACTGTGATCACTGGCGCTGATTAGTCGGGATTGCATGTTGGGGAATCTGCTACTATGTATAACTGTTTGTTTTAATGTAGGGGCGTTACATGTTATGAACGTGGGCAGGATTGAACTGCCTGAATATCATCAGAGATCTTGGACGTGTTCTATTGTTGGAGCTTCAGCTTTGGAGTTGGAGCCTTCAGATCGGGGAGGACCTCAGAGTAGAAGGGACCTCAGAATAGTAGAAGACGGCTCCAAAATGGATTCAGGGACTTGTCGAGGTCTTGAAAAAAACTCTTGGTAGATTGGACACGTGATATCATTATGACCGTGGTCAAATTTTGACCACTATAGATGCCTCCTACTTCCCCCTTGTCGGAGCCTGCGGAAAAAAAAAGTCGGGGAAGCGAAGCTACTCGAGGTGGATGCTTTAGAACTCATCATGAAGTTACTGTGGCAAATCTCTTCGGATCACAACGGATCTTTTAGAATTAGTTGATGGTTATACAGCTCGCTGAAATTTGTCACATCGGGCGGCTGGATCTCCTAAAAGGCTTAGTCGTGCATCTTTTCGAAACCTAATGTCATTATGACTGGGATGGTAGGATTTTTTTATGATTTAATGGCTGTGGTGGAGATTTTTCATTGCGAGTGATCAGATGGTCGATCAATACCACAAATAAGAGTGCGTATTTAAAATATAAGTACAAATAATAAACACAACATAAAAAAACATATAGAAACACGATATTTTTATGTGAAAAACCCATGTTAGGAAAAACCACGTGGAGGAGGAGGAAAATTCACTATAATTCGTGTTTACAGGAATTGCGTGTACGTATTGGTATTTTTTTGAGTTGGGATTAGATGGAAAGACCAAGATCTGAGTGGAAGACTCGGGAGTCTCCTCTTTCTTCTGGAGAAGAAGGTTTATTTGTACTCAACTTTAGGCCCTTAGGTGGATAGGGCGTTCACGAGATTTGTGTAGCTGTACGATCTTCATGTCTGAATCTGTTGTAATGATCGTGATTGTTGGCGTGATGGTTGAGATTGCATGCAGGAAATTTCATAACTATCCACCTTGAGCGCATGGGCGTTATACGTTTGAATGTGGGACAAAAGAAGCGGCGTGATTGCAAGCGGAGATCTCGACGGTTGTTACCAATGGCTTCCGAGTGGAGTCAGGAATGTTGGATTGTTAGTAACTTCGGAGAGTAATGTGTCTGGAACGAGGGGTTCGCTCCAGGATAGTTCTGGGTGGCGGAGTTTTGGAGGTTATCTTGAGTTCGGACTGGAGTGATTCTGTGAACTATCAATTCTTTCGGGAGGGTCTAATGTGATGGAAGTAGTTGATTATCGCGAAAAATTCAAAAAAGGGACTTAGTTCTTGGACACGTGTCAGCATCTTGATGAGGGTCAATTTTTGACCACTACAGATGCCCCTGCTCTTTCGCTTGTCGAATCCTGTCAGAGGAAAGTCCAAAGAGCAGAGTTGGTTGGGATCTTTTAATGCCTTGGATTCTTTAGATGCCTTGAATTTTTCTGGATATTGAAGAAGGAGAGAATTAGGTTCATTAATGCGAATCTTTGAGATTTTGCCTGGAGATTGCGTGACTAGATGACAACTGGTCTGTCTATTAATTAGATGGGCGAGAAATCTGTGACTAGCGCCTTTTCGAATCCTGGCACCATAATGACAGAGATTGTATGGCAGAGGCAGTCGATATCTTGCAGATTTGATTTACCGAGGATCTTGGGATGTAGACCGACTTTTTCAGAGATTAGAGAATTGGAGACATTTCAACTCCTCTTTCATTTATTAATAGGGTGGAGCCCTAGGTGAAAATTGCTTGTTTCTTCACTGAAAAATCCTTACTTTCAAGCCCTTTGCTCTGGTGTGTTGCCATGTCATTCTTCGTCTTTGTTCGGTGGAGGAAAGAGAGGGAGAGGATGGAGATGATGGGAATGGCTACTGAGCTCTTACCGTTTGGGAGTCTGGTTAGCACAAAACATCAGTTTTTGCGATGATCTTATCGTGAAATATCAGTTTTTGCGACAAGGCTCTACTACCAGGAAGGACAAACAGGGCTTCCAATTTGATTTGGTTTATTGATCTGATCTCCGATCGGATCAGTCCAGTTATTGTTCTTTTATGGAGCACATATGAGGAAAGAGTTGTGTTTGCTCCGGACAGTTATTGTAACGCCCCGATCTCACGGGTGACGTTACTGTGACATATATACGCAGGGTGGAAATACTCTCACTTATATACGCTAAGTATCAGTACAGATAAGAATAGAGTATGAAAACACAGTGGTGATATACATTCTAGCAATAATAACACAAGTACACAGTTATCGAAAAGTATGATACAATATCTTAAGAATATAAAATCACCAAGAATCGTAAAAGCAGGATGTACAATATAAAAGACGGGAAAATACTCACGAGTAGCAAGATGAGAATCTCGCGAGCCGATCAAGGGGAGGCTGGAAGAAGAAAGAGGGTCCGGACAAGCAACTGCTAATCCACACTTCCGTTGCGCACTCTGATCAGCTACAACAAGGCCACCACGATCCAGACTTTAAGATCTGGACATGAGAATTCAGGGTTGTCAGAAAGCAATCCAGTGAGTACGTATGATAAAGCCAGTTGGCGTGCTCAGGAAGTCACACGTATACATGATCAAGTGATGTGGTACAGGCATACGGTTACAGATAATGACCAGTAACATAAGTGAAAATCAGAGAATTGATATGAGAACCTGAAAATAAGCAAGTTAAGTGATTCAACACAATAACACAAATATCATATGTAAATGGCGGGGAAGATAATGTATTGTGTCACCGATCTCACAAGTATAGATCAAGTATGTCGCTAGTCAGATATCAGTAGCATGTTATTATTATGTTATTAAGACTCATCTGATTTGTATACATCGGTATGTGTCCAATTCCACATACCTCAGCATACAGATCGGAGAGTAAGTTATTGGAAACTGATGGAGATCGACGAAGCATACTTAGAATGGGTCCGTACATGCCTAAGACAACGATCAAGGAGTATTCAGTACTGAGTCGGAACGTATTGCTAGGTACCAAGACTTATTTACGCCCGAACAGGAATAGGATGTCACCGCTCCCACAGGAATAGGCCCAGAGGCTTATGGCACACCCGGCAGGCAAGAGAGTAGGGATGCTAGTACACCCTACGGAAACACCTGGTGGCCTCCAAGTAGAATTCAAGTATGTGGCAGCGCGACACTTTAAGACCATTATAAACATGGAGACTGTATCGGTACTCATCAGTTTCCCACATTCCAGTATAAGTTGTCTAATTATTACAATTGTCCAGTGATAATATCCACAGTGTGTTCACAGTAATCCTATATATTTATGGTTATCTAATTACGGGAATCAACAGGAATATAGTATCAGAAGCATAATGATAGGAGTCTCCCTATTATAGGGGTTCAAGTATATAAGAGTTCAGGAGTATCAGATGATAATATTATAATAATCATGTCAAGTCTCCATAAAAGTGATAATTATGAATAGACATTGTAATACAGGTGTAATAGTAATCCAGTCGGTGTCACAATATCAGGTCAGTACCATGTGAAAGCATGTCAAGTAAGTGATAGCATGTCAATTGTCAAGTGTCAGATATCAAGTATCAGGTATCAGGTGTTAAGTATAACATATCAGTGTCAGATAATTAACATGTCTGTATCAGGTGAGTTGAATATAGAGTTACATCATCATATATCAAGTAATCATCCTGTCATGCAACATGATATAGGAGAACAATATAGTTAAACATTCAAACTCTTCACAACCATATCTATAACAATAATAAGTTAATCTATTAATTAGCTATGTGAAGCCGTCAAAGCTGGAGCGTATCCAGGCACACCCGATGCAAGTATAATACCAGTTCAATGAATTATAATAACGGCTAACATGTATTCATATAACATATTAATTTTAGAAAATCACTCGCATATCATATATCAACTCGCATAATGATGTATCATGTATTAAAAACCAGAGTAGCATATCCCAGAAAAGGTACTCGCTTAAATTTATATCAAGTCCTAGAATAGAATTAGTAAGGCATGAAGCAACACAATGAAAGTACTCACCTAAAATCATTAAAAAACCACCTAAAATTCAGAATCCCAAGAACACATGCATTCCACTAATCAATATTAATATATATATATATTAGAGAGAGAGAGAGAGAGTGTGTGTGTGTGTGTGTGTGTGTGTGTGTGTTGGAAAATAGTAGAGGGGGTGAGAGAGAATATGATGGAAAAGAAGGGGTAAAAAAGGAAAGAAAGAAAAAGAAAGAAAGAAGAAAAGAAATAAATAAATAAAAGAAGGGAAAGAAGAAAGGAGGGAGGGGAGTTGGGGTGGCCGGAGGCTCTGGCCGCCACCGCCGGCCAGGGGGTCAGCGCTGCCACCGGAGAGGGGGCGGCGCAACCCAGGGCCCGGGGGAGGAGGGGGAGGTGGGGTTTTGATTGGGTTTGTTGATGAAATTGTTGTTGTTGTTGATGGTGAAGATGGTGGTGGTGTAAGGAGGAGTTGGTGGTGGTGATGAAAATTGAAAGAGGAGGTGGATGTGGTGGTACGGTGGTGGAAGTGGAGGAGATGGTGGAGTATTGGTGGTGAATTTTGAGAACGAAGATGGAAGTAAAATGGGTTTTGTGTTGAAATTGAAGGAGGATAGTGGTGTATTGTGGAAGGAGGAGGGAATGAGAGAGCTTGAGGGAGGGAATGGCCAGACCTAGGGGCCAGCGGAGGTGCTCTGGTGGTGGAGTAGGCGGAGGCGGCGGCCCAAGGGAAGAGGAGGAAGTTGGGAGTTGGTGTGAGAGAGGAAATTGAAAGAATGGGGGAGATGGAGAGAATGAGAGAAAGAAAGGGAGAGAGGAAAGAAAGAGAAGGAGGGAATACAGGGGAGATGGGGGGATGGGCTACTATTGCTGCTGTTGGCAGGGTATGGGGGAGGACGGGGAGCAGGTGGAGAAGAAAGAAAGGGAAAAGAAAAAGAAAAAGAGGAGAATAAAATAATATTATTTAATGCGGGTAAAAATTGACTGTTTCAGAAACGCTCCGAAAAATTCTCAAAAATAGAAAATATTATTTTAAGTTGTCCAGTGAAATCGAATTCGAGAAATTTAATTTGATTTTCAAATTAAAAATCCTGAAATCTTCCAGCAATAGCAGTCGGCACCAAAACCGATGGATTTTCGATAAATTCAGAAAAAATCTCTAAAAATTCATATATATAGCAAATGAGATTTTAAAAAGTAATATGAAAGTCGTTATTAGAAATTTGAATCCATTTGAAAACTAAAAATCTGGGAATCAGTCAGTGACACCTATCGACACCTTTTTGAAGATTTTGCAAATTAATTCTGAAAAATTTTTGAAAATCATGAAAAATTTAAAATATTAAAAAATAATATTTGAAACTAAAACTGATCAAATCTGATATTGAAAAGACCAAATCGGGTAATATACAAGGATCGGCTCCTTGGTTCAGACTAGCACTGACTCCGACTCCACGAATCCAGATCCAATACAAAACAATCACACAAATAATCATAAAAAAACTAGTACAAAAACTAAATTAAAGAAATATGATAAAAAATAAGAATACGTATCAAGTAGTATTCCAGGAACGGGGTGTTACATTCCATCCACCTTAGAAAAATTTCGTCATCGAAATTTCGATAAGGGGAAGATGAACACAGAAATGATAGGGACGAGAATTATACTAATCAAAACATGAATAATTGAGAGCCGTTCTCACAAATCAACTGAACAGTAAACTCGGTAAACTCAAGACTTAGACATTTCTGCACTTCTGCCATATATATACTCTGACGGTGCCATTATAATACTGACCTAATATCTTCTGATAAAAGAATACTGCTAGAACTTCAGAAGACTGACTCATTCTGAAAAATATAAAGTGAGCTGACTTGGTAAGATAATCAAATAATACTTCTTTCAGACTGCGAAGCAAGGCTAATGAAATCCCTAGAAATCCATAGTGCTAAAATCCATAATATAATATAAAACCCTGCATGCAATGAAGCTGTCCTTGACAAAGAGTCTGTACTAGAATTACCGATGTGCTGCATGCATATTAATTCTTCGAGAATAGACCAGAATACCAAAGATAAAGAAAATCCTGATAATACTGAGCATAAATAAAGAGGACTAATAATTAAGAATTTCTGTATACTAGGCGTTGCTAACTCTGAAAGACATAACCAAGAATATAGACTAACCATGGAGAATTCTGAATACTGACTTCTGAATGATAACCCGACTGTAGATGAAACATTAAAGACTACTCAAACCCTGCAAGGTTGGCTGAATGGATCGTTCATAAGGATCATGGCGATAGCTCAGATACA
Source organism: Agave tequilana (assembly GCA_038442645.1). NCBI lineage: Eukaryota > Viridiplantae > Streptophyta > Magnoliopsida > Asparagales > Asparagaceae > Agave > Agave tequilana. The sequence continues at coordinate 43,624 of JAVJIF010002663.1, forward strand.
GCGAGAAAACTCTGTTCAGCGGGTCCATGAAAACACGCTAGGAGGAAGAAATCTGAGGAACGGGCTAGAGTTCTAAGCACTGAAGGGATTAGCCACGGACGAAGCCAAGCCTAGGTAAGGCCATCACGTAACACAGCTCAGGCGTTAAGCAAGCTCTGCGAGACTCACACTTGGCGGAACTCACGCGGCAAAGCCAGCGCATAACACAACGCTAAATGCTAAGCACCACGGTGCAGCAAAGTTCACACCCGATTAGATCCACAGGTGATTAGAACACGACCCTTGCTTGGCGAGGCTAGCGGGGCCTGTGGTCCACCAAATTTATAAAGACCACCATGAGTTGGTGGCTCTGTGAACACGATCAAAATCATAATAACTGAAATGAGTCCCGAATGTTGTCTTCTGAATAATAACGTGACTGCATATCAGTTCTGAGAATACCCGAGTTCCATGAACATGGTAGAAGAAATTATGATCGTAACTGGAATAATAAAAATAGAAAATACCATAACTCTGTCTGGCAGAAGTCCTGAATCTGAAATACTGTTTCATACTGACACTCATGTAATGGTATGTCTATCTGATTATATAAGTGATGACTACTCCACTTGTTGTACTGATTCCCCGTGATGTATCCATAAATACAAGAATAGAATGCGAGGCTGAAAACTATCCAATAAATACAAGAATAGGACACTGCGATGTACCAGAGTCAAAGAATGCCAGAATATAATGAGAGCGAACCACATCTCTCTTACCGTTACCCTACCAGTCTATCCATATCTTAAGTTGGTATAAGGACGATGGGAACTAGAAATGAAAAAGGATGGAAGAGATTCAAGAATCAGGGGAAGGATGATTAAGAGGGAATAGATAACTTTATACTTATAGTTGGATTGTATAACCACGACTAATGCATTCCAGCTGTAAATTTCTTTACCATTAATTTGCCAGCTAGTTTGTAACGCCCCGATCCCACGGGTACGGGGACGTCACTGCGACGTACATACGCAGGTCAGAAGTACCCTCACGTATATACGCTAAGCATCAGTACAAGTAAGAATCAGAGTACGACAAACGTAGCGTCCATTCATATGCCAACATAAGAAGTACAAAGTACAAGGTTATCACAGGATGTGACATACTATTACATATCACATGCATCATATATCACAGCCAAGCACAAAAGTACGATTTACAATATGATTACAAGATGCTCACGAGCTGAAGGAAGGTCCCGCGAGCTAAAAAGGAAAGTCTGGCACAACAGAAACCGAGACTAGTCAGCCTGCTCGGAAAGGAAAGCTTGATCTTCCACAGAAGGCTCCACCTCAATCCAAGGTCCGGAACCTGAACATACAAATTCAAGGGAGTCAGGACCTCCCAACCAAGTGATCAGGTTACAGCCGAGCGGCATAAGAAATAAGAGTATGAGAGTTGGTACAATATTATGAATAATCAGCCAGCAAGTAAAGGAAGTACGACATGTTATAAACGAAAGGCATTGTATAAGCTTAAGTTACGGCCTCATGAAACTAGTACCTCGAGGGAATAATCCAAATAAGGAAACCCTCATCTATATACCTTTATCTCATGTCACCGTGATCCAAGCGCATACAACACCCACAGTTAGCGTCTTTTATTATTATTATTACTCGTCTTACCCTGATATCTAGCTATGTGAACTAGCGTCCCAGCACACATAGATCCATATCCAAGTAATGCAAGATTGTTATTGGAAACCAGCGGGGGTATCAACGAACTATGTTTACAGTGGGTCCCGTGCATACCCGGGACCACGGCCCAGGATGTTCCGTTGCTTGGTGGATGGAACCTGCCGCAAGGCTAACAGGAGGGACTTATGTATGCCCTTATCATGATGGTACCAGGAAGGAGGGAGCCAGCACTCCCCTCGGTCGCCTGGAGGCCCACAGGTCAGACCGGAAATTTAGTTGCACAACATACCTAATACCACTGTAAACATGAACATATATTGATAGCCGCATATTTCCCCCGACCCGATGCAAGTTGTCTTATTTTAAGAGTTATTTAGATAATTATCAGATTTCGGGAATGAACAGGAGCAAGTCCGGAATATTATGAAGACAGGAGTATCAGGAGTACAATGTGTACTATCACGTAAAATCAAGTTGGTAAATCATGAAGTCTGGTTATCATTCCCGTTATCGTGATAATTTATAAAAGTCGAGTGTGTCATGCCTGGTGTCAAGAGATAGCATGACAAAGGGTGATATTTGTCAAGTATCATGCCATGAAATAACAATATATAATACATGTCTCGAGTATAAGGTTCATTTCCAAGAAAGTGATTAACCACAGCAAATAGCCAAAGTTAGTCGACTAGGGAGAGGCAAGTAGTCGACTTATAGAGGAGTTAGTCGACTATAGGGGAAGGCAAAGTCGACTAATAGGGTCGCGTTTCAAAGAGTCGCGTCTTCAGGAGAAAAGTTAGTCGACTAGAAAAAAGGGTTAGTCGACTAATGAGGCTGCGCTTCACAAGACTGCGTCTTCAGGAAAGAGTTAGTCGACTAGGGAGAAATGGGTAGTCGACTAATGAAGTCGCGTTTCAGAAGTAAGGTTGCGTTTCAATGAGTTAGTCGACTTGGGATAAGGGGGTAGTCGACTAATAAAGGGTTCAAGTCGACTAATGACTGGGTCAAGTCGACTAACAGAGTGCAAAACAGAGAGCAGAACCTGGCTTTTGAGGGTTGCGTTTGTTGATAAAATTACAAGCATGAAAATAATGTCCAAGTCTTGGCGAGTAGAATTACTCGCCTAAAATGCGTCCGACGTCCTGTAAGAATTGCCAAGTGAGGAAGATGAGTTCTTTGCCAAGTTTGTTACCAAAACGATTACCGGAATAATCTCGAACGATTACCGAAAAATCTACGGTGATAAAGCTCGGCCCCAATCCAAAAGGAGGGTACCGGCCCAGAGTCTTGCCAACGAAGAAGAACGCGGCCCCAATCCAAAAGGAGTGGCCGGTCTTCACAAGAGAAGGAAAGAGGTTGAAGGTGCAAGTCTAGCTCAACTTGACAAAATGAGATTTTGCAAACGATGTTACGGGGGGCGAATCTATAGTCCGCCGGAAAGAGGTTGACGAGGAGGTGAAGATGGTATGCTTGGTGGTGGCTACGGTGGTGGTGGAGATGGTGGTGAAGTTTATGGAGAGGATGGGTTCTTTGATGTTCCTTGGTGAAAAGAGGTTGAAGAAGGTGGTGTGGAGGTGTTTTTGTTGGTGGAAATGGAGGAGGAGATGGAGGGGAGAATGGTGGAGGAAATAGTGGAAGAAGTTGGTGGAGAAGATGGAGATGGTGGGTGGTAGTAATGGCCGGCCAAGGGGAGTTTGGTGGCTGCGCTTGCTGTTGAAGCTTGCTGGAAATGGAAGATGGGAGGAGAATAATGAAAGAGAGAGAAGGTGGGAGTGCATGTGACTATTTATATAAGGGTAAAGTATTATTATTACTAACATGCCCTCCATTCAAAATCAAGGAAACGCAAGAATGGAGGCTTGCGTCTCCATTCAAATGAGGCCCGCGTCTGGGCTAAGAGCTGGACGCGGAGATTCTGCTACGTTCAAAAAGGAGAAAATACACATTCTCGTTTAAAGAAGAGACAAAAAGGTATGGTGATTGGACTTGAGTTGATTTAGCCCATAAGCATTAATTGCAGCAAGGGGAAGGTCTCCGCATTAATTGCTGAGTCCAGTTGGCGAAACTCGTGTCTGAGGAAGGAGAGAGAAAAATGAAAAAAGAGAAAAGTGGAATATCTGGATAAACTCCGGTATCTGGAAAAAACACCGGAAATCCCAGAAAAGCCCAAAAATAAAGTATCTCGAAAAGTCTCCCAAAAATTCTCAAAAATAAGAAATATTATTTTAAGATTTTTAGTGAAATCGGTTTTCAGAAATTCAATTCCATTTTCAAAATAAAAATTCTGGAATCCACTGTGAACGGTGTCTACACCGGGTAGGCTGGATTTTGATAAATTCGGAAAATTCTAAAAAAATTCATTTAGATAGAAATCATGATTTTAAGAAGTACTGTGATAGCCGTTTCTAGATTTTCAACTCCGTTTGTAAATTAAAAATCCGAGAGTCGGTCAGCGACACTGGTTTTGAAGATTTACAATTAAATTCTGAAAAATTTCAGAAAATCATGAAAAATCTAGAATATTAAAAATAATATTTGAAACTAAAATTAGTCAATCTGAATACTGAAAAGGTCAAATCATGCAGTACTGCTATATGAGTAAGATTTTAAATAACAGAAAATAAAATAAAATAAAATAAAATAAAAAAATACGCTCCAAAAATCAGGACACATAACTGGGTACGTATACTGAGGATGGGGTGTTACAATCTATCCACCTTACAAAAAAATTTCGTCCTCGAAATTTCAGGAAGGGGAAGATGACGGTAGAGAGAATAGGAAGAAAGGGTTTTACCAACTAAGTTGAAAATAGTTGAGGGTAACGCTCACGAATAACGTCCTCCCGTTCCCATGTGGCTTCTCCTGGCACATGCCTATTCCAAGAAACCAATACTAATGGTATTGCCTTATTCTTCAAAGTCTTGATACTTTTGTCCAGGATGGCCATCGGTTGCTCTTTATAAGACAGATCTGACTGTAGTTCCAGTTCGGAGTGATCTAGAATGTGACTCTCATCCTTGACATACTTCCTCAACTGTGATACATGGAATACATTGTGTACTCCTTCTAAAGATGGCGGTAATGCCAATCGGTAAGACACATCTCCCACACGATCCAAAATTTCGAATGGGCCGATGTATCTCGGACTAAGTTTTCCACGAGTACCGAACCGGATTACCCCTTTGGTGGGTGATATCTTCAAAAATACATGATCACCTGTTCTGAATTCCAACTGTCTTCTGTTTGTGTCTGCCCAACTCTTTTGTCGGCTCTGTGCTGCCCGGAGATGATCTCTGATAATTCGGACTTTGTCTGTTGTCTGGACTAGAATGTCTGGTCCCATAAGTCTTCTTTCACCGACTTCGTCCCAACATATCGGTGACCTGCATTTCCTGCCATACAATGCCTCAAATGGGGCCATTTTGATACTAGTCTGATAGCTGTTATTATAAGAGAATTCTACCAAATGAAGATAGTCTTCCCATGACCCTCTAAATTCTATCATGCAGGCTCGTAACATGTCTTCAAGGATCTGGATAGTCCGTTCAGATTGTCCGTCTGTCTGGGGGTGATATGAAGTACTGAATTTCAGACGAGTTCCTAAATTTTCTTGGAGACTTTCCCAGAAATGTGATCGAAATCTCGTGTCTCTATCTGACACGATACTAACTAGAACTCCATGTAGACGAACAATTTCTTTCATATATTTTTCTGCAAGAACTTCTGTTGACTGACCTACTCTGAAAGGTAGAAAGTGAGCTGCTTTTGTGAGGCGGTCAATGATTACCCACACTGCATTATTACCCTTAGGACTGCGAGGTAGTGCTGTGACAAAATCCATGGTGATATGTTCCCACTTCCACTCGGGTATTGGCAAGGGCTGAAGAAGTCCAGCTGTTCTCTGGTGTTCTATCTTTACCTGCTGGCAAACTAAGCACTTGGCCACATGCTGGGCTATCTCCCTTTTCATGGTATTCCACCAGAACTTCTGTTTCAAGTCTTGATACATTTTATTTCCTCCCGGGTGTATGGAATAGGCCGAACTATGTGCCTCTGCCAAAATTTTCTGTCGAACTTCTCCTTGGGGGACACAAATTCTGTTACCAAAATATAGTGCATTATCCGAATGAATACGGATATCCGTTCTCAATCCAGTCTTTATTTGAGCTCTGAATTTCTGTAATCTGGGGTCTTCTTTTTGAGCTTCTTTAATCTCATCCATCAGGGTTGACTGGATCTGAAAGATCATCAACTGTCATGTCTTATCAATTCCTTGTACTATCATTAAGTCCAGTTTTATGATATCCTGAATCAACTCCTTCTGTTGCGTAAGTTGTACTAGCATTTTATTCTTTGGCTTCCTGCTCAATGCATCTGGTACTGTATTGACTCTGCCTGGATGATACTGTAAATCTATATCATAATCTGCCATTAATTCAAGCCACCGTCTCTGTCTCATGTTTAATTCTTTCTGCGTGAAAATATACTTTAGACTCTTGTGATCAGTGTAGATTAGCACCTTGTCTCCCAGAAGATAATGTCTCCAGATCTTCAATGCGAATATTACAGCTGCCAGCTCTAAGTCATGAGTTGGGTAATTTCTCTCATGTGGTTTCAGTTGCCTGGATGCATAAGCTATGACATGATCATGCTGCATTAATACACACCCTAGGCCTTTCCCGGATGCATTACTGTATATAACCATCCCTCCTCTTCCTGAGGGAGTCCTCAAAACTGGAGCTGTAATGAGTCTTTCCTTTAATCGCTCAAATGCTGCAGCACATTCCTCGGTCCATATATATTTTTCTCCTTTCCGGGTGAGCTTCGTTAACGGGGCTGCAATCTTAGAAAATCCTGGACAAAGCGCCTATAATATCCGGCTAATCTAATAAAACTCTTAATTTCTGTTACTGTCCTTGGAATTGGCCAGTCCTTTACTTCCTGAATTTTACTAGGGTCTACTGAAAGTCCTTCTTCTGAAATTATGTGTCCAAGGAAGGTCACACTATTTAACCAGAAATCACATTTGCTTTGCTTAGCATGAAGTTGTTCCTGTTGGAGAGTCTGTAACACTATTCTCAAGTGGTCTGCATGCTCTCTGTCGTTCTTCGAATAGATCAAGATGTCATCTATAAAAACAACCACAAATTGATCCAAATATGATGAGAACACTCTGTTCATCAAATCCATGAAAACTACAGGGGCATTGGTGACTCCGAAGGGCATAACTAGAAACTCATAATGGCCATAACGGGTCCTGAATGCTGTCTTGGGAACATCTTCTTTCTTCACTTTTAGCTGATGATAACCCGATTGTAAATCTAATTTAGAAAATACTCGAGCTCCATGAAGCTGATCAAACAGATCATCAATTCTTGGTAAAGGGTACTTATTCTTGATAGTAACTTTGTTCAATTCTCTATAGTCTATACATAACCGTTTACCACCATCCTTTTTGTTTGCCAATAGTACTGGAGCTCCCCATGGTGAAGCACTTGGTCTAATCAATCCCTTGTCAGAATATTCTTGTAGCTGCTTCTTTAGAATTTCTAACTCAGTGGGTGTCATTCTGTATGGAGCTTTGGATATGGGAACTGTGCCTGGAAGGGTATCAATGGAGAACTCAATCGTCCTGTCAGGTGGAAGCCCTGAGATTTCAACAAACACTTCTGGGAACTCATCCCAAACCGGTACCTCCCTCTTCTGGGTCTCAGCAATAGTCATTTGAATTTTCTTCTTGACAGCCTTAGGTTCCCCATCAAATTGAAATTCCGGCTGACGGGGAATTTTGAACTTAATTTTCTTCTCCCGACAGTCAATAACTGCATAGTATTTGCTGAGCCAGGTCATACCTAATATTACGTCATACCCTTTGGTATCTAGTACGAGCATATCTATGGCTAAGGTCCTGTTACAGAGTTCTACAGGGCAATCAGTACAAACTTTAGTAGATATGACTATTCCATTCCCTATACTAATCTCCCATTGGTGGTCTAAAGATTTAACAGGTATAAAATGCAAGGCAACAAAACGATCAGATATGTAACAATGAGATGCACCCGAATCAAAGAGGGTAAGAACTGGCTTTGAGTGTACCCTGATCTTACCTGTTACCACCTCTTCAGAAGTTTCGGCCTCTTCCGCAGTCAAGTTGTAAGCTTGTCCCCTTCTGCGACCAGCTGCAGTTCTAACTCCCCTCTGAACTGGGCGGATAACTTGTTGTGGGGGAGGGGGAAGGGCCCTCCTAACCATTGGTCCTTGGTTCCTCTGTCCATTTGGCTCTGGAAGTGCTGGCAAGGCTTGGTTGGCTATTCCCATTCTTTTGTGGGGACAGACTTCTATTGTATGGTCACGGGAACCACATACCAGGCATAACCCATTTGCCCTACGGCAATTTTGTTGAGAGTGACCCGGTTTCTGGCAATAGTTACAAATGGGAAATGGTTGGGTTGTCTGGAAGGGGGCTGGTCGAAATGGTCGTCTCATTGTCGGGACTTTTGCTGCTCTGAATGGACCTCCCCTCCTCGTTTGTGGAAATGGCCTCTTCATGGCCTGGTTCCTTATCATGTTAGATTTCCCTTTCTCCAGTCCTCGCTCCACCTCCCGAGCTATGGTGAGGACTTGGGAATATGTTTTCAGCTGTTGGGGCATTAAGAGGATTTGAATGTCCATTTGTAAGCCCTGTTGGAACCTACTCGCCCGCTTTTCTTCATCAGCCACCATATATGGAGCAAAGCGGCTCAGCCTCAAGAACTCAGCGGCATACTCATCCACAGACCGGTTCCATTGCTGAAGTCGAATGAACTGTTCTTCCATTTCTTTCTGAGCTGTGGCGGGGAAGAATCTATTATAGAAGCTTTGAGAAAACTGGTCCCAAGTGACAGGTTTCTCCAGTCTCGCTTCTTCAGCTAGCCACCAGGTCCTGGCTACATCCTTTAGTTGAATCTTGGCGACCTCCACTTGATTTTCTTTTGGGACCCGGGCTGCGTTCAACAGATCTGTGGTGTCAATCAGCCATTGTTCAGCATCTAGTGGTTTCTCTCCTCCCGTGAATATCGCCGGTTGCAACCGCCTAAAGTCTGATACGTTCCCCGGTCTTGGTTCCTTAGGGGTCGCTAACTCTTGCCGAAGGAGTTCTGTCTGTTGTTGCTGATTCTCCATCATAGTCTGGATAACCCTCAGAATATTAGCATTCTCTCCCGTGGGTCCATTTGATGCTTGTCCGGAGTTGTTACGACCCGTCCTTCTATCCATACTTATGTTGGTAAAAAGGGAGACTGGAAACTGGAAAGATGAAAGGATTTTAGGATACAAGGAAAGGAATCAAGAAGTACTAGATAGCTTTGTACATTGTAGTTGGCAATGGCAAATTCCATTTGCTGCTTGATTGTACTATAGGTGTGAGAGCCTAGGCTCTGATACCAACCTGTAACGCCCCGATCCCACGGGTACGGGGACGTCACTGCGACGTACATACGCAGGTCAGAAGTACCCTCACGTATATACGCTAAGCATCAGTACAAGCAAGAATCAGAGTACGACAAACGTAGCGTCCATTCATATGCCAACATAAGAAGTACAAAGTACAAGGTTATCACAGGATGTGACATACTATTACATATCACATGCATCATATATCACAGCCAAGCACAAAAGTACGATTTACAATATGATTACAAGATGCTCACGAGCTGAAGGAAGGTCCCGCGAGCTAAAAAGGAAAGTCTGACACAACAGAAACCGAGACTAGTCAGCCTGCTCGGAAAGGAAAGCTTGATCTTCCACAGAAGGCTCCACCTCAATCTAAGGTCCGGAACCTGAACATACAAATTCAAGGGAGTCAGGACCTCCCAACCAAGTGATCAGGTTACAGCCGAGCGGCATAAGAAATAAGAGTATGAGAGTTGGTACAATATTATGAATAATCAGCCAGCAAGTAAAGGAAGTACGACATGTTATAAACGAAAGGCATTGTATAAGCTTAATTTACGGCCTCATGAGACTAGTACCTCGAGGGAATAATCCAAACAAGGAAACCCTCATCTATATACCTTTATCTTTATCTCATGTCACCGTGATCCAAGCGCATACAACACCCACAGTTAGCGTCTTTTATTATTATTACTACTCGTCTTACCCTGATATCTAGCTATGTGAACTAGCGTCCCAGCACACATAGATCCATATCCAAGTAAAGCAAGATTGTTATTGGAAACCAGCGGGGGTATCAACGAACTATGTTTACAGTGGGTCCCGTGCATACCCGGGACCACGGCCCAGGATGTTCCGTTGCTTGGTGGACGGAACCTGCCGCAAGGCTAACAGGAGGGACTTATGTATGCCCTTATCATGATGGTACCAGGAAGGAGGGAGCCAGCACTCCCTCGGTCGCCTGGAGGCCCACAGGTCAGACCGGAAATTTAGTTGCACAACATACCTAATACCACTGTAAACATGAACATATATTGATAGCCGCATATTTCTCCCGACCCGATGCAAGTTGTCTTATTTTAAGAGTTATTTAGATAATTATCAGATTTCGGGAATGAACAGGAGCAAGTCCGGAATATTATGAAGACAGGAGTATCAGGAGTACAATGTGTACTATCACGTAAAATCAAGTTGGTAAATCATGAAGTCTGGTTATCATTCCCGTTATCGTGATAATTTATAAAATTCGAGTGTGTCATGCCTGGTGTCAAGAGATAGCATGACAAAGGGTGATATTTGTCAAGTATCATGCCATGAAATAACAATATATAATACATGTCTCGAGTATAAGGTTCATTTCCAAGAAAGTGATTAACCACAGCAAATAGCCAAAGTTAGTCGACTAGGGAGAGGCAAGTAGTCGACTTATAGAGGAGTTAGTCGACTATAGGGGAAGGCCAAGTCGACTAATAGGGTCGCGTTTCAAAGAGTCGCGTCTTCAGGAGAAAAGTTAGTCGACTAGAAAAAAGGGTTAGTCGACTAATGAGGCTGCGCTTCACAAGACTGCGTCTTCAGGAAAGAGTTAGTCGACTAGGGAGAAATGGGTAGTCGACTAATGAAGTCGCGTTTCAGAAGTAAGGTTGCGTTTCAATGAGTTAGTCGACTTGGGATAAGGGGGTAGTCGACTAATAAAGGGTTCAAGTCGACTAATGACTGGGTCAAGTCGACTAACAGAGTGCAAAACAGAGAGCAGAACCTGACTTTTGAGGGTTGCGTTTGTTGATAAAATTACAAGCATGAAAATAATGTCCAAGTCTTGGCGAGTAGAATTACTCGCCTAAAATGCGTCCGACGTCCTGTAAGAATTGCCAAGTGAGGAAGATGAGTTCTTTGCCAAGTTTGTTACCAAAACGATTACCGGAATAATCGCGAACGATTACCGGAAAATCTACGGTGATAAAGCTCGGCCCCAATCCAAAAGGAGGGTACCGGCCCAGAGTCTTGCCAACGAAGAAGAACGCGGCCCCAATCTAAAAGGAGTGGCCGGTCTACACAAGAGAAGGAAAGAGGTTGAAGGTGCAAGTCTAGCTCAACTTGACAAAATGAGATTTTGCAAACGATGTTACGGGGGGCGAATCTATAGTCCGCCGGAAAGAGGTTGACGAGGAGGTGAAGATGGTATGCTTGGTGGTGGCTACGGTGGTGCAGGTGGTGGTGGAGATGGTGGTGAAGTTTATAGAGAGGATGGGTTCTTTGATGTTCCTTGGTGAAAAGAGGTTGAAGAAGGTGGTGTGGAGGTGTTTTTGTTGGTGGAAATGGAGGAGGAGATGGAGGGGAGAATGGTGGAGGAAATAGTGGAAGAAGTTGGTGGAGAAGATGGAGATGGTGGGTGGTAGTAATGGCCGGCCAAGGGGAGTTTGGTGGCTGCGCTTGCTGTTGAAGCTTGCTGGAAATGGAAGATGGGAGGAGAATAATGAAAGAGAGAGAAGGTGGGAGTGCATGTGACTATTTATATAAGGGTAAAGTATTATTATTACTAACATGCCCTCCATTCAAAATCAAGGAAACGCAAGAATGGAGGCTTGCGTCTCCATTCAAATGAGGCCCGCGTCTCGGCTAAGAGCTGGACGCGGAGATTCTGCTGCGTTCAAAAAGGAGAAAATACAAATTCGCGTTTAAAGAAGAGACAAAAAGGTATGGTGATTGGACTTGAGTTGATTTATCCCATAAGCATTAATTGCAGCAAGGGGAAGGTCTCCGCATTAATTGTTGAGTCCAGTTGGCGAAACTCATGTCTGAGGAAGGAGAGAGAAAAATGGAAAAAGAGAAAAGTGGAATATCTGGATAAACTCCGGTATCTGGGAAAAACACCGGAAATCCCAGAAAAGCCCAAAAATAAAGTATCTCGAAAAGTCTCCCAAAAATTCTCAAAAATAAGAAATATTATTTAAGATTTTTAGTGAAATCGATTTTTAGAAATTCAATTCCATTTTCAAAATAAAAATCCTGGAATCCACTGTGAACGGTGTCTACACCGGGTAGGCTGGATTTTTGATAAATTCGGAAAATTCTAAAAAAATTCATTTAGATAGAAATCATGATTTTAAGAAGTACTGTGAAAGCTGTTTCTAGATTTTCAACTCCGTTTGTAAATTAAAAATCCGAGAGTCGGTCAGCGACACTGGTTTTGAAGATTTACAATTAAATTCTGAAAAATTCCAGAAAATCATGAAAAATCTAGAATATTAAAAATAATATTTGAAACTAAAATTAGTCAATCTGAATACTGAAAAGGTCAAATCATGCAGTACTGCTATATGAGTAAGATTTTAAATAACAGAAAATAAAATAAAATAAAATAAAATAAAATAAAAAAATACGCTCCAAAAATCAGGACGCATAACTGGGTACGTATACTGAGGATGGGGTGTTACATAGTTGTACTGAAGATGTGAGAGTTTAGTGTAACGCCCCGATTCCACGGATACGGGGACGTCACTGCGACGTATATACGTAGGTCAAAAGATGCCCCCAAGTATATACGCTAAGCATAAAAGTACAATAAAGATCAGAGTACTCAACAAAGCGTGGTAATCATACATATGCCAACAAGAAAGTACATATACAAAGTTATACAGGATATGATAACTATTACACTTTACAAGTGTCATTTATCACAACCAAGTCCAAAAGAACAAGATACAAATATGTATACAAAAAGCTCACGAGTAGAAAGAAGATCCCGTGAGTCAAAAATGAGGAGTCTGGCACGAAGGGACAAGAACTAGTCAGCTCGCCCACTAAGATAGGCTCGATCCTCAGCAGTTGGCTCCACTTCTGTCCAAGCTTCGGAATCTGAATATGCAAATCCAAGGGAGTCAAGACATATAGACAATAAACGGACTACAGCCAAGTGGCTAAGAGACATGAATAAGTAGTATGAAACAATATAAGGAATATCAGCTAACAAGTATGAAAAACATGAAGAGATAAAGTCCTAATACATTAAATCTACAATTGACGTCTTATTATTATTACTTGTCTTACTGTGATATCTAGCTATGTGACCCAGCGTCCCAGAGCACATAGATCCATATCCTAGTAAAGCAAGGTTGTTATTGGAAACAGCGGTTGTATCGACGAACTATGTTTACAGTGGACCCCGTACATGCCCGGGATAACGGTCCAGGATTGTTCCGTTGCTTGGTGACGGAAGCCAGCCGCTAGGCTAAACAGGAGGGACTTATGTATGCCCTTAACATGATGGTACCAGTAATAGAGGGAGCAAGCACTCCCCTCGGTCCCCTGGAGGCCCACAGGTCAGACCGGAACATGAGTTGCACAACATTCCTAAAAGCCACTGTAAACACGAACACATATCGATATCCGCATGTTTTCCCCCGACCCATGTGTAAGTTGGTCCATTTTATGCAAAAGTCAAGTGTATCATGCTTGGTTCAAGGGATGGCATGATAAGTGGTGATATTCACATTTTAACAAGTTATGGAGCGATGATATGTAATAACAAGTCATGAAGTAATATGAGATAATGTCTATCAAGTAACACGTCATGTAGTACCAGTTATGAAGCATGAACAAAAGTAATATGCCATACATGTATCAACAATAAGATCCAAATTCAGAACAGAATCAACTAAGTCAAACAGTCAGAATTAGTCGACTAGGTGGGAGGGTTAGTCGACTATTAGGGGTCTTAAGTCGACTACTAGTCTGGATGAGTCGACTAAAACTGAGAAACAGAGAGTTGGGTTCTGTTTCAGGGAAAGTTAGTCGACTAGGGTTGTAAGGGTAGTCGACTAACAGGGAACTACTAGTCGACTAATGGATACCTAAGTCGACTAAGTCTGAGATACAGAGAGTTGATGTTTTATTTCAGGAAAACAGGAGTCGACTGGGGAGAAATGGGTAGTCGACTAGGGGTCTCTAGTCGACTGGAAATCTGGTCTAGTCGACTAAAACTGTGAAATCAGAAAAGGTTAAGTTTCAACTAAAGTGGATTAGTCGACTAGTCCCTAGGTCTAGTCGACTAATCGTGAGAAAACAGCAAACAGAACAGATTTCTAGGGTTTTGTTTGAGGGTCTAAAAGTGTGATTTTTATGGCTCAAGTGAACATGAATTGTCAACACAAGTATACAAAGGAGTTTACAAGTCTTGGTGAGTAAATATACTCACCTCGAACGGTTAATCGAAGTTCTATGCGAGTTCGGAAGAGATCGTAGTCGACGGTATCACCCACTCGATCCTTGGCGATACTTCTGACGAAGAGAGATGCGCTCCAAATTCAAGGTAGAGATGGTGATGAAAACCTAGGTGAGCTTTGGAGTTAGGGTTTGAGATGGAGAAGGAAATGGTGAAGGCTAAACTCTTGGTGAAGTGAAGAAAAAGAGAAAAGAATTGTAAAGGAAAGTTTATATAGGATTTGATTTTTGTAAAGGAGATGTAAATAGTGTAAATGTGAGGGGGTTTATTGCAAAATGGGAGAGGGGATGGGTGTCCCTCTCCTTGGCCACTTGGCCGGCCATGGGAGAGAGAGAGGGAGAGGTGCATTAAATGGGGGTTGGTGAGATTATGTGGAGTTGGAATTTTGGAAGAGATTTGTATTTTTGGAAAAATGGGAAAAATTTGTGGTTGTGGAGAAAGAGGAATAAAGGAAAAGGAAAAATGGAAAGAAATTCATAAAGGAAGATATTTACTCTAACTTGGAAATTGAAAATATTGAAAACATGGATTCCTAGGTTTAAATCAAGTATGCGGAAAACATTTCGGAAAATACCGAAATCGTCCGAAATTCAAGTATCTCGGAACGACTCGTAAATTTTACCAAAAATCAATAATAATATATGAAGACTAATAGTGAAATCCTTTTTAAGAAATACTTTATAGTTTTAAAACTAAAAATCCCGGAATCAGTTATCTACCGACTCCGTTGGAGTTTTCATAAATTTATAAAATTCTCAGAAAAAGTATTTAAGTAGGGAATATGATTCTAAGAAATAAAGTCTAAAGGACCATCTAGAAATTCCTAACTGTTTGAGAATTAAAATTCCAGGAATCGATCAGCGACACTGGTCGACACCGGTTTTGAAGAAATTTATTTTAATTCAGGAAAAATCTAGAAAATCATAGAAAATCTAATATATTGGAAAATGATATTTGAAATTGAAATCGGTCAAATACAGGAAGTAAATCGAAAAATACGGTCGAAAACTGAATACGCAACTAAGTACGTATTCTGGGAACAGGGTATTACATTAGGCTCTGATACCACCCTGTAACACCCTGATCCCACGGGTACAGAGACGTTACTATGATGTATATACGCAGGGCGAAAATACCCTCACATATATACGCTAAGCATCAGTACAAACAAGAATCAGAGTACAGAAGCACAGTGGTAATATACATTCCAGCAATAATAACACAAGTACACAGTTATCACTTAACATAAAGCATGATACAATATCTCGAGAATATAAAATCACAAAGAAGCGCAAAAGCAAGATGTACAATATAAAAGACGGGAAATTACTCATGAGTAATAAGATGAGAATCTCGCGAGCCGATCAAGGGGAGACGGGAAGAAAGAGGGTCCTGACAAGCAACTGCTACTCCACGCTTTCGCTGCGCTCTGATCAGCTACAACAAGGCCACCACGATCCAGACCCTAGGATCGGGATATGAGGATCCAGGGTTGTCAGAAAGCAACCCAGTGAGTATGTATGATAAAAGCAGTTGGCGTACTCAGGCAGTCACATGTGTACATGATCAAGTGATGTGGTTCAGGCATACAGTTACAGGGAATGACCAGTAACATAAATCAAAATCAGAGAATTGATATGATAACCTAAAAATAAGCAAGTCAAGTGATTCAACACAATAGCACAAATATCATATGTAAATGGCGGGCAAGATAATATATTGTTTCACCAGTCTCACAAGTATAGATCAAGTATGTCACTAGTCAGATATTAGTAACATATTATTATAATATTATTAAGACTCATCTGATTTGTATACATCGGATGTGTCACATTCCACATACCTCAGCATACAAACCGGAGAGTAAGTTATTGGAAACTGATGGAAATCAATGAAGCATGCTTAGAATGGGTCCCGTACATACTCAGGACAACGGTCAAGGAGCATCTGGTACAGAGCCGGAACGTACCACTAAGTACCGGGACTTATGTATGTCCGAACAGGAATAGAATGTCACCGCTCCCACATGAATAGGCCTAGGGGCTTATGGCACACCCGGCAGACAGGGGAGTAGGGGTGTCAGTACACCCCACAAAAACACCTGGTGGCCTCCAGGTAGAATCTAAGTATGTGACCGCGCGACACTTTAAGACCATCATAAACATGGAGACTATATTGGTACTCATTAGTTTCCCCCATACCACTGTAAGTTGTCTAATTATTACAATTGTCCAGTGATAATGTCCACAGTGTGTTCACAGTAATCCTATACATTTATGGTTATCTAATTATAGGGATCAACAAGAGTATAGTATCAAAAACATAATGTCAGGAGTCTCCCTATTACAGGGGTTCAAGTATACAGGAGTTCAGGAGTACCAGATGGTAATACTAGAATAATCATGTCAAGTCCCCGTAAAAATGATAATCATGAATAGACATTGTATTACAGTTGTAATAGTAATCCAGTCAGATGTCACAACATCAGGTCAAGTGTACTAGTACCATGTGAAAGTATGTCAAATAAGTGATAGCATGTCAATTGTCAAGTGTCAGATATCAGGTGTCAAGTATCAGATGTTAAGTATAATATATCAGTGTCAGATAATTAACATGTTGGTATCAAGTGAGTTGAATATAGAGTTACATCATCATATGTCAAGTAATCATCCGGTCATGCAACATGATACAGGAGAACAGTATAGTTAAACATTTCAAACTCTTCACAACCATATCTATAACAATAATAAGTTAATCTATTAATTATCTATGAGAAGCTGAACGAAGCGGGAGCGTATCCAGGCACATCCGATGCAAGTATAATACCAGTTCAATGAATTATAATAACGGTCAACAGGTACTCATATAACATGTTAATTTTAGAAAATCACTCGCATATCATATATCAACTGGCATAACGATGTATCATGTATTAAAAGCCAGAGTAGCATATCCCAGAAAAGGTAC
Source organism: Agave tequilana (assembly GCA_038442645.1). NCBI lineage: Eukaryota > Viridiplantae > Streptophyta > Magnoliopsida > Asparagales > Asparagaceae > Agave > Agave tequilana. The sequence continues at coordinate 60,916 of JAVJIF010002663.1, forward strand.
TCGCTTAAATTTATATCAAGCCTTAGAATAGAATTAGTAAGGCATGAAGCAATATAAAGAAAGTACTCGCCTATAATCACCGAAAAACCGCCTAAAATTCAGAATCCCAAGAACACATGCATTCTACCAATCAATAATATATATATATATATATTTCTATATATTAGAGAGAGAAAAAGAGATAGAGAGAGTGTGTGCTGTGGAAAATAGTATAGGGGGTGAGAGAGTGTTTGATGGAAAAGAAGGGGGTAAAAGAGAAAAGATGGAAAAAGGAAAGAAAGAAGAAAAGAAAGGAAGAAAGAAAGAAAGAAAAGAAGGGAAAGAAGAAAGAAGGGAGGGGAGTTGGGTGGCCGGCGGCTCTGGCCGCCGCCGGAGGGGGGCGGTGCGGCCCAGGGCCTGGGGGAGGAAGGGGAGGTGGAGTTTGAATTGGGTTTGTTGATGAAGTTGGTGTTGTTGTTGATGGTGAAGATGGTGGTGGTGTAGGGACGAGTTGGTGGTGGTGATGAAAATTGGAAGTGGATGTGGTGGTAGGGTGGTGGAAGTGGAGGAGGTGGTAGAGTATTGGTAGTGAATTTTGAGGATAAAGATGGAGGTGAAATGGGTTTTGTGTTGAATTTAAAGGAGGATAGTGGTATATTGTGGAAGGAGGAGGGAAGGAAAGAGTTTGGGGGAGGGGATGGCCGGACCTAGGGCCGGCGGAGAGCTCTGATTGTGGAGTAGGCGGAGGTGGCGACCCAAGGGAAGAGGAGAAAGTTGGGAGTTGGTGGGAGAGAGGAATTGAGAGAATGGGGGAAAGGAGAGAATGAGAGAAAGAAAGGGAGAGAGGAAAAGAAAGAGGAGGGAATACGATGGAGATGGGGGGATGGGCTTCTGCTGCTACTGTTGGCAGGGTATGGGGGGACGGGGAGCAGGTGGAGAAGAAAGAAAGGGAAAAGAAAAAGAAAAAAGAGAATAAAATAATATTATTCAATGCGGGTAAAGATTGATTGTTTCATAAACGCCATGAAAAAATCTCAAAAATAAAAATATTATTTTAAGATACCTTGTGAAATCAGATTCGAGAAATTCAATCTTATTTTCAAATTAAAAATCTTAGAATCTTCCGGCAATACCGGTCGATACCAAAACTGGTGGATTTTCGATAAATTCAGAAAAATCTCCAAAAATGCATGTAAATAGAAAAAGAGATTTTAAGAAGTAATATGAATGTCGTTATTAGAAATTCAACTCCATTTGAAAACTAAAAATCCGGAAATCAGTCGGCGACACCGATCGACACTGTTTTTGAAGATTTTACATATTAATTCTGAAAAATTTCAAAAAATCATGAAAAATCTAAAATATTGAAAAATAATATTTAAAATTGAAATTGATCAAATCTGAGTATTGAAAAGACCAAATCGGGTAATATACTAGGATCGGGTCCTCGGTTCAGACTAAGACTGACTCCGAGCCCATGAATCCGGATCCAATACAGAAAAATCACACAAATAATCATAAAAAACAAATACAAAAACTAACTTAAAGAAATATGATAAAAATCAGAATATGTATCTAAGTACGTATTCCAGGAACGGGGTGTTACAGTTATGGAGGTGGATCTGATACGATCGCCGTCTTTTATGTCTGACAGTCTTCACTCCGATTGAGGGCTGCTGCTTTGTGCTTGGAGACCCTCGTGGCGAGCAATAAGAGGGTATGTGGAGGGTATTTCTTGGGATGTCACCGATGAAGCACTCCTCTTTCTAGAACTCTGACCTCAGAATAAAGGGTCGATGGCGTGATATCGTCACCGACTTATACTGTAACTCCTATGATTTTGATGATGTAATAAACCTATAAATTCAGCTACTAATAAGTTGGATTAGGAGTGTTGTTCAAACAAAAGAAGACATTGTGTAACGCCCCGATCCCACCGATACGGGAACACTACGGTGACGTACATACGCAGGACGAAAATACCCCTACGTACATGCGCTAAGCCTCAGTACCGAGAATAAATATAATATCTACAATCATTCCAGCATTAATTAGTACAAGAATACCTGCAAAAGGGTCAGTGATCAAGATAGATAAGGAAACATGGATGAATAAGAAAATGAGGACAAAATAATCATGATACCTATGAATAGTACGATGATGAGTCTCCTATGTGTATCCAATGAAATATCTGATACTGCGATATTTCAGATCTCTAACCCGAGCACGAACACTCAGAGTCATCAGAAAGCGACCTAATGAGTGATAAAATGAAAGAAGCTGCAATATATACACTATAGTAATGCAAATAAGGTAATAATATATAATATATATTTAAATACCAGTGATATCATATAAGTATACTAACAATCGGTAAATATATATAAGGTTTAGTTTAGCACAGGACAATATTAATGTCTAGCATATTACAACGGTATCTCCTCTATGATGTTATCTAATTGCATAACATTAATGTCAATTAATATTAGCAGGAAGAGTCTGATAGAGATATCAATGAATATCATCAAGAAAAGTCTTATACATATCACCAAACTTTATAATAATATGTTAGTATAATCAATAGGAATTATGCCATGTATAGGTTATTATCAATATATGAATAAGATAATGTATTTAGTGTTACATCAATATAATCAAGTTAGTTAAATACCATATACCATATTTTATTAGTTTACATTTATTGGGTTAAACTAATAATAATAATAGCATCAAAGTATCGTTCGTAATAGGAACATTTCTACGTGATGTAAGTACAAAGTATATGTATATATAAATAGTGTGTATGTGGATAATATATGAAGTGTAAGGTATGCATGCAATATAGTAGTAGATAAGATAACAAGAAATATAACAAGTATAAATGGACTATAATATACATGTGTCGAGCATGTCATGTGATTTATGCAATAATAACAATCAGTACCGCCTGGTATTTTAATCAATCTCCTCCTGTGTCCCATACCACTGGCAGTTCATACCGGAGCCCGCACTCTGGATGAACCCATTCGGACATGGTACATCGGTACCATGATTCGAACGAGAGAGTGATCAAATAACAAGCGTTATACTATTCTATTATGTTAATAAGAAACCCAATAGTCAAAGAGCTCTAATCGGGTGGGTGTATCCCGTGCATACCCGGAATTATGACCTTAAACAGACCCCTAGCTACTGAGACCAGGGCCCTCCGCTAAGAGGGGAGCAAGAAACGGAAAACGGGAGCTCATGGAGCTATATACAATCAGTAGCCAGCAGCACCATCCCTGCAGTGAGATAAAAGTGGATCCAGTACATCCACCCGATAAGATCTAATCAACCGTCAAGTCTCCCCCATTCTCAAGTTATATTTATTATATTAAAGTATATCAGGAACATGTACAGTGCATGGTATGTGTAAACGATCACAGAATATAATGTAGCACCCTGTTCTCGGGATACGTACTCAGATACGTGTCCTGACTTTTTTGATCGTATTATTGCAATTTGAAATCACCTAAAGGAGGGTGAACAGGTGACTAGCAATCTAATGGTGAATTAATGCAAAATTAAAACTATTTATGCAAACTAAAAATTCTTAAGCTAAACACACAAGATATAACCTAAGAGTGTAGCCAAATTTCCCGTGAAGGGCTATGGACTAACTCCTCAAAATTCCTCTAGATAAGAGTTGAGGTGCCGCTATGGCTCTCTTGGTTGAATACAAGTTGAGCAAACAATTCCCAAGCATGTAACAATTAAGCACACAATATATCAAGCATATAAGAGATATGAGCAATAAGCATAAGTAAGATATAAAGACAAGTGAGAGATAGAGAGAGCAATCTCAAATACGGGAGATTTGTTTCGAGGTTCGAGCACCCTTACTCTACGTTCCCGCCTTCAACACTATGAAGGATTTTCACTAAAAACTGATCCCACCGGATCACTCGGTGTCACAACACCTACAAGTGAGTTTATACTAGAACTCCTTTGGACTCTCTAGTCCCTCTCTTGTTCCCGCAAGAACAAACACACGCAAGCGCGCAAGCTTGCCGAGGCCGCATCTCTACACCGAGTTCTCACTAGAACTCGAAACAACGTGAACCCGCAAGTCCGCCTCCTTAAATACAAGAAAGAACACTTTGGTGATCTAAACACTTTGATCACCTAAAACAACTCTCACAATAACTCTCCTATAGGATGGATTTATCAATGGAAAGCTCAAGTTTGTGTGAGAAAAATAAGGATTGAGTTGTTGGTGAAAAACTCAAGAAATCTCTTTTGAAAACACTCTTGATAAACTCTCCTTTTGATATGGAAATTTTGGCTCTTAAACAAGTGGACATAAACATTAAAAGATGTATGAAAACCTAGCTTGAAAATCTACTTCAAATCTTATAGAAAACAGTCCAAGGGAGCCCCATATAAATAGGCTCCAAAATATGGCTGTTGGAGGCCAAGTCAGAATATCTGTCTGCTGACGGTTTGACCACCCGGTCGACCGCCAACGGTCGAATTTTCGACCGTTGGGCAGATTGGTCGACCAGCCGGTCGACAGGAAACTGGGCAATGACCCAGCAGTCGAGAGCAAAGGCTCTATGGCAGTCGACCGGCCCTGGCTGTGCACATTTTGTGCATGTCGGTCGACCGCCCGGTCGACCGACCTCTGGCTCGATCGACCGTGCGGTCGACCGGCAGAAGGCCAAAAACAGTATTTTCAGGGATTTAAAAGTTGTCTTTTTACCTTTGATAAAATCCCATAAATCCACAAAAAATTTACAAAAATAAGTTCAATATTATACTTTGATATACAAACATGTTACAAACATTTTCATCTATTTTTGTAATATGAAAGTTTTGTTTAAGGTAAAAATCTGTATTTTTTCAAAATGATTTTTTCAAATAGAAAACCGATTATTCAAAAACTTCCCCAAATATAAAACATGATATTCTAAACACTTTTAAAGCTTAGTGTGTATGGATATGATCCACTACACATATATGATGAAATATATATATTTTTGATATTAAGCTCTAAATAAGGTTTTGGTAAAACATATGTATACTTTGAAACTTAAAAACCAAAATGGTATTTTTTCAAAACGAAAACTCTATAATGAAAATACATATAATTTTGTGTGTGAGTGTATATGAACTTGAGCAATCCGCCAACTAATCTATCCTTTACATTTTATCTAAAAACAAAATCTTATTAAAAAAAAAACCTAGACATAAGTCTTCTCTTGAAGGTCTTCACTTGAAAATATTCTTCTCCTTCTTGACTTGGTCCAAACCTTGATCCAAAGAGTTAGACTCCTCTTGAGTACTTGATGTGGTCTTGATGCACAAGCTCCAAAACTTGACTTGAAATTCTTTGTTGAAACTAAATACCTATTAAGATCTTGATCACATATTTGAGACTAATTAAATACAAGATCGTTAATACTATAACTACATGAGTTAATCATCATCAAAACTAGAGTGATGGGCCTTTGGGCCAACAATCTCCCCCTTTTTGATAATGACAAAACTCATGGAGTTATATATGCATGGATTAAAGTCAAGCTTCATAGAAGCTCCCCCTTAACTCATGCATAAAAATAAACAATAAGATATTCAATGAAGTACATGAAACTAAACAAATATATATGCATCAACAAGGTGAGAGAAACATGTATAAATCAAAAGTTCTTTTCCCAAAAACTTCTCTCCCTTTTATTTAAACTTTCAAAAACATTCTTCCCATTTTGTAAAATACAAAATGCATAAACTCAATATATGCACACTCAAATATGCGTATATAAACTCAAAATCTTTCTCTCCCTTTTTGTCAATCATCAACAAAGGGACCAAAAATAAATCAACAATAAGGATATATATATATATATATGCGATATACATTCATGAAGAGAAAGACGCTAAGTTAGCTTCCCTGCATACATGCATTACATGAAGAAGGGATGACAAATCCTAACTCACATAATGCAAATATGCAATGCATAAGTAGAGATGTGAAGCTCCCCCTACACACGTGTATCACATAAAGAAGAGATGTCAACCTCCTCAATATAAGATACACTCAATATGAATCTATATATAGAAGGGATGTTAAGCTCCCCTTGCATATAGACAATACATATCAAAAATTCTTAACACTAATTATTATAATACTTAAACAAATTTTGAGATACCATTTGTACATAAACAAAATTTTAAGATACCAATTGTAAATAAACAATACAAATTTTAAATTTTTCTTAAATCAACAAATCAATTTGAGATATCACAAGATTTTGATACCATATGAAATAAGAAATTTGTGATACCAATTGAAATCGAAACATTTGTACATTTTGATATTAATGAAAGAAAATATTTTATATTTTGATATTAATTGAAATATATGATAAATTTTGATACCAAATAGGTAAAACACATTGATACCAATTGAAATTTAAACCCAATTGGAAATTGAAACATATTGATATCAATTGAAGTATATGGTAAATTTTGATATCAATAAAAACTACAAATTGAAATAATGCATAAGCTTATTAAAGTACCAATTTAGATACCAAATGAAATCAAGATTTAAATCAAGCTTAGCATAAACATATTTTGTACTTTGAACATGTAAATATCTTGTAAATCAAGCACAATCAAATCATATATATGTATGAAAATGAAAATGAAAATACCAATAGAAATTGATATTATTTGAAATTTAAAGCATACATATATAAAAACAAAATATGAGTACACAAAAAATGTCAATTGTGATACTAATTGAAATTATAATGTGAATCCAGTGTATAACTCATAAAGATCCACCTTTTTCATGCACATGATAAAAGATATGTAATTTGAGCATACAAGGCATAGTCACCCATCCATCCGCCCTTTAAAGGGTTGGTAGGATTTTCAAAAATAAGAGTTTGAAAATATTTTACAAAATTAGAAAACTCTACCAAATGAAGAATAAATACTAGGTAAAAGTAATTTTTGAAAAACTAGTTAAAGATCCTTCAAACATGAAAATAAATCATGTATATTTCATGAATTATACTAAATACACAAAAGACGACACTCGAAATCTATAAAGCTCAAAAGTGTTCATGAACCAAAGTCATGAATAAATAAAGAAATAATGTGAGTGTACAATCATCATGTGAATAGTATATTCATGAAAATAGTCAACGAGGCTCAAGACATCAAACATATGAAAATCATGAAACTTTATTTTTCTTTAAAAATAAGACTTTAAGGTATATGTATGATTTATCCAAAGCTATCAATATGCATACATATCTCAAACATAAAAGGAGTCTATGATATGATTTGCATGAAGGCAAGAGACTCAAGGGTATATATGTATATTTATTAGTTTTAAACAAAAATTACATATACATGAAGCACAACAAAAAATAGGAAAACAAGTATAAATGAGGGAATCATCAAAACTAGGCTATACATGTACATATAGTGAGTACAAATGAGCAATGAAGTACGAACATAGAATCAAATGTTGCTCACTACTTGTGCAAGTATATACACAAGTTTTGACAAAAACTACATATAAAAAAGTATTTACCACATAAAGCACAAAAATATGAACATGCTAAAAATTATTAATGTAAAAGCATGTAAACTAAATGGAGTTTAGAGATAGTTATCAAAACACATGAACTACACTCCAAGTCTCCAAAACATGATGGTCTTCTCACCAAAACATTCTTGATAGCGGTGCATTAATTTGTAGTGTTCATCATGCCCATGCATCCACCACCAAGACACCAATCCTCTCACGTCATGTGAGAGCCCATACCTACATCAAACACAAGAGATGGGAATTCGATACCCATTTTCTTTTGGGTCCACGGAGGTTAGTCTTACTCGGAACCCAAACATTTTTATTAGCAAAATTTAAAGAATTTACTTTATCATAATAAAATTTTGCTAAATGGCCTTTGCGACCGCAATATGTACATTTGTACACTCTACGATGCACATGTGAATGAGTGTGATCATGGTATACAAAGTGTGCATAAGTATGTTGATGGTGATGTGCATGAACATGTGAAACTTATTTCTTTAAAAACAAGGTTTTCAATCTATTATGATTAAATGCACAATTGCTCAAAGTTGAGCTCAAACAATCTATTCTATTTTTCAAAAATTTAATCTCATTTTGATCAATAGTGGCATGTAAAGCATGTGAGAATGAGAATCATTATTCTTTTCCTTTTTAGAAACATTTTTCTTTTCTTTTTCAACAATTTTTCTTTTTAAAGAGTTGTTTTCATTCAAAGCAACTTCTTTTTCTTTTTCCATTAAAACAATTTTATTTTTCAAAGAAGTATTTCCTTCACAAAGATCATTCAATTTAGAAGTCAAGAAAATATTGTCCTTTTTCAACATGTCATTTTCTTTTGAAATATTTTCCAATTTAGTTTGAAAAGAGTCTTTTCTTTTAACAAGGAATCAAATTTATTTTTCATTTTCTTATTATCCTTTTTAATTAAGTTATATTTTTCAAGAAGTTGTTGACAAAATGATTCAAGCTCATTATAAGACATATCAACATCCTCTTCTAACTCGAATTCGGAGTTTACCTCAGGGGTTATCCCCTGGACCATATAGCATACGTTGGAAGCCTCGTTTCCAACATCCGAGTCGCTCCCCGCATAGTATTGCTCTTGTTCGTCAAGGGAGACTAAAGTGTTCCAAACTACAAAAAGTCGAGTCAAAATTAGCAACCCTAGATAAATATTCATCATTTAGGATACTCTTCAAAGCATGGATTGCTTTTGCATTAGCCTCTAGATGTTTGCCATTTAAACAATATGCATCTTTAATGGTGGCAAAATAAACATGAATCCCTAAGGCTTTGAGGTATAAGGACATCTTAACTTTCCAAGTTTGGATGTTAAGAATGTCAAAAGTGGGACGTGACGTGAAATCTATGTGTGTGTACAAATATTGTGATTAGTTATAAATGAGGATCTTTAACTCAAGGTGGTAAGACCCAAATCAAGAGCACCAAGCTCTGATACCAATTGAAATCACCTAGAGGGGGGTGAATAGGTGACTAGCTAATCTAATGGTGAAATTAATGCGGAATTAAAACTATTTATGCAAATAAAAAATTCTTAAGCTAAACACACAAGGTATAACCTAAGAGTGTAGCCGAATTTCTCATGAAGGGCTCTGGACTAACTCTTAAAAATTTCTCTAGGTAAGAGTTGAGGTGCCGCTATGGCTCTCTTGGTTGAATACAAGTGTGAGCAAACAATCCCCAAGAGTGTAACAATAAGCACATAATATATCAAGCATATAAGAGATATGAGCAATAAGCATAAGTAAGATATAAAGACAAGTGAGAGATAGAGAGAGCAATCGCAAACACGGGAGATTTATTTCGAGGTTCGAGCACCCTTGCTCTGCGTCCCCGCCTTCAACACTATGAAATATTTCCACTAAAAATCGATCCCACCAGATCACTCAGCGTCGCAACACCTACAAGCGAGTTCACACTAGAACTCCTTTGGACTCTCTAGTCCCTCTCTTGTTCCCGCAAGAACAAACACGCGCAAGCTTGCTGAGGTCGTACCTCTATACCGAGCTCTCACTAGAACTCGTAACAACGCGAATCCGCAAGTCCGCCTCCTCAAATACAAGAAAGAACACTTTGGTGGTCTAAATACTTTGATCACCTAAAATAACTCTCACAACAACTCTCCTATAGGGTGGATTTATCAATGAAAAGCTCAAGTATGTGTGAGAAAAACAAGGATTGAATTGGTGGTGAAAAACTCAAGAAATCTCTTTTGAAAACACTCTTGATAAACTCTCCTTTTGATATGAAAATTTTGGCTCTTAAACAAGTGGAGATAAATATTAAAAAATGTATGAAAACCTAGCTTGAAAATTCACTTCAAATCTTGTAAAAAACAGTCCAAGGGAGCCCCATATAAATAGGCTCTAAAATATGACCGTTGGAGGCATGTCAGCAGATCTGTCTGCTGATGGTCGACTGCCCGGTCAACCGCCAACAATCGAATTTTCGACCATTGGGCAGATCAGTCGACCGGCAAATCGACCGGAAACTGGGCAATGACCCAGCGGTCGACCGCCCGGTCGGCCATTTCCAGAGAGCAAAGGCTCTCTGGTGGTCGACCGTGCGGTCGATCGGCCCTGGCCGTGCACGTTTTGTGCACGTCGGTCGACCGCCCGGTCGACTGACCTCTGGCTCGGTCGACCGTGACGGTCGAATTTTCGACCATGGGGCGGATCAGTCGACCGGCAGGTCGACCGGAAACTGGGCAATGACCCAGCGGTCGACCACCTGGTCAACCGGGCCATTTCCAGAGAGCAAAGGCTCTCTGGCGGTCGACCGTGCGGTCGATCGGCCCTGGCCGTGCACGTTTTGTGCACGTCGGTCGACCGCCCGGTCGACTGACCTCTGGCTCGGTCGACCGTGCGGTCGACCGGCAGAAGGCCAAAAACAGTATTTTCAGGGATTTAAAAGTTATCTTTTTACCTTTGATAAAATCCCATAAATCCACAAAAAATTTACAAAAATAAGTTCAGTATTATACTTTGATATACAAACATGTTTGAGTAAAAATCAAAACATCTTACAAACATTTTGAACTATTTTTGTAATATGAAAGTTTTGTTTAAGGCAAAAATCTGTATTTTTCCAAAATGATTTTTCTAAATAGAAACCGATTTTTTCAAAACTTCTCCAAATATAAAAACATGATATTCTAAACACTTTTAAAGCTTAGTGTGTATGGAAATGATCCACTACACATATATGATGAAATATCTATGTTTTTGACATTAAGCTCTAAATAAGGTTTTGGTAAAACATATGTATACTTTGAAGCTTAAAAATCAAAACGGTATTTTTCCAAAACGAAAACTCTATAATGAAAACACATATAAATCTTGTGTGTGAGTGTATATAAACTTGAGCAATCCACCAACTAATCTATCCTTTACATTTTATCTGAAAATAAAATCTTACTAAAAATAAATCTAGACACAAGTCTTCTCTTGAAGGTCTTCACTTGAAAATCTTCTTCTCCTTCTTGACTTGGTCCAAACATTGATTCAAAGAGCTAGACTCCTCTTGAGTACTTGATGTGGTCTTGATGCACAAGCTCTTAAATCAACACGTGCTACCTCCAAAACTTGACTTGAAATCCTTTGTTGAAGCTAAACACCTACTAAGATCTTGATCACATACCTGAGACTAATTAAATACAAGATCATTAATACTATAACTACATGAGTTAATCATCATCAAAACTAGAGTGATGGGCCTTTGGTCCAACATAATTTTCTTCCAGTATTTATTTTTAAGTTGTGATTTCTCATGTTTTTGGTATCGGATCTGGATTCTCAGTCTTAGAGTCAGCCCTGACCCGGACCGGTAACCCGATACTGGCATACTGCCAGATTTAGCTTTTCTAGTAGTCTGATTTGTTAGATTTTAGTTTCAAATATTATTTTCTAATATTTTAGATTTTTCATGATTTTCTGGAATTTTTCAGAATTTTTCTGTAAAATTTCCAAAACTGGTGTCGGTCGGCGATTCCTGGATTTTTAGTTTTCAAATGAGATTGAATTTTTAGAAAAGGCTTTTACATTATTTCTTAGAATTTCATATTCTATCTAAATATATTTTTTGAATTTTTCTAAATTTATCAAAATTTCACCGGTTCTGGTGTTGGCCGGTATCGCCGGAAGATTGCAAGATTTTTAATTTAAAAATTATACTGAATTTCTCGAATCCGATTTCACTAAGCATCTTAAAATAATATTTTCTATTTTTGAGAATTTTTTGGAACGTTTCTGAAACAGTCAAATTTTCGCCCTATTAAAATAATAATATTATTTACCGACAATTTCTTTTCTTACTTTTTCCTTCTCTACTCCCCTACTTTATACTCCCAGATATTTTAATAAATTAAATATTTAATAATAAAATTTTCTACTATTTTCTTTTCTTTTTCCTTATTTTTTTTCCTTTTCCTATATTTTCTTTCCTTTTCTTTCTTTTATTTTCTTCCCATTTGACTTTCCCCCTGCCACAGCCGCAACCATCGCTGCCTGCAGCAGCCCATGGCTGCTGCTGCAGCCCCTCTCCCCCCCCCACTTCATCATCACAATTTCTCCCTCCTTCTCCATTAGAAACCCCTTCTCCTTTCCTTCTCCTTCTCATTTTCTAGTTCAATTTCAAATTCCAAACCACTTCAAACAAAACACCAAACACCAACTCCCTTCATCTTCACCACCGCCGCCTCCACCATCACCACCGCCGCTGGCTGCCCCTAGGCCTGCTATCCACTCCCCCACACCTCCTTTCCACTCCACCACCTCCTTCAACCTCCACCAACCACTCTCCACCTCCAATTTTATTAAAACCCACCACCATCACCTCCCTTCCTCCTCCAAAATTCACCACCACCTCCATCAAATCCATCACTCCCACCACCCCCATCATCACCTCCTCCTCCTCCTCTAACTCCCCACCACCTCCAACAACCACCACAACCACCATAACTACCACCACCAACAACTTCAAACAACAACAACAACAAACCAACACACCCCCACCTCTCTCTCCCTTGGCTAGGCGCGCCGCCCCCCCTCTGGCGGCGGCACCGCCGCCCCAGGGCCGCTGCCGGCGGCCTAGCCGTCGGCCATCTCTCCCCCCCAACCTTCTTTCTTTCTTTCTTCTTTCTTTCTTTCTTTCTTTTCTTTTCTTCTTTCTTTTCCTTCCATAAATAACACTTTCCTACATTCCCTAAAATACCCATCTCCTCATTCCCAAATTACTTCCCCATAATTTCAAATATACCCCTCCTTTATTTCCTTATTTCTTTCTTTCCTTTTTTCCACCTTTTCTTTTTCCTTTTTTAAACAATTCCTACAACTCTCTCCCCCCTTCTCTCATTCCCTCTCTAATATTTATTTATATAATATATATATGAGTATATATTAATATATATATATATGTTAGTAGCTTGCTTGAACGTGTTCACGGATTTTTCCAGATTTTCTCGATATTTCGTTCTGATGCTAGGCGAGTATATTTCTTTGACATTTCTTACTTTATTACCATCATTTCATATCTAATAATTATTATCTGGCTTTTAATATATGATGTCTCTTTATGCACGTTGGTATGTGTTATTAAATGATTTCTAAAATTTATCATGTTTTATAAATTGCTTCTGACCGTTATTATACTTTGTTGGACCGGTATTATACCGGGTATGTCTAGATCTGCTCCCGCTTTACTCGGCTCTGCATAGCTAAATAGACTAAATTATTATTATAAAAATAGTTGTGAAGAGTTTAAAATGTTTATACCGTTCTCATGTACCATGTTACGTGACCGGTTGATACCTGGATTTGATGTTGTGACTCTTACCGACATATTAGTTACCTGACCCTGACATGTATACACCGGGACTTGTCATGCTATACTCATCACTTGATATCTGACACCGGTACTTGCCATGCTATACTTATCACTTGATATCTGACACCGGTACTTACCATGCTATACTTGACGGTTGATATGCTGCCACCTTGTACCAATACACTTAACCTGATATTGCGACACCTGACTGGATACTATTACACCGGACACCTGTACTTCTTTGTATATTCATGATTATCACTTTTACGGGATTTGATTATTATACTGTTACCAGATATTTGGTACACCTGAACTCTTGTACTCTTGAACTCTTGTATACTTGAACCCCTGAAAAAGGGAGACTCCTGCTACTATACTCCTGTTGATCCCCGTAATTGGATAACCATGAATATAGGATTACTGTGAACACCCCGTGGACATTATCACTGGACAAATTATAATAATTAGACAACTTATATCGAGATGGAGGAAACTGATGAGTACCGATATAGTCTCCATGTTTATGATGGTCTTATAGTGTCACGCGGTTATATACTTGGATTCGACCTGGAGGCCACCAGGCGCTTCCGTAGGGTGCACTGACACCCCTACTCCCCTGCCTGCCAGTTGTGCCATACGCCCCTGGGCCAATTCCTGTGAGAGCGGTGACATCTTATTCCTGTTCGGGCGTACAATAAATCCTGGTACAGCACCGGATACTCCTTGATCGTTGTCCCGGGCATGTACGGGACCCATTCTAAGCATGGTTCGTCAACCTCCATCAGTTTTCAATAACTTACTCTCTGGTCTGTATGCTGAGGTATGTGGGTTGGGACACATACCGATGTATACAAATCAGATGATTCTTAATAACTTAATAATAACATGCTCCTGATAACTGACTAGCATACTCTTGATCTATACTGCTCACCACTTATACATGTGCTATCTTGTTGGATTACTTGATTGCTTTCATACTGTTTCATTATTATGTTATTGTGAAGGTAAAGTCAGATTTTATAAACTCAGACTACAGTAACGTGAGGTATAGGGTATATATATGAGGGTTTCCTTATTTGGATTATTTCTTCGACGTACTAATCTCACGGATCGGTAATGTGGGCTTATATAACTGATTTTTCTGTAGTTACTTTACTTACTATCTCATTTCATGTTCATATATGCTTATATTCACGATACACCTTTCTTGTACACGTGTAACTGATATGCACGCCACTTGCCTTTATTATATGTACTCGCGGGTTGCATCTGACAACCCTGAATTCTCATGTCCAGATCCTGGAGTCTGGACCATGGGATCTTGCTGTAGCTGATTAAAGTGCGCAGCGGATCCACCCGTGGTGATCGGAGTGCAGCAGAAGTTCAGACATCGCCGTAGTTCTTCCTCACAGCTTTTCTTCTGTTTGGCTCTAGAGGTCCCTCTTGCTGCTCGTGAGCATCCCTTAGCTTTTATTATGTATATCTCTTCATGTATTGTACTTTTGTATTTCTTGTGATGTAATATTCCTGTAATATTGTATCACTCTCTGAGATGACCATGTACTTGTACTTTTCTGTTGGAATGTATATTACCACTGTGCTTCCGCCTCTGATTCTTGCCTGCACTGATGCTTAGCGTATATGCATGAGAGTATTTCTGACCTGCGTATATACGTCGCAATGACGTCTCCGTACCCGCGGGATCAAGGCGTCACACATAAGCTCTGTTGAGAGCATGGAATAAGATAACGGGAAACAGGAGATGTGAGATTTTAGAGGTGGCCCTTGTGGTTTTGATCCATGTGGCACTTGTTTCACACATCGTATATCAACAACTCACATATCCAGTGATGAAAATATCAATATAAGTCGGGGGAAACAATCATGTAACAGGAATACAGTAATATTCATGTAGCAATAATCAATGTAATATGAACAGTGATCCACACGACAAGAATGTAAAATAATCAATGCGTGTATACCAGTGAATACATATAACAATGATGTACGAATATGATATAATTGTGTACAGAGCATCCATGTAATGATGATATAAATATATGAAATGACGATATCTAGTGAAATAATGTATCAGTGGGACATAAATAAGAAATAATAGTGTCATGTGTAACAGTATCTATGTGACAGTGAGATATGATTAAAATAATAATATCGGTGCAATATAGGATATGTGTGATATGTTCACAATTACATGCAATAACAGTGTTCAGTAAAACAGATATCCAGGTGCAATAACAGTGTCATCTGTCCCGTGTCCTAGAGTATCCGTGTAACTGTGATACATGTACCAGACATACAAGTGTAGTGTCTCAGTATAGTCAGTGATACATATACACGAAATACTAGTATGCGGTGTACCCAGTGTCTACATGAAATAGTAGCGGCCAGCGTACTAGAGTGTTCGTGTATCATTGACATTTGTTTATAGACTAACAGTGTTCGGTGTGACCCGAATAACAGTGGTTATAACATATAATCGAGTGTCAAATATTCCTAATTATAATAAGGATTACAATATCGTTAACATGGTAGTTATCACAAAATTATTATACATGATTGTTTATTTTAATTATCCATTTATTGGTTAATTTACTTATTACAATTATTAACTTTTGAATCTCGATATATATTATAGACATTTCAATTATATATTTTATAATAACTCAGGAAATAAAATAAAGTATGATTATGTTATTGTTTATATTTAAAGAACAATCCTATATATCCTAAATAGAGGGATTTATCGACAATTATATTTTATTAAATAATATTTATAATGATTTCCCGATAATCAAGATTTAATAAATAAGGAAATCAACCAATTTCATTAAACACAATAAAAATATAATTTACAAAAAAAGCACTCACAAAATTGCCATGGGAAGGTAGCTCTCTTTTCCACGATCGCAACGGTTTCAGGATCGTCCAAATCGGACTCCGGATGCTCCATATACCGCCCGAACACTAGAAACCACATAAACAGGTTAAATATATAATTTAAGTAATCTATAATGAAATAAACTTATTTAACAGGTTTTTGGTGTAAAAATTATCTTATTGGGTTTAGAAGTGAGTTTGGATTGCTTATTGGTTCGGGTTTAGATCCGCAACCCATACCCATTAATATAAGTGATGGGTTATTGGGTTGTTATCGGGTTGGGTTTATATCCAAAACCCAACCCAATGAGGTTATTGGGTTCGGGTGTAAACCCGAACCCAGTATAACAAAACAACAGCAGAGGCAGCAGCGCTCGCTGCTGCGCTGGCCGGCGGCGAGGGAGACCCGCCGACAACAGTCAGCGAGAGAGAGAGAGAGGGAAGGAGGGAGAGAGAGGAGAGCAACATAGGAAAAAGAAGAAAAAAGAGGAGGAGAAGAGGAGGAGGAGGAGGAGGAGGAAAAGGGGAGGAGAGTTGGCCGGGCATGCGGCTGGTGGCCCTGGCCGCAGGCGGTGGTTAGGCCCCCCTCCAAACCCCAGAACAGAGAGAGGGAGAGAGAGACAATGAAGAGAGAGAAAAAAATAGAGAGACGATTAGAGAGGAGTTAAATTAGAGAAAATTAATTAGAGGGGGGGAGAGTTAGCGAGCGATTGAGGGAGAGAGAGAAAATAGATAAATAGAGAGGCGCAGAAGAGAAAGGCAGTGGAGCTAAGGCGGCGGGAAAATTAGAGAAAGTTGGAGAAAGAGGAAGGGGAAAATAAATAGAAAATTAGGAATTTTAAAATATTATTTTAATATTTCGACTAGCTCCGAGCGGTTCTCAAAAAATCTGTAAAATAAGAAATATTACGCTGAGAAGTAATATGAAATCAGATTTAAGAAATTCTATCTGGTTTGCAAATTAAAAATCCTGGAATCAACAGATGATACGGGCGACATCGATTTGGCCTGCTTTTTGATAAATTCAGAAAAATCTCAAAAAATATCATAAAATAAAAATATAATTTAAAGAATAATTTAAAAATATTTTCTTCAAATTCAACTCATTTGATAGAACTGATTACCGGTATCGGTCGACACCGACTTCAGAGATTTTTCAAAATAATCCAGAAAAATTCTAGAAAATTCTGAAAATCTAAAATATTAGAAATAATATCTGAAACTGAAATCGGCTCAATCTGACTAGCAGGAAGGTTAAATAAACTTTGTACGCCACATCGAGTACTAATACTGCAATACGTACGTCAAGGATCATGGGGTTACACATTGTAAGGAAACAACAATACCGAAAACACTTTTTTCATATCTCTCCCTGAGGTTCGACCTGTATAGCCCTCGCTACACGTTTAAATTTCGAAGAGTTCAAAGCCATCCTACATCAGATAATACTTTTCATATTCTCTGTTTCTTAGCAATTAAGAACCTTGGCAAGCTGACTCTGAAAGTAGCCGGTGTAAGACTTAAGGCTGTCACCCTGCCTTATCTTGACAGAGAGAAGGTGATGGTTGTTCTTCTTGGTCTCCCGGTAAGATGCGTATTGAGTGATAAACGCTTCGGTTACCTCCTCGAAATTGGAGAACGGGATGACAGAGTGTATAACCAATCCGAGGTCGCACCTTTCAAACTGGACAAAAAGGTTAGTCACATGATTGGATCATTGCGGGAGTTTAGCATCATCTCATCCCAAAATGTTTGATGTGTTAAATTGAATTGCTTACTCAGTAGTCGAAGGTTGGAATTGAGAACTTCCTCAGACGTGGTTGGCAGAGCTCTTCATCGCTTCATCCAACTGGATGTAAGGCTGAGCTCGGGATAGGACCTTACTCATCCGAGTAACGTCATACTTCAGCAAATGTTTATACAAGGGGGTGAGAAACTTGCAGCCCGTTGATGAATGCGAGTGCAGAGACATTCTCACCACAACGGAGAACTTTGGCTAGCTTGCTTTGGAAGTAACTGATATAGGATTTGAGACTGTTGTCCTGCCTCATTTTGATGGTGAGAAGGTGGTGGTTGTTCTTCTTGGGGTTATCTGCACTAGGAAGAGGCTTTTTTGTGGAAGGTTTTTCGGTTGGATGGCTTGAGTATGGACTCAGATTTCAATGAAAGCACTAATTTGTGATTGATAAAAATCAGCTTACCGTAAATTGAACCCACTATAAGTGATTTGAGGCGCTCCCGAATGGTACTTGTCAAGCACACACGGGAAAAAAGGCACCTTTCAGGTTAGGAGTACTGATGTAGTGCTGGCCTAAGACCCTCAGGCGTGAGAATTAGTAGGTGAAATAGAAGGAAAGACCGACAGAGCGCAATTGTCGGTGTAGTGGATGGAAGGACGGCGCAGAGGATAATTGGGGTGTATTGGTGTGGTGTGTATGCTTGGAGGATTAGAGAAGTTATCCCCTTCTCCTGGGAGAAGAAGGATCATATATGCCTGACATGGATGCTGGCTTGGGAGTCGAATTTATGGGCCGCTGTAACTGCACGATCTACACATGCTGAATTTGTTATAACAGTCATAATCATTGGCGTTGGTGGGTAGGATTGTATACCATGAAATCTGTCACTGTCCATAACTCGCATTAATAAAGGCGTTACACATTTATGAATGTGGAGAAAGAAGGCATTGTGTAAGTATCGGTAGAGATTAAAGACGATCTGTTGTTAGAGCTTCAGGTTCAGAATTGGGACCTTCGGGAGGGGGAAGACCTCAGAGCGGTGAAGACCTCGGAGAGGTAAAAGTCTCGATATGGTAGGATGCAGCTTCGGACCGAGAACGTCTTCGGGACGGAGGGTAGCTCCAGGATGGTCAGAAGTGACGGAGACTCTGGGATGAACTCTAAGAGTTGTGAATTTCTCCGAAGAAGTTTTTGGTAGCTTGCACACGTGTTATCATCTTGATGTAAGTCAAATTTTGACCACTACAATATGATAAATAGAATCTGATTATTGGGATGTTACAATGTTATGTTAAACCCTAAGAAAAATTATATTACATTTTATCAGGGAAAAAAAAACAGGTGTTCTGAAAAATCTCAACCTTAAAAAAAAACAAGAAGAAGAAGGACGTTCTAAAATCGGGAGGTTCACCGCTAATGACTACTGACCCCAACCCCCTCCATCCCCGAAACCAACCGTCCCCAGCAAAATCGCTTAACGTGATCCTATTCCCCACAAAATGAGCCCCCAAAGTTAACCAATCCCTTGCAACAACACGCCACGTACTACAGAATCCTATTCCTTAACCCCCGCTTCAGAACAGCTTACCCCCACTATAAATATTCCTCAATCCTCCTTCCTCAAGCCAAAACCGCCAAAAGAAATAACCAGAACGAAAAGGCTGAAAAAGGCTAGAAAGAAAATCGAAGAGACTTCTTCCGATGATCCTCCGCCTCTTATCGCGGCTGCGCCGCCCTTATCTCCGTCCTCCACGGCGGCGATTGTCCGCCGAGGCTCCTGTTCCTCCTCGTTCTCAACCCCTCAGAAAAAGCCCTTGCGAAATCAAACCGTTTCTCCCTTCTTCATCTCTCTCCCCGTTTCATCTCCGAACCCTAAATCCCTACCCCTTGTCCTCGTCTCCGGAACCCTACTCTCCACCCTCGCCGTCGCCGCCTTCGTATACAAAGGCGACCTCTCTCACCCCAAATCGTCCGACCGATTCTATGCCGAGCTCGAGCAAACCCTAGAAAAATCCAAGAACTCCCTCGGCCGAGTGTTTGACCAGATGTTCCAAACCGCCGCGGCTGCTACTGTTCTATGGAAATCTCTGGCGTCCGTGATGTCATCGGCGAATCAAGAGATGAGGTCGGGTTCGAGTTCAGGGTCGCCGCATTGCTGGCGGATATCGCGGCTGCCAGTGGGGCCCGCAGGTCGGCTATTGTTGGTGCCGGGGGTGGGGCCGTGGTGGATTGGTTGCTGGAGAGCGTGGGGACCTCAGGCAGGGACCGGTCTGGGACCCGCGAGGAGGCAGCAAGGGCGCTGGCATACTTGGTCGCGGACCCAGGGGTTTGTGGGAGTGTTCTTGGAAGGCCCGAAGCAGTGCCGAATTTGCTGAGGTTTATTTTCTCCTTTCAGCCGAAAGGGGGTAACAAGGTGAGTTTTTTCTCTTTTAAATTTGGTGAAATTGGAGATTATTAGTGTTTGTAATGTTTTTCACCTTTGTTCTTGTTTTGATTAAGAGACATTATCTTTGTGATGCAAATTTGGGATGGTGTAACCAATGAATTTAACCTGCATTGACTGTCTGACCTTAATATCCTGGAATGGCATCCTCATCTTCAACATAATGACTTGAATACATCCAGCGCAAACGTTGTCAGGATCTTATAGAGATCTAGTATGCAACTCCTTGTCCGGCTTGGATTCCGACTCATGCTAGGAAATGGTGCATAGGTGGATACTTAGATATATGGTTCATACTTCAATTTGCATTCTTTAGTTTGGAAATGTTGCATCCTTTGCCCCATTTTGGCAGGGAAGGGTATGATGATGGGGAGACAATGCAACTTTATAGTTTGAGTTGAGTTCCATTATTTGCAAACCATATGCTGCACGGTTTGAAATAACACGGAATCCCTTATGAGCCCATAAATGAGCCACAAGCATTGAGAATGGTTGGTAACCATTGGACCCATATGACCCAAAAGGCGAAACCCTCCTATTGGAGTAATGGGTCTAATCATATTTATGCATCTTTCTTGCTATTTCTATATACAACTACACTTATTAGTCTCTTACCATATTCCTTTTTAGCTGTTCGAGTAGATTTGAGCCACTTAACCCCAATATCTCCTTCACTCAAATTTGATCAAACACATTTTTTTTGAAAATGTGTAGTCAAGCTCCACCTTAAGCCTCTATTTGGGCTACCTCAACTTCACCGTGAGCGTACTTTTTCCCCTATAATACCTCTTTCAACTCGAGATACCTTACTCTAAGGTAGCAAATGGGTTAGGTCATATTTAGGTCGATCCGTGTACCATTGGCTCGCAACTGAAGATCGTGAATTCACTATCGGATAGGGTGACCACAACACTTGTGTTGGATAGAAAATTTGAATTAGGGCGGGATTGGCCCATCAGGAGTTGGGACTAGGGAGCACTGGAGAGAAGAAGAGAGAGGTAAGAACCTAGAGTTTATTATAAATGGGTTATAAACATGCATAACGAGTGAAGTGAATTAACTTGTGACCCTACCATTTATAGAAGGGTTTCACCGATGTAGGGTTGACCCACACCTAGAGAGAGCGGGTCAAGTTTTGGTTGCCACACCTACCTTAACTCTAGTACCTTAACGTGACTCGAGACTTGACTCATAGCATTTTTTTTCATGCTCTTAACTCTAAATGTTTACCTTGAGCTTACCAACAATTTATCAATTTCTTGTCATACCATGCATTCACAAATAAGTTCCCATACTTTTTACTCTGATCCTAGTTTGTTGTGACAATAAGCCAACAAATGTCATTGATGGATTCTCTAATCATATTGAATGGCTTAAACATCTTTCTTGTTATTCTATATGGGAAAACCTTGCCTCTTATATTTCCTCTTTAGTTGCTTGAATGAATTCGATCCAAAAATGTAGCAAGTCCAACAAACCCCTGAATCGAACGCAATTCGTGTCCGCAGGTCGTGGGCGCGCGCCACCCGCACCCGCCCGACCCGGTTTGCGCGTGTGGGGATGTGGCCCATAGTCTAACACTCATAACACTAGACATGAGAGAAGTTGGTATATATACTACCCAACCTCCCATCGCCTATTCAATGCGGGAGTAAACTCAAAGACAAGTAAGAGGGAAACTCAAGTTTCCAACTAAAAACATATCCAACAGAAACAGAACATTGTCTCTCTGAGCTTGGTTTCTGACTAAATGTATCACACACAAAATAATACACTCCCCCTCAAATATTTCAAAAACTCTGTTAATCGAACTTACTATGACCACAAAATATTTGTGGCATCCTCTCCGTGTCTTTAACATGGCAGCACAATATGCTTGAATTTATCGACTCAGGGAGGTAAAATAAACAAGAAAACAAAAAACCTTTAAAACATGAACTTCTTCATTAAAAATATTTCAAACAAATTGAACAATATGAGTCCTTTACAGTAAAGAGATTAACTTTCTTGGAGCTCATATGTGCACAATGAATCATATGGGGTTAGCATTGCAGAGCTGTCAATTAAAAGCAATTTGCGTATGTCACAGGTCATGTAAAGTTTTTCATTGAAAATATTCCAAACAGTTTGAACCGTCTTAGGTCCTCAAAATAAAGACAAGGCCGGCTCTAGGCCGGTGCGACCGCACAGGGCCCCCTGTTAGAGATATCAATGACAACACGTGACTCATGTGAAACATGTGATTTATGTGAAAGAAACCTTTCATGAATTAATATCATCCTAAAATCTCTACATGATTATAGGAACATATAGGACTAATGGGACTCATGTACTATGTGTTGCTCATTCTCTCTCTCAATCAATGTTCCTATTGTTTCTCCTAAATCAGTGTGTGTGTGTGTGTAGACACAATTAAGAATCATAACTAGTGGAATATTGTCATTAAACAAATAAGTGTTCTTATCTTTATTCTTTACCTTCACATCAGAGCAACTTCTGTACCATGTCGAGTATTCCCTCTTCATCTTCCCTCACCTCCATCCAAACACCTGCATCCATAATTACTCCCAATCCGAACATCACTCACTTTTTAAACGTCAAACTCGACAAGAGAAACTACCTACTATGGTGTCCCCAGTTCCTTCCTCTTCTCAAACTCCATAATCTCGAATGCCTCGTCAACGGAACCTCTCCGTGTCCGGTCCTGTTTCTTCCTTCTTCCGAGAAGGATGCTCAGCCCACTATCAATCCGGAATACACTCGCTGGATCAAACTTGATCAGATGCTCTTATGCTGGCTGATCTCCTCGCTCACTAAGGCTATTTTGGCTCTTGTCGTTGGCCTCACCACATCTCGTGATGTGTGTGCTCTATGAAGTGAACCTTTGTGTCACCCTCCAGAGTTAGAGTACAACAACTCAAATACCAGCCGCCCGTCAAAATGGGAACCTCTTCTATGTCAGAGTACATCCAGTGTAAGAAATTTGTGGGAGAAAGAGAGCAGACTGATTTCTATTTCATGTAAAAGATACGTGCAGAGATAGGGCATCAGATCTTTCAGTTTGTAACAGCCCGGGAGAATCTGTGATCATGCGCGAGAGGTTACAACGTTCAGATCCGATTCTCTTGAACGAGTCCAACTCTACCCGAAAAATCTCAACAGAATTTTAAAATAAAAATAAAAAATAAAGAACAATAGGGAGGAATAGGATCATAATTAAGGAGTGACTAGTAGTAAACTGCTGGGAGTAGACCAACATGAACATGATATTTACTGATGCAATGATGAAAAAGCTTTTATCTCAATTTTTTGGAGAAAAAACTACTTGACTCCTTATTCTTCATTTTTCTTTTGTTTTTTGTTTTTGTTTTTTTGGATAACCCTAAACTTGCAACTATGGCCTCCTATAACCCAACCTCCTTCTTTATTAATGAGCCGAGCGCCTTACTGGCAATCATTATCCTGCTTTACTATTAAGCACTTGTGATGTTTAACTCAATTTTATTGCTTTAATCCATACTCATTTGGCTAACCCAAGGCCTTGTACTTCTTCAATCAACTATGATCATATCATTCATAATGACCACCCTTTGGTCTTTATAATCTATTGAACACGTCCTCTTAAGTGATCCTTCCTCACCAATTAAAGCTACTTCCAACTTCCTGTCTATAAATCACTTATTCTATATCCTGTATTTTGCCTATTGCTGCTTAACCATCTTAGCATTCTCATTTTAGTTACAAATGTTTTGGTCATTTTGCTTTTTAATTGCTGAAATTGGAATACCTAAGGGATGGCTGGTTGTGTAACCCTTCTATAAATGTGCCTTCAACTTGCATGACTGTTCTGGGCCCATATTCTTTAAAAGCACTTAACTTTGATATGTTCTTCTTTAATTCCATTAATAGCATCCTCCTTAATCTCACCATCACAACGAAAAAGTTACCCTAAGCGAAGAAAAGGATTGCACTTGGTCTTTGCCATCAATATGATGTTTGCTGATCTTCAGTGATACTTTTGATCTGATTTAATGGGGAAAAAAGCTTTTTCCTGCATAAACTGAGATGATAACATTATCACCCTTCATTACTTGATAGCTCTTGTGTTACTCTTATCTATTTGATAGAAAACTTCATTCTTAATGTACCAGTATTTGACCTTTTGCTGTGTCAATGAAGATAAACCTGTGCGTTGATTCTAGAGAACATTGAGCTGAAGAACCAACCTTGTGTGTACTGTATTGATAATTTTGTCCTGTTTCTGACACAAATAGGTTTTGTTTCTTTGTTCATTAAAGGTGCATAGGAAAGAACTGTTATGGAGACTGTCTATGCATGATCTCCCTGTGCATATAAAAGGAACGTGCTTGCTTATATCATGCATCTATTAACTTCTGCATATTTTTGTTTGAATCTAAACTGGATATTATTGATTAGCAAAGTAGTATAATAAGAGTATTTATCACCTTTGAGCTATCAAATTATTTTTCAAAATGGTATTTAAGTTGGCAGTGACTAAACAAGGCACTTTAGATAAAATAACTTCCTTTTCAATGTATGAAACATAATACAAATATATTGGATATAGCAATTTGAGGGAGTTACTTCTTTTTATATTGCATGTTCTTATTCAGTCAGATTCAGTCATGATTGTGTTGCAGATTGGATATCAGGTTGTTTGTTTTTAACTGTCTCTTATCAAATTCTTATCAAAATCTTTATCTTTTGTGTCGGATCTGTGTTTCTTATGTTTTAAAATTATTTTTTTATGTCTGGTCTTGCTACCTTGTATTAACTAGTTTTCTTGTCAGCAGCAATATAAACACAGTTCATTAGATACTCAAGCTCTTTGTAAAGGAAGGAGCATGCTTGTTGCTGCTCTTATGGATATAATTACTTCGAACTGTGACACTATAGATTTGTCAACATTTCAGCCACTATTGCCTGGTAATGCAGATATGAGGGATATTGCTGCAGCTCTTGAAGTTGTGGAGGAAGGTGGAATGCATTTAAATGATCGAGATGAGGACAAGGATGATGATGATGGTGATAGAGGAATGAAGGGCATCGGAATTAAAGTTCTTGGTGGGACGACTATTTTAGGATTTTCAAGGACAAATGAGCTGTTAGAATCTGATAATGGTCACTTGGAATCAACTTCATTTATAAGTATAAATGTGGCACCACAAGAAACTAGCAGTAGTTTTCTAGAACTCGAGAAAGCTTCCATCACTGTTCCAGGCCTCTGGGATGATTTGCGAAGGGAACATGTTGCTGTACCTTTTGCTGCATGGGCTTTAGCAAATTGGGCTCTTGCATCTGAGACTAATCGCTCTCATATTCAAGAACTTGATAGAGATGGGCATGCTATTATGACTGCACTGACAGCCCCAGAAAGGACTGTCAAATGGCATGGGAGCTTGGTAGCTCGGGCTCTCTTGGACGACCAGAATTTACCGTTGACTGATTCTGTTCCTGGTTGGAGCTCCAGTCTTCTTTCTACAGCTTTTCATGCTAGTAAGGTTGGAGACATTTCATTAGCTCAAGTGGCATTGTCAGCTTTTGTTGTTTCTGTAGAAAGAAGTAATGATGCAAAAAAATCAGTTATGGATAAAGGTCTTGATCTCATGAGAGGAATAGCTAAACAAGCAGAGAGACATAAAAATTTACAAGAGTCATTAGCAAGGGTGCTTGATTTACTTTATGCTGGGGACATGCACTTAACTCTGGAGGAAGCGCAAAGGTGGTCCGGTATATTTCTTCGTTGGGTTTCTGGAGCATCTTCCTCAGAAGCTTTACGTTCTTCAGCTACAAAAACTCTTTCCTTCATCCTTGAGGACTATGGTCCGGCTTCAATACCAATTTCTCAGGGATGGTTGGCTATTTGCCTTAATGAGATTATTGAAGCCAGCAAGATATCAACTGTGAAGGGAAGCACTCCATTGAAAACTGACAAAGTGCGGGTTTGATCTGCTTAATATTTATTACTTAATTATTTACTTTTCAAGTTTAATTGGAATTCATCACAGCTAATTATTTCTTTTGTTCCTAGGAGGATTAAAAAAAATGCAAAATGGATTTCATGGACTATAACAAATTTCCTTTCCCTTTTCTTGTAAAAAGAAAAGCTTTAATGGAGTATTGTCTATCTTAATTTCATTTGAAGTGATAGCATTCTTATGCAAACTGCCGTAATTTACTTAGAAGGCTATAATTATTGTTTTATTGCTAAACAACATACTTTGATCATATGGTTAAATTTATTTTTTAAGGATTGGTAAGGCACATTAGAGAAGTGTGAAGTTGAGTGGACCGTATGCGGAAATGTAATAGGAAAAAAGAATATTCTGTTAACATATGAGTATATCCAAAATTCCAATGGTTAAAGACAGAATGCTACATACACTTTCTCAACTCTCTTAATTAACACGAAATAGTCTGTTTTCAACTTCTAAATAGTAAGGCTCTCCATGATATGACATCAAATACTTGTTCATTTGATTTAGAAACTGTCTGAATGAAGTTTCAAAGGTTGAAAATTTTGTCGATTGAAGAGAATGCTGTCTTAAATGTGGTCCCTTTTTAATTTCTGAATGTGTTGCTAAAAGATACCTATTTTAATTTGCAAAAGGTGTCTGAAATAAATTCTTGGTCAAGGTCATAACATGGTTTCAGCCCTTTAAATTTTTGGTATAGCTTATTTCAGTCTTGAGATGTGGCTTTGCTATCTAAATATTAAAAATAATAAAATGGAATTGTCTATAATTTGAAGAAAATATAATTCTTTACAGTTTTGTTTTTGTATATGCACAACTTGTCCTATCATGTACTCTTGCAACTTGCAAAGGTGGGTGATTGGGCTAATGCCCATGTGTAAGCATGTCTGCACATGGAACAAGGCTATTTGAGCATGCTTACCATAGTGCATGCTTTCTCTCATGCGTCTTTTGACCCACTCTTATTATCTCTTTGTTGATTGCGAAAGATTCCATTTTTGTAGGCTGTTAGCATGCTCATCATGGTTCATGCTTTCTCTTATGCATCTCCTCTCTTATTGTCTTTTAGTTAATTGAAAAGATTCTAGCTTTTTAGGAAATAGGATCCTAAATTTATGGCTAAATAACGTTCCGTTTGACTTTAAAAAAGATTCTAATTCAACAAAATATCAATTCCAACACCATCTCTATCAGGGAAGGAGAAGAGAGCCGAAGAGAAATATGTTTGATGCCTTGTGTTAAATTGAAAACAGATACCTACCCACACAAAAACTACGTAGCGCATCCACCTACACTCCTTTGGTTAAACTGTTAAAGTCTGTTTGCATTTTTTGATGCCTTTTTCCAACTGTTTTAACATTAACTTTTCTTGGTACCAGACAACCTTGTTTTCTAGTTTCAGATGGTTCCTGTTGCAATCTAATATGGTAAACAACTGATTCATATCAATTTCTTCCAAATCTTGAATCAACCAGTCTAAATGTATTCCTAACAGCGTCAACCTGAAAGGTTTTTTTGACGGCCATGTACGAGGATTCATGGGAAACAAAATAATGCAACCTAATGGATTAATCATTGTTTGCTAGATGTTTAAGAATTCTATGTTATCCACATGTCATATTTGTATCGGAGTGGTTGTGTCCATGCAACATAGAATACACCTGTTTATTGAAATAGGGATTGGCTGGAGAAAATTCAACACAATATTGAGGCTTTCCCAGTGCATCAGGGAATTCTGTGGATTGGTCTTCCTATTAATGCCAGTCCTTTGGTATTGCAGTTTTAAACAACCAATCTGACTTATAATCTTTTGTTATTTTAATGTCTTGATCCTATCCATGCTTAACTACTAACTCAAATAACGGCAAATGGCGCACAACATTAGTTTTGCTGTAGAGATTTCACTTCTTTGCAGCAACAGATGCTTGCTGAACAGATTTATAGATACTTGCTTCTTCTCCTCTGCCATTATTTCTTCATGGAATTGGAAAAATCTCCAGTGCTCGACTTATCCATGAATGATTGAATTGTTTCTTTTTGCAGACTCAAATTGATCAATCTAATGCTCTTTCAGCAGCACAAGTGGTCAACCAGTTAGCCACTGCCGTAATTAAGCTAACGATTAATCCGTTGGAATCTGAATCTGATTCAGTGGATAGATTTCCTCTCTCTGATCTTCTCTCGCTTGAGCCATTTGCTGCACAAATAAAAAATATGAAGAAAAACAATATGCCTAAATTTGATGCTGCTGATTCAGCTTTTGCTACACTTAAGAGTGTTAAAGCACTTTCAGAGCTCTGTTCTGAGGATGCCGTATGCCAGAATAAACTAGCTGACTTTGGAGTTCTATGCTTGCTCAGGCGCTTACTTTTGAGCGATGATTATGAAAATCTGGCTGCAATCGAGACATATGATGCATCAAGATCCCTAGAGATGCAAGATCGAGGTTCAACTGCATTTGGTGATAGATCTTCCCTAGGCTCTAATGATCCCTCTAGTGTTCGAGTTCCACCAACAGCACATATTCGGAGACACGCTGCACGCCTTCTCAGAATTCTCTCTCTTTTGCCAAAGGTTAAGAATGCCATTATAGCAGATGAAAACTGGTGCAAATGGCTTGAGGACTGTGCTAATGGGAAGATCCCTTGTTGCAGTGATCTCAAAACTCAAAGTAATGCCAGGGCAACTTTGTTAAATATGTTTTGCTCGGACGAGGCAAATGATAAAGAAGTAACTCAGAGACCCCCTAGCATGGGAGGTGGGAGCCAACAATCTAGGTGCGCTCGTTATGAGGATATGATATTTTTGATAAACCCTGAATTACCACATTGGAAATGCCCTGACAAGAACAATTTGGGCATTTCTCAAGATTCAGATGTTGCAAGAAAGCCAGTTACTTCTTCTAACTCTTCACCTTCTCATGGAAATGAACCTGCTGGTAGTGAGAATAGTGACAGTTCCAGCAGTGCAGATAACTCAGATATAGAATCAAGTTCTCCTTTACTAGATGTAGTCTTTATACATGGGCTACGGGGTGGGCCATTTAAGTCATGGCGCATTGCAGATGACAAGTCTTCAACAACCAGTAAAGCTGGTCTTGTAGAGAATATAGATCAGGAGGCTGGGAAAGAGGGTACATGTTGGCCAAGGGAGTGGCTTTCTGCTGATTTTCCATATGCTCGCCTTTTCACCGTGAAATACAAGGTTTGTGCTAGACTTTCTCTGATTAATTTCGGAAAACAAACTGCATTTCTTTTTTGCAACACGTCTCTTAGCAGCTGTAGCAGTCATAATTTGCAAGGTCCTCTCCAGGTTGGACTCTTTGATGACCATCTACCATCTTCTTGAATGATTCATGCAGACAAATCTAACTCAATGGTCTGGAGCTAGCCTGCCTCTTCAGGTTTGTGCTTTCACAATGTAGTACTTTTTGGAACTCTTTTAAGCATTTCGGTATTCTTACAATTGTCGAGTGTTTTATCCGACAGCGTTGTGAACTAGAAGGAAGATAAATAGAACATTTTTGCATGCTTGCATGTCTATTGTCTTTATCATAGATTCATATAATGATTACCTTGGCTGTTTTTCGTGGATTGGATGAACTTAATACATTTGTCAAGACCATATTGTTCAGTGACTCCATATGACAGGTCTTATTGTTGCTAACTTGCTATGCTTAGTGGCGGAGCCAGAAAATTTTGTTGGGTTGGGCGAAACATAGCATACCAAACAACTTTTATTTTTTATTTCTTTTTTAATTTGAAGTATTGTCATTCTATAGTTAAACATAAAAATAATATTTTGGGCACCACTGTAAGGAATACATGTATAACAATTATGACTACTTGTATGACAAATTATAATAACCAAACGTAGAATTAGCAAGTAAAAATCTAAAACTATCAAGTATACCAAATATTAATTAACTAAAAAGAATTCATTTTAGAAATTTTTAAAATAAGAATTATATTACTAAAATCTCAAAATCAAGTCAAAATTCTCATATTCATGAGAGAGTTTCAAATTTAGTTCACAACAGACTTTCTTATTTAAATTCCATTGCTTGAAATTAAGTAAAATGTGAGAAAAGTTAAACTAAAAGGAAAAAAACACCATACTTTTAGATAAGTAAAAGGTTTAATGCAACTAATTTTCATATAACCATAAATAAAAAGCACCAATGTTTCAATTGATAAGTTGCAAGAGAGAAAAAAAATTATATAAAAGGAAACTAAAACAAATCACTTTAGTTAATATTTTATTCTTGGAAAGTCAAAAAGGATTGAAATAAAGAAGAGAAAAAAAGAAAAAGAGAGAAAAAGATCCATGATTTATTCTATTTTTCATTTTCCAAAAGAAGAAACAAGCATTCCTTCTGTAGGGTGGGAAAGTAAAGCAAAAAGATAAGATTTTATTAGATGGTTAAATTTGTTAGAAGAGGAAAGAAAAAGAAACTATTTAAATTGTGGAGGCAAAAGATTAATAATTAAACAATCAGTTAGGCTATTGAATAATAATTCTAGACTTTATTTGGAATATAATGAGTTTTTCAAATTTTAAAGAGCTAAAAGATTGACATTTATTTTGAGAAGTTAATATTTCCTAAATTTGAGGGACAAACATTGTATTTAAAGGGAAACTTGTGGAATTAAGTGTGGGCACTTGCCCACACTTGCGAACACTTAAATCGGCCTCTGGCTATGCTTCAATGTTTTTATTTCAGGTTGTGCGGTGATTTGTTTATTTTATAAGTGCAACTAAGACCCTTCTTTTCTTACAATTTTACACGGGCGTAGAGAAATGTGATGCTACAAGCATATAGAATTATAGGATCTTATTAGGATCAGCTAGAATGAAAATTACTTTCATGGCGTTATTGGTTGGATTAGATGAGATCTAAATGTACATAATTTGGTGTGTTTATTTTACACTTGCAAAGTTTATTGTTATATAATGCCATGTAAGTGCAACCTGATAAACTAAGGTCCTCATAGAAACCACCCTACCACATTGTTGCATGACTGCTATAAGCTGCTGCATGTCAGCATGCATGTGTCGCATTTAACATTGGTTAGAAATAGCTGCTTGTACTACTTTTAAACAAATGAAGTCCTGTTTTCCTCATAAAATGATGTTGGTTACCATTTTCAAGGACATTATTTGGAAACAGAGGCTCAAAGTAGCAATTGAAAGGAAACCAAAACATATGGTTTCTCTCAGTTGTAGAGGCTAAATGCTCTTTCATATATTTCTTTCAAACTTTCTCGTTTTCATACTCAAATTACCATTCTTTCGGTATATCCTTCTTGTTCATCATTACTCAAAATTTTCCTCTCATATTTCTCATCCAAACTTCACCAAATTCAAGTATAGATCTATTTACAAGTGTTTCATGATTCAAAAACTCTAAACACCTAAATAGTTGACACGTGAACTCCATTTTAGAGAAGTAACTTCAAATAAGTATGACTTATTATCTATAAGCAAGAGCATCCTTAAATGTACTCATGTTTTTGACAGTACTCAGATTGTTCTCATTTGAGTGCTCTATTGATGATGGGCCTAGTCCCATAACTAGGACAATCAATTAATAATGATAGGCTGCTAAATAGACAGATAGGATGCTATCTCTTCAACTATGAAGGAATACATACAATTAGATAACATTATGAGCAAACTTGTCACCGTGAAGCATGGACACAGACATGGGACACGAGTACGACATAACACAAACACGGCGGCACGACAAATTCTTCAAATGTAGGATGGGGAGAGATGGTGTATGACTCTGTGTGCGTCTATATATAATACATGTCAAAATCCATAGTGATTGAGATGAGTTATATTAAAGGTGAAATAGACTACAAAATAAAACATCAATAGTATGAGCCCGTCGCTTTTATCAAAGTACAAAATCAAACAAAAAACTCTAAAAAAAAAAATCTAATCAATGCCTCATGTTGGTAGTGAGGTGTTTATGTTCTACTAACATACAATTCACTCATGTCAAAATAGGCCTCTTTTTCACTTTTATTTAAGAGACGTTTTTCAAGGTGTCCAATATGTGATCTTTAGATTTTATTTAAAAGTGATACAGTTCCAACACACAAGTGTGGCTTTTTAAAAGCCGACATGAATACAGAGTGTCCAATACTTGTCAATAAAGGTGACACAGACACTTGCATGATTCTAACACGACATTCACTTTGAAGTATCTGTGCTACATAGCCTCTTCTTGTATAAACTTATATAAGATCAAATTCTACTCAAACTACGACTCATATTACTAAAATTTTATAATACTCCAAATGTTATTAGGAAATTATAACCAAACTTATCATATCTAACATTGCTCTTAAACTCATGATAGTATACATCAAGAGTCTAACAAAAAATTGAAACTACAAAAGTTTTGAAAATAAATTCTGAATTGTTGACACTAATGCTAATTGTTGTGAGTCTTGTGACGATGATGTTGATGCAAGCCAAATGAAGAATACGAGTTGAACTAAAAATTGAACCGTGAGTCATAGCGAAAACTGATCTATACACTTATATGAAAACTACGCGAAAAGTCAAAAATCCATCTCCTTGGAAGGGTTCGGATTTTTGAAATTACCAACGTTAGTACAAGAAGAGGTTTTAGAGTTCCAAACTCAGTAGAAGAAGAGATTTTGGAGATTCTCAAAAACTCCATACAAGAGGAGATTTTAGAGATCTTACAACTGAGTCAAAAAAGAGGTTTTATAGATCTTCAAACTCAGTAAAAGAAGTTGCCCAATCCAAGTAGAATCAGACTAAACAGAATCCATCAATGCGTTAAGCCTAAAAACATATGAATTGACTCTTAAATCACCAAAATAAGAGTTTGATATATGATCAGAATAATTTAGTTGTTTAGATGGCAAAAATTTGGATGTAGGGTTAGAAAACAGGGCTTAAAATGAATCAGATTAGAAAAGCAAAGTTGTGAATATAAGTTATACTAGGACTGAGCAATGGAGTTGCAGTCAGATTTTTGAAAACTAAATTTTAAATCAGATTGAAAATTTGAAAAAGTTTAATGTGGGTAGATACTAGAAGATAGATTGGAAAGAAAATTAAGAAAGAAGGAAAAAAGAAAAAAGAAGATGAAAAGTACCAATGAATAGCACTGTTAAATAGTAATTGATCCTTCTTTTTTAAGGGAAGAGGGGCCTGAGGAACAAAGAAAAAGAATACAGGAAGAGAAAAGAATGGGGGTGCGTCGGATGTTGAAGACTTGAGTAAAAAAAAACCCCAAGGCTCGGATACCATGTTAAACTCCGAAGGACTCCACCTTATT
Source organism: Agave tequilana (assembly GCA_038442645.1). NCBI lineage: Eukaryota > Viridiplantae > Streptophyta > Magnoliopsida > Asparagales > Asparagaceae > Agave > Agave tequilana. The sequence goes on from JAVJIF010002663.1 coordinate 94,733, forward strand.
TGATTTTCAGAAGAATTACAAAATATAGTTGCATAACATTATGAGCAAACCTCTCCTTACACAGACATATACAAGACTAAATTCTCCTTAAACTGCGACTCATAATGTTAATAAGATTCTATAAGACTCTAAATACTATTAGAACTGTATAACCAAACTTACCTATTAAATCTAACACTATTCTTGTGACCAAGGTTCAAAATGTTGATATCAATATCGGCCATAATTTTTTGGTATGAGAATCAACATTATTGGCCATTTCATCTTGGCCATGTCGGCAATTTCAGTATTTTCCTGGTCGCATCAACAATATTGGTATTAGATGTACATATCAGGTATTGAGCAATATTTCAAAGCATGCTCGTGACTTGTTTGAACTTGTTTATGTTTAGGCTATGCACCAACTTGTCTATGCTTAGGCGAGCATCTTAGATGATTCTGGATTAAGTTATCACGCACTCGGCATACATTACTATTTGAACTATTATTGACTATAAAGTGTCTGAGCATTCTAAATGATACCAGATTAAATTATTACCCGCCTATTGATGTAATTATGTGAAAAATCATACTACCTTTGGGGAGGCTATAAGCACTTATCTTAGGTTCAAGTTTGCCATTGTCATATTTTGTGCCTTTGTTACAGTTTATACCATAAACATTTCAACAACAAAGAAGACTCAGCCTTTATTCCAAATTCTAGGGTTGTCTACATCAATCCTTTTTTATTGTTCAGCTCTCTGTTGGTTATCTCCTTTATTGAATTAACAGTAAAGCTATAATATCAATTTTTTTGCCACCTCGTTCTATATCTGCTAGTTTTACCTTTAATCATCGCCACCCGACCAACGCCTATCATATTAGTTCTCTTTTGGCACAATCTCCACTGAACATGTCTAAACGATTTCAATATTTTCTCATTCATGCCCATCTCAATTGAATCTACCTCTTAATTCTCACTGGTGCTTTCATTCTTATTCTAGTTTTTGGTGTATGGTCGCTCATACATAATAATCGTTGCTGTGACTAATAATTTGCTCTGGTTATTTGTTATCGTCCTTATAAATCCTTTTTTTGACCCATTATTTGGTTAGTCCTATAGAGGACATTATCTTGTATCGTAGCATATTTTGAAAATACATTCTTATCTCTGGTTCTATCTCCCTTTTATACACTTGTAACCCTGGAACAAGTTACTTTCTCCCTTTTATACACTTGTAACCCTGGAACAAAAGTCTGGTCACCTTTACTTAGCAAGGTTCGTGAACTTCTTTGTCTTGCACGTACAAAAATCTGCAACTTCTGCTCATTTTACACTCATTTTTCAAGTTCATTGTTTTTCCATACATGTGCTTTGCGTTTTTCTTTTTTGTTGCGCCCAATGTTGTTTGCTTGGCAGTTGGCACCTCTCTATTACCCACTTATAAAATCTGCAGCCTTACTGATCACTTTTCCTTAGTTTCCTAGGACTCTATCTACTTGACAACTTCCTAGAAAGACATCCTTGTTTACCTGCACTTCTACATTGATCCTCCTAGCTCCAAAATCGATTTCAATGACACAATGTCATGAATTTAAAATATGAAAATTTTAAAAAAAGTTAAGTATTTGATTAGGTCTAGTCAAGAGCAAAGCGCTCTAGACAGTAATCCACTGTTACTTTTTTCGGCAGCACTACCTTTAGAAGACATTCAAAGGCCATAGATATCAACATATTAGGGGGAAAATAAAAGAAGATACTATGCTAAGTTGTACATGTACATAAATGTCGGGCACCTGGGTGCTTTGCACCTCATTGGAATCATGATTTAACTAGGTGAGATGATGCAGAGTGGCCGCTTCAATATAAGCCTCCTCATCTAAGGCTAATTGTAAGTGAATCGTGCGACCCACATAGCCACTAAAGTAAGATAAATATTTGATTTGTTTAGCATTCAATATTTTAGTGTTTTAAGCAGATCTGAATTAGTTATTTGCATGACCAGCCAATATTGATACATATGGAGCATGCTGATCTAATCGTAATCGAGATGATGTTGATATAGACTGTTACAAGGAAATTTAGGACTTAAGAGTACCAAAACTTTGACAGTGTTTTATTGGGAAAAAAGAAAATCAACGAATAGATGCTCGTGATTAAACTCTTAACTCATTCCATATGATGGTTGAAAGAACCATCTGTTAACAACCAAAAATTTCAAAGTCAAGCATCTCAGGTGTAAAAAGTTGAAAACTATTTTTTTGATCCATAAATAAAATCTAATCAATTAGAAAATAATTAATGAGTTGAGTGGTTGGTTGTATTATCTCTTTATTATATTTGATTTAATCTCATATTAATCAACTATGTTTTATGGGTTAACTTTTTTATCTCAGTGAAACCTTTTATTATTATTAGATACAATAGGTAATCAGATAAGTAAAGTTAGTTTGGTTATATAATCTTAGTAGTATTGAGTCATAGCTTGAGTAGAATTTGGTTTTGTATGGAGCCTATAAAAAAGTGGATTGCTTATAGTTCTATGTAGTTGTATTTTGTAATTGTTTTGAATATTAATAGCGATATACTTCATAGTTTATCATGGTATCAAACTTGAAGGGGCTTTTGATCAGAATCACCGCTAATAGCCGCCTTCCACCACTGTCACCATCTTCTTTGACTTCTTATATTACTATAATAATGGTATTGTAGTATTACAGCAATAACGCTGGCACAATACCGTTGCTATAGTACAATTACCGCCATTACAATATTATTGCTATAGTAGCTCTTGTGCAACCCTAAAATTTTCTTTTGAGTAATATAAGTTTTGTTAGATTTCAAAACAGGAACAAAGGGATTAGCGAATATTGTAGTTTGAGATCCAAGAAAGATCAGAGAGATTGTTGTTTTAGTTACTTTGAGATCCCAAGGGAAGATCAGAGGGATTGTCGTTTATAGTTGGGTTTTGCTCTGGCTTGATTTTTGTTCTGTTTGGTTTAGATTCAGCTTGGTTTGTTTGCTACTTGGTTTGGATTAGTTTGCAGTTCAGCACTCTTGACACTAAAATCAACAATTCAACATTTACATCAACAATTGGTAATTTGTTACCAGTAGTTTAGCAATTTGTCATTAGTGAGCAATTCAGTATTTGTTTTCAGCACGTCAACAATTTCAATATTTGTTATAGAGTTTTTGTTGGCAAACTCATGATGTTATACTATCGTGATTTTGGTAGGGTTTCCTAGATATAATAGGTAAATAGTTGATTAGTAGAGTTGTTTGGTTATAGTCATAAGTGTATTATGAGTCATAATTTAAGTAGGATTAAGTTTCTTAGGGAGTCTGAATAAAAAGAGGATTATTTATGGTTCTATGTAATTATATTAAGTAAAATGTTAAAGTATCAATAAAGATATAGTCCTTATAATTTAACAATTATATTGCTCTTTGTGTCAATAAATCAATTTTATTATATTGATTTTAAGCCATTATTTGAGTTCCAACTTTGTTACTAAAGTGGATTAAATCTATCACAAAGACATTATTTTCTTTTATTATTAGAATTCGCTATGCATGTTCAATAATTAATAAGAAGTAGCATTAAAACTTATTCTCTCAAAATTTTAACCCTCTAATTATTTGTGTTTAACAATACAAATACCATTCTAGAAATTAGTACCGCATTAACTATTGGATTATACGAGTTTTGATCGAGAATTAATCTAATCTTAACGGTCCTTTAAAAAGAATTGCCAAAACTTGCATTTTTTCTATTTTTTTTTGTTATTTTAAAATAATTTTAAGCTTTTTTGAAATGCATTTCGATTTGGAACTAACAAAACATTGTCACTCCAATTCTAATACTCAAAAGGAAATAAAAACCATACCCTTCATTGAGATTTGGTTTGTTTTCAGACCTTGGTTATTTGATTTGATTTGTACTTGGATTGTAAATTTAAATTCAAGTTGTTTGAGATAGTACTAGATGAGTTATATTTGAGTTGGATTAGTAAGGAAGTTTGAATTTGTTTAGGTAATGGTTGGATAAATTTAGTGAGGATTTGATTGTCTTTATGGTGGTGGAGTCTGTAGTTTTTTTATTCGTTGATGAATGATTTATTTTCCAGTTACTTATTGCATTTACGTTGATTTAAGAATTATTTCTGAATGAGAATTATTTTCTATTGTGTTCTTTAGTATGAGATCTTGGGGGAAGCTGAAGTGGCATATGCTCATCTCTCCACTTGTTGCGATGTATATGTTGGAAAACATATAAGCCATATGGGTGGTAAGAGCTAGGGGTGTAAATGAGCTGAACTCAGCAAACTAATCTTGTTTGAGTTCGGCTCATTTATTAATTATGCGAGCTACAAGCCGAACATGAAACGTTCACACACAGTTTGTTTACTTGATAATTTTTTAAATTAAGCCTTTGACATTGGTACCAAGAGTTTCTAACCGCCTCTTTAAAGAAGAGATGTTTATAATACAAAACTTCTTTTATGTAACTCTCTCTTGTATTTTGTTATATGTAACTCTTATAATAATGAGCTGTCTACTGGATACAATTTATGCAGAAATATTAGCTAGATATAATTAAAATATCAAATATCAAGCTTGATTGAATCAAACACAAGTGAACAGGCTTAGTTTGAGTTCGGCTCGTTTCTTTAAATTAGATCAATTTGCGGGAGATCTAAAGTCGACCTAAATATGGAGTCGAAGATGAACTGTTCATGAGTCGTGAGCTCCTTTGACAGCCTTGTAAGAGCCATAACAAGGTCAATTAATTTAATCCAAGACAAATTGAATATTTTTATTAATCACTCCTTCATTTCTCATTCTATTTTTTTTTCCGCTCCTTTTTCCTTCATAGGCCTCGGTCAACATTGAGCTGCAGGAGCTGCAGTATATTTCTCAATTCTGAGTTGCAGGATACTTAGAAGACACTTTCTTTTCCTTAGCATGCTTCTCTTTTAGTGACCATGGCCTAAGATGAAGCATAAATCGATATGATTGATTATCTGAGACAGTTATCGGAGACAAGCACGCCTGTGGAGAAATCCGGAGGCGGGTCTGCAATTCTGAGAACTGTTAGTTGATAATACCAAGATCAAATTGAAGGCAGCAGGACAAGAATATATTGATTGAAAGTGATATCTAATTAGGAGTGAGACATAAGACTAAAGGTTGCATTTATATAACCTTTATTAAAAACTGGATTAGATAATGCATGAACAACTTTGGACAGCAGATGATGTGTATCTTTAACCTGCTTCAGCTTCTTTAATTATCAAAATGGATGAGTTCTCTTTCCAATTTTAGTTAGCTATCGGTGAATATCAGTTTGGTATATGCAGGAGGTAAGCTTGATGTTGCTACAAAAGCTACTTGCTGCTGGTATTGGGGATCGGCCTGTTGTTTTCATCACCCACAGGTACGTATTTTGACTGCATTACTATTTTTATTTGCGGCTCATTTGCATGCATGTTGACTGCAGTTACTTTTTATTATAAAGCTTAGCAACATTCTTAGCCGTGTCAATTACTAAATAATTTAGTCACATACTATTTCCTTTGCTGGTGATGCTAAGGAAAAACACCAAAATCATGCATATTTAGTGATCAGTGCCATTATCTATCAATTTGATTTGAGTACTACATCTTTTATATGGAGCGTAGACCCTGTCCTTGAAACCAAAAAAAAAAAATGTTGTTGGGTCATTTTTCTTTGCTTTAATCTGATTTCTACCGATTTCCTTCTCTTTTAAGACCTTCAAACCCCAATTAGGACCTTTTCTCACTTGGTACATCTGGCCTACATGTAATATGATTCTGAGTTTTACCTTCCATTGGCTTATTCTCTCTCTAATAGATTCGCTTCAGCCTCTTAAGTTCCGCTGACACCTACACACCCGTTTTTCTCACCTTATGTTAATGTTTATTTCCATTGAGAATATTCTAATTCATCACAAGTAATTTCTGACTTGTTTCACATCCGGGTCTTTGTCATTGTACCCATCCCAACTGTTTGTTTGTATACTGCACTTGATTCCGATCGTTGATTATTCTTGTATTATATTCATAAAAGTTGCATCAACAACTTTTACAACTTTCTTTTGCATTTCCTCTTTTCTTGATCAAGGAAATGCTAGAACTGCGGAAACTTTTTTTATTTGGGCAATGTTTTTATTTAAACCATTGCAACGATGTCTTATCATTAGGAAGATATATGAAGTGTGAAAAATTAAATCATAAATATGTATATTAACTGGCAAAAGAGGCAAATCATCTAACCTTCAATATTCCCCTATAAAAGCTAAGAAAATTATATGATATGTTGTGGATTGCTTGCTTGTGAAAAGCTTTCTCAGACATAAAGATCAAAGCTTGTTGCGACACTGGTTATATAATATAGCCCCTCCTCCAAACTAAAAACCTAAGAAGGATAGTTTAAAGATATTGGTATCGGTACTAATATTGGCCATTAAGTTTTTAGAATCAATATCATGAATATTGGTCATCAATATCGGCAATATCGTCCATATCGGCAATATAGGGCTCGATATAGACAACATTATAGGGTTAATATCATATCCTCGTTTCAAATATGTGTTGATTCCAATATATATAAGCAAATCAGATTTTGAGGTACCGGTGCAATATTAATGCTATAATATCAGCCAATGTTAGAGCCAGTAATAGTGAGATGACCGATATTGACACCTGATATTGCCAATATTCATACTAAAAAACATGGGCCAATGCCAATACCAAAATTTCAAACCATGTATCGTATGAGCTTTCTTAAGACCCCATATGATATTGTTGATATATATTAGAATCGGCCGATATTTCAAACTATGCTAAGAAGATGGACACGATCCACTGGACTACATGAACATGGTGACATGTCAAATTCTTTAAATAGTAGGAATCCATGAACCATGAAAGCGTGTGTAAATATAATATATTAAAAGATTCAAGACCTTTCATGATTAGGACGTGTTTATTAATAGAAGAAAGAGAAACAAACTAAAACCTTAATGATTTAAATCTATAACTTCTAATAAGTAATTAATTCAAACAGCAAAATTCTAAAAGTCTGAGAACTCCAATCTAATACTTGACTTAATACAAGCCAATATGCCCCTTGCATGTTTACGATATATTTTGGTTATACCTCAAATGGTCTTCTTTTATGTTTACGCATGGCTCCATAGTGTCCAACATGCTTCATTTATATTTTATCAAGTTGACAAGTTTACAAGAAACTTTTTTAGTTTTTCTAAATCAAACTTGATTCGAGTGTGTTCTATGCATGTTCTAAGTGTCATGGAAGTGGCATTCGATATGTCGGAAACAAGTCCTATTTTGTGATATTGGTGTTTCCATGTTGAAAATTTAAGCTTTTGGATGAAAGTGGCAATGCACATAGGTATTTATGACTTTTGTGGATCATCCATTATGACATAAAACAGCTACAACACCCCTCTCACTTAGGGCTACTATCGGGTTGGGTCTGATATAGTTACTTTTGTGGATTATCCATTTGGACATACAACGGTTGCAACACCCTTGTCACTTAAGGCTACTATCGGGTTGGGTCCGGTATTATTGTACGCGGACCCGGAACTGGACCTAAACCCCTTACAGGTACCACTTTGGGACCCAGACCAAATCTTATTATGAATGGGTCTGGGCTCGGGGCGGGTACATATTTGATGTACCCACCAAGTTAACGGGCAGGTATTTACTACAAAGACCCATACCTACCTGTTGCGGGCGGGTCCACGGTCGGTATCGGGTATATTTAAATTTCACCAAAAGGAGTAACACCATTACAAAATCAAAAGAATAGCAAAAAGAAACAACAAACAAGAATTAACACACTAAATTCAAGAATAAAATTGAAATTTCAAAAAAAATTATGTAATTGAAGGGTAAAATTATTATAAAAGTTTTCACGAGAAACTAAAATTCCTAGCTCTAATTAGAGCTGCTATTGGGTTGGGTGCGGGTACCACTATACTCGGACTGGGACCCGAACCCTTTAAGGGTATCACTTTGGACCTAGAACAGACCTTACTATGAACATGTCCGATGTTGAAAATTGTAATTCAAATTCTCATGAAAATTGGTAAGTTTAAGTTTTAGTTGATTTAGGATTTTTAGAGTTTAGTTCTTGGTTCATGAGTTTCTAAATTTTAGTATGTGTTATAATTGTTTTAGGTTTAGTTTACATGTTTAATTAAATAAAATTCTTGCGTTCTCATAACAAATCAATAGTGGTTTGAGAACTTAGTTTGTGTCTGTTGCGTGCAAAGAAGAGCTCTAAAAAAAGATGGCTAACAAATAGCAGAAACTTTGTTTCTTATCTCATAAGAAATAACTACCAAAATTAGAGTATCAAGATCGTGGAAAAAGGTTACGAGGAACAAAAAGATGAAGACAAATTAATGCCAATGGACAGGGTCTTTACAATAAGGAACAACATAGCAAATTTCTTAATGCAACATGAAGTTGATGAAGATACTTTGGACATCATTGCAAGTGAAAGAACAAATTGTGTTTGTGATATCTTGTGGAAGGTATATGAAAAGAGGAAGATAGACACAACATAGAAAACTAAAGAATTCAAGAAGCTTAATGATGGGGGACGAACTACAAGAAAAGAGATAATCGAAGACGAATATTAGGAAATATCAACTTAGGATTTGTAACCCAAGAAAACAGTCAGAACTCTCCTCAGGGTATCTCACCCAAAAGCACAATAGTTACACAAAAATTTAAACAAGTATTTTTATTCATAATCATCAATTGTCAAAAACAATAGTAGTCTTGGTCTTATATAGGCCTACAACACAAGAGATTTCTCATCACAACCAATGCGGGACTAAAAGAAAGCTAAAACAAGATAAAATTAAACAACTACTGAACAACTTAAATAAGTTAAGTAAAGCACTAGATGACTCCATCACCTACAAGTTAAAAGAGGAGAGAGATGGAATAAGTTCAAAAAAATTGAAACGTTCAACGAAAATCGGCACATAGAAGTTATGTGAAATCCATGAGAGCAAGACAGAGAAGAAGGGAAAAAAAAGGCAAAGAAGAAAGAGAAGGAAAAATAAAAGAAGAGGAAGAAAGAGAAAAAAGGAGGAGAAAAAAACAAGAAAAAAAATGAAAACATAGATAAGTGAGTGGAGCAATGTCAATTATAATGGTGGAGAAAAATTAAGCATTCATATCAGAAAAAAAGAATTATAAAGTGAAGGAAACCTTCGAAGAAGTCATGGAGATCATTAAAGTGGAAGTAAAACATCAAGACATCATCAAAGTGGAGACAAGATTCATGAGAGTAAGGAGCCGACAACATCAAAGTAAAGGACAAGAATATAAGAAAAGAGCATCATGGCCACCATTAAGAAAGATTCGAGATAGAGTCCAACAACAAAAACAAGTACTTGGAAACAAAGGTGAAAGTACTTTTTGTTACAAAAGGAGATATAGAAGTAGAAAGTTCGAAAATATCTAAGTATTCTATAAAAAATTAAGAGTTCAACTGCTATGAAAAATGAAAAGCGACAAAGATTCATAAAGGATTTGAATTAAAGGAGGTTGTTGGAAATTTTAATTCAAATCCTTGTGAAAATTGGAAAGTTAAAGTTATAATTGATTTAGGATTTTTAGAGTTTCTAAAATATACTCCAAGGGTTAATTGTATTAGGATTAGTTTAGGAATTTCTTATCTTTATAATAAAGTAAGTAGGAGGAATCGGAGTTTGATTTGTATTGTTATTTTGTCTATAAAAGGAGAGGCATAGTCAAATTTTGTAACAAAGGAAAAATAGAGAAAAAGACAGAAAAATAAAGAAAAATAGAGAGAATTGTAGTTAAGAAAAATTTTGAATAAAAACTTTGTTTTTGAATCCTCCTTCAAATAAGTTCTCATGTTCTCATAAAAGAACAACATCTGGGTCCAGAGTGAGTACATATTTGATGTACTCATCAAGTTAACGAATTGGGTATTTACTGCAAATACTTTTGTCGCAAGAGGGTCCGGATCAAGTCTGGGTTCGGTATCGGGTATATTTAAATTTAGACTTGCTTTGTTAGAAAAACTTATTAAATTTTGTTACAAAATTATTGCCATGAATATAATTAATTAATTAGTTTTAAGAAATGTAAGAAAATGGTCGTCATGGATATAATTAATAGAATATAATTAGTTTGTTAGATTAATTGTATTGTAATATCTTTATAAATACCATTTAATTTATGTTTTCGTGCCAACTGCTTTGTATGTAATCAAATTTCATCAATTATTTTAAAACAATATGTCAAAAATGTTACCAAGTATCCAAACATTTTTTTTAAAAAAATTTGGCCGAGACCGATACTACCGAGACGAAAGATATAGCCGATTTCAATATCTAGAATTATCGGCTTATTCCGATTCCAATTCCAAGATTTCGAACCATGCTTAGATAGTTGTCTAAGAGAGACCTAGATGATGATGTACAAAGTACCAGAGAGTAGTCGGGCGCTAGACACGCGCTATGCAACCTAGCGCAGGGTTGAGAGTAGCGTAGTGATCGGCAAAAAGCAAGCACAATAATAAGTAAAAAGAGTGTGAGTCGATGTTACTGCTTTTGCGATTCTTTCGTAGTAGCAAAGTGGCTCTACGGGTCGTATCCACAAGGAGGGAGAGCGATGAAAGCTTGATGCGGCTTCTTCGTTCAAGAAAAGAGAAATTTCTTTGTTTCAAATAAAGAATTGGAAAATGAAAACAAGTTGTTTCAAGAATTGTTTGAAAATGATTTGGTAGTTTGTAAAAGTGGGTCTTTCTTAATGGTAAAGGCACATGGCTAACTTCTACTAATTGCTCCCACTAATCCCTAACTTTTGAAGATGTAGCCTCACGATAGATCATAGGCAAGCTTAACCCTTATGCATTGGAGCTATTCACGTGAAAATCGAGTGAAAGTTCTTCCTATAACTTAGCTTTACACGGTAAAAACTCGGACATTCCCTTATCAAGATCTAATAGAAGTCGAGAATACGGGAAGACATGAGTGCACTAATGATATTGGTAAAGTTAAAAGGAAAGTCTCTAACTTACAACAACAAGCAAAGTACAAAACTTATAGATCATCAAAAAAACCTTTTAAGTATGAAATATAAGAAGGTAAATACTTGTAGGTAAGTTAGAGTTAGAACCCTCGTCTTAAGATGTCATAACTCTCGTTTGCACAAGGCTTGTTTGACACTATTGACTCATATGGGTTATCAATCAAGTTGTTAGAAATTAGTGGGTTAGTAGTTAGTTAGCCGTGCAATGGGGGAGTTAGTTAGACATGGTAAGAAAAGAAACAACAAAAAAGAAAAGAAGTAGAGAGAAAGGAAGTTACACTACAACAAGAAAGTAAAAACTAATGGAAAGCACAAGTAAATTGAAAGAAGAAAGAAGTAGTTACTTGTATTAGCTTGTCACCCTTCAAATACAACTCTTACACACTCTCTCTCTCTTTCACTCTAATGGCAAACTAAAATTAGAAGAAGAACAACAACAACTACTACAACTCCTAACAAAGCAACAAAATACAACTATCTTCTCTGGATATTTTCCAACTGAAGACCTTTGGGGGTATTTATAGGCACCAGGGGAAATGGCATCAGGGGGGTAACCCGTGGCCCAAAGCCCAAGCGCGCGCGCGCCAGTATGGCCGCGAAAACGCGGCCCAGGCTGCGTTTTCACGGCAATGCTGGAGAAGCGCGCGCCTGGCTTCCTGCTGGGTGTCGTCCCGTCTGTCTCCCGTCAGGTGGATCTCCTGGATTCATGATTTGATGCCCTTAGCTGACAAAATCTCCTCCCTAAAGTCAATGGCTACTTGGTAGGCCTTTAATCACCCATTAAATGGTGGTTTAGGGTCTTCTTCTTCATTTGCACACCATGGACCTAGGATTAAGCAAGCAAAGCTTTATTAGTAGAATTTTACATCAAATAAATATGAGAATGTGATGAAAATTATGCAAAATTAGAAACTAATCACACCCCTACACTTATCTTTTTGCTCGTCTTGAGCAAAACAAAAATAAAGAAATTATTACACCACTTTCGCAGGTGACGCGATTACACTGAGCATGTACAACAAGCCTTTAAACCTCTAGGTTTCCCCTAGAGGAGGAGTGCTATCTCCTGAGGATTTTCAGCGGATTGCACCCACAAAATCCAGTAAGTAAAGAAAAGTAGTTAGTTGTTAGCAAAAATTCTGTCATGAAAAAGAACTTCAATCATCTAAGTAAAAATGATGACCGAATGATGTAAGAATTAGGTTTAATCCTCATAAGTCCTCTTATACTTTAGCCTTCATAAAAGAAGAAACTATGGTTTTTCTTTAAATTTAGAAAGGATCTTATACTTCTAACTCATTCTGTTATTTTGCTTTAGATAGATATGCATAATGTGTAAGTGTGATGTGCTTGAGATTTTTCAACTCAATTTTGAATATCATTTAATTTTATTAATATTTATTTATTATTCTTGGCTTCATTAGGCTTTCTACTTTACTCATGTAACACATATCAAACCGATGACTCCCAAACCAGATGGTTTTAGGACACCAGGTGGAAAAACACCCCTCGGGTCAGATATGCAAGTAGAGTAGGCCACGAAAGTAAGATTTATATAATATATATTGATTATTTTTTTTTGGCGTGAGTAATCATGCTTCTTGAGGTACATTTATTCAGCATTTTTTTTCTCTCTTTCTTTTTCAGAGTTGTGTCTCTAAATCTCAAGCATGTGTGTGTGGTTTATGCATATTCTACTAAGGCTAAATAAAAGGTATGAGTTATTTTCCTTATCCCTCCTAACTTTTTAGTCGAACCAATCTTTCTTGTTTATTTAGGCAAAAATAAAGATTCATTAATAAGGTTCCCTTAATTCCTACAACCTTTTGATTTTTTATAAAGAGTATGAAATTTCTTTTCAATTTGGAGATTTTTTTATAAGAAAGAAGAAAAAGAATAAAAGGAAAAAGAAAAAGTGTTTAGCACCCCCCACACCTATCTAATGCATTGTCCTCAATGAATGTATATGTAAATGCGAATACAATGAATAGGGTGAAGAAATGATGTCACCGTATTCGTTGACTCGGGCCGGCCAAGTGCAAATAGGCTAAAGAAAGGTCAAAAAATGTAGAAGGGGTAAGCATATAAACAAATAAACTTTTTTTTATGGTTAGGTGTATGACGGGGCAAAAAGAGTCAGCACATTATCAGCCGGTGATCAGTGTTCTAAATGGCGGCCACAGCGGCCACAGCGGCCGGGAAAATTTATCGGGAATGGGGATATATCGGGGACATATCGGGGATATTTTCAAAAATCGGATGTCAAAATCGGACTATAAATATACATATCTTCTTGTCTTAAATTGCATCTCAATAAGACAATATATGCATAAATTATATAAAGCTACATAAAACAGCATACTTATATGTTTAAGATATACTTAACTCGATAACTTGCATTAAGCTTATAAATGCATAATCACTATCCAAGTATAGAATCTTTACAAATGTCATATTGTCACATCGCTCGAATTACCCAAATATCTAACCTAGAAATTGAGTGTGAACGCTATATCGGGTCCAAAATCGCCGAAATTGCGGCCGATATATCGGGTCCATGCCAATTTATCGGCGATTTTGGGTGAAAATCGCTATATCGGTTTGGATGTGCCAAATCATTGCGGCTAGGTGCCGTAAACGCAATATCGGCGCAATATCGGGGTTATATCGGGGATATTTAGAACACTGCCGGTGATGTAGGCTCAGTGGTTAAAAGGGGCTTCAGTCTTTGCCCATTCACTTTGAATTCTGCGTTGTTCTTAGGATCTACAATAATCACAGCACCGTGTGAAAAAACGATGCGTACGATGAACGGTCCATTCCAACGAGTCTTCAGCTTTTTCGTGAAAATATGAAGCCTTGAGTTGTACAGCAGAACCTTATCTCCCGGGGCAAAGTTTTTCCGGGTTATGATTTGGTCATGAAAAAGTTTAATCCTGCTTTTGGTGATCCGAGCATTCTCATAGGCTTCATTCCGTATCTCCTCTAATTCTGAAATCTGCAGTCTTCTTATCTTACCGGCCTTGGTCAGATCAAATTGAGTTGCTTAATGGCCCATAGGGCACGGTGTTCTAATTCAACTGGCAGATGACAGGCCTTTCCAAATACGATTCTATACGGAGACATCCCCAGAACTGTCTTAAAAGCAGTGCGATAAGCCCACAATGCATCATTGAGTTTGACTGATCAATCCTTTCAGTTTTATCCGACAGTTTTTTTCAGAATGAGCTTGATCTGTCGATTGGTGACTTCGACCTGCTCATTTGTCTGGGGATGATACGGAGTAGACAGCTTGTGATTGATGGAATATTTCCGCATCAGAGCTTCAAAAACTCTGTTGCAGAAATGCGATCCATTATCACTAATTATTGCTCTAGGGGTGTCAAATCGGGAGAAGATGTTCTCTTTGAGAAATTTAACAACCACTTTGTCATTGGTCTTAGTTGGCACAGCTTCAACCCATTTAGAGACATAATCTACAGCAACCAAAATGAACTGGTTGCCGAAAGAATTAGGGAATGGCCCCATGAAGATACCCTAAAATCAAAATTTTCAATTTCCAGGATGGGGTTCAGGGGCTCTTCTTGAAATTTTCCCAATTTTCTGACAATTTGCGCATGACTTGCAAAAATGGTATGAGTTTGAACAAAGTGGGCCAGTAAAACTCATTTTGTAGAACTTTCTCTGCAGTCTTGCGGGGACCGAAGTGTCCTCCGCATGCAAGGTCATGGCAAAAGCTGAGCACACTCCTCTGTTCCTCCTCTGGTATGCATCGTTTAATAATTTGATCGGGACAATACTTAAAAAGATACGGTTCTTCCCAGAATAAGTACTATACTTGGGCAAAGAAGCGGTATTGGTCTTGCTTTGTCCAGTCAGTGGGTAATTGTCCAGTGGCCAGGTAATTAACAATGTCTGCATACCAGGGTTCTTTGAGAATGTCCAGGATGTGCTCGTCTGGAAAATCCTCGTTGATTGGAGATTGTATGATCGATGCGTTCGGATTTCGTGAGAGATGATCAGCGACCACATTTTCTATACCTCGTTTATCCCGAATTTTCAAGTCAAATTCTTGAAGCAAAAGGATCCACCGAATCAGTCGGGCTTTTACTTCCTTCTTGGTCATGAGGTATTTCAGTGCTGAATGATCTGTGAAAATCACCGTCTTTGAGCCTAATAAGTAGGGCCGGAACTTCTCTAACGCAAAGACAACGACCAAGAATTCTTTCTCAGTCGTTGTATAGTTCTGTTAGGCGTCATTCAGGGTCCTATTCGAGTAATAAATCACGTGTTGCTTATTGTCGATGCGTTGTCCTAGAACAACGCTAATAGCAAAATCAGATGCATCACACATGATTTCAAACGGCTGGGCCCAATTAGGAGCAGAAATAATAGGCGCAGAAATAAGTTATTGTTTAAGCTTCCCCCATGACTTGAAACATTCGTCCTTAAAATCAAAGGGCACGTCCTTAGCGAGCAAGTTGGTCAAGGGCCTAGCGATTTTGCTAAAATTCTTAATGAACCGTCGGTAGAACCCAGCATGTCCTAGAAAGGATCTAATATTCTTAACGCTTTTGGGTGGTGGAAGCTTAGTAATCACTTCTACTTTGTCCTTGTCCACTTCAATGCCTCTCCTAGAAATCTCATGGCCTAAGACAATCCCCTGTCTCACCATGAAATGACATTTCTCCCAGTTTAGAGTTAGGTTCTTCTCCTTGCATCTTTGCAGCACTAACTTTAGGTGATGAAGACACTGATCAAATGAATCTCCGTAGATGGAGAAGTCATCCATGAAAATATCAAGAAAATGTTCTACCATGTCAGAGAACAAACTAAGCATGCACCGTTGGAATGTTACGGGAGCATTACACAATCCAAAAGGCATGCGCCGATAAGCAAAGGTTCCGAACGGGTAGGTGAACGTGATCTTTTCCTGGTCTTCTGCAGCAATGGGGATTTGATTATATCCCGAGTACCCATCTAGGAAGCAATAGTACTCATGTCCAGCCAATCGTTCCAGCATTTGGTCGATGAAGGGTAGGGGAAAGTGGTCTTTACGGGTAGCTGCATTTAACTTCCTGTAGTCGATACAAACACAAACCTTGGTAGGCAGTCTTGTCTGCACCAACTCTTTTTGCTCATTTTCAACCACCGTAAAGTCAGCTTTCTTCGGGACAGCATGAACAGGGGTAACCCATTGACTATCTGAAATGGGATAAATGATCCCATTATCTAATAGTTTTAAAATTTCCGCTTTAACTGCCTCTTGCATGAGAGGGTTAAGCCTGCGTTGTGGGTCCTTCCTGGGGGTTGCTTCATCGACTAAATGGATTCTATGTTGTACTATGGCTGGACTTATCCCTTTGATGTCCTTCATCGTCCATCCAATGACTTCCCTATGTCTTTTCAGAATAGACATTAAGCTGTCCTCTTGTTGCTCAATTAAGTGGGATGCTATGATGACTGGCAAGGTGTCCTTTCCGCCTATGTAGGCGTACTTGAGGTGTTCAGGTAAGGCTTTTAGCTCTAGGGAAGGTGCTGCTTCATTGGATGCAATCTCCGGGCTTTCAATCCTAAGATAAGGTACACTTGGGCTTGATGCCCAATCGACTGTTGAATCTACGATCTGGTCTAGATTAAAATCCTCAGCCTCCAGATCAAACTCTGCCTCCATCTCTATCTCCATACTTTCCTTATGCTCACTGGTCAGATTTTTTTATGGAATTGACCTCAAAAGTCTGATCATTGACATTCCTAGGTTGTCTTCGAAGATTGAAGACATTGACTTCCTTCGTCATATCTCCAAAGGTCAATCGCATGGACATGTTCCTATAGTTGATTCTGGCATTGGCTGTAGAAAGGAATGGACGCCCTAAGATGACTAGGGTTTGAAACCTTAGATTGGACACAGGTTGGGTCTCAAGCACAATGAAGTCAACGGAGTAGATGAAATCCCCGACCCGGATAAGGACGTCTGTGATTTCCCCCTTCGGGATCTTCACAGATCGATCAGCTAGCTGAATGGTGACTCGAGTTGGGCTTAGCTCGCCCAACCCAAGTTGCTGGTATATTGAGAGAGGTAGTAAGTTGATACTTGCTCTCAGGTTAAGAAGTGCTCTACTGATTTCGGTCTGTCCTATGGTGCAGGAAATGGTGGGACATCCGGGATACTTGTATTTCACCGAAATAGGACCAGACAGAATTTCGCTTATATTGGTTGCTAAGAACACTTTCTTGGGCATATTAGTCTTTCTCTTCTTAGTACACATATCTTAAAGAAATTTGGCATAAGCTGGGACTTGTTGGATAGCGTCAAGAAGAGGCACATTCAATTTGACCTGGTTGAACATCTCTAGCATTTTCTCCATGTGCATATTCTTATTATTGTTCCGACGCCTATTAGGAAAGGGCGCTACAGGCTTATGAACTTGTTCAGCAGCTTTGTCCTCATCAGATGTGTGAAGAGCAGTTTTGGAGGAACTAGCAGAGGTGGAGGCTGGAGTAGGATCAGGATGGACTGGACTTTTCTGTTGGTAGACCTGGTTGTCTACCTTCTTTCCAGATTGAAGTGTGTGAACAGCATTGCACTGGTTGATCGATGGATCCTGAATTTCATATGCTTGATTGGAGGTTTTGGGTTAACTAGCGGCTGACTAGGCAAAGTACCCTTTGGTCTTTCACTTAGGGAGCTAGCTAATTGGCTCATCTGCATTTCCAATCTCGATATAGTCTGTGAATGGTTGTTCAGCGTTTGTCCCTGATTTTACATTAAAGCGGTCTGGGACTTCATGAAAGCTTCCATGCTCTCCTTTAATTTGCTGAATTTCTTTTCCATTGGTGAACTTTGAGAGGAGGAAGATGAAGCTTGACTGGGAAAATTTGGTGGAGGACTGGGATGGTGAAAATTGTTAGAGAAATTAGGCCTAGGAGGATTGTTCTGGGCCCAGGAGAAATGGGGGTGATTCCTCCAATCTGGATTGTATGTTTGCGAGTAGCGATTAGGCGGCGGCCGTGAGTAAGCCGCGTTCAGGTGTTCCGGTGGCATTTGTTGGGCATGAAAAATAGGACACTCTTCAAAGACATGGTTTGGTGCCTGGCAGTATGAACAAGTCGGATTGTGAATTGGTGATGGGTTGATTTGGTTGACACTGGCGGGCTCTTTGTCTCTAGAGCCTCGATCCTTCTCATTAGGGTTGCAATCTTAGCCTCGGCAGCTGTGGATGATTCTAGAGATAGGAGCCCTCCTCTTGAAGCTATAGATTGTGAATTCGTAAGTTTTTCCGAGGCTGGCTCCTATTACAAGGATTTCTCAGCTAAATCTTCAAATAAATCCCAACCCTGATTCTCATCCTTCTGCAAGAACCCTCCCTGACACATGGTTTCTAAAAGAGTTTTCGTCTGATAATCTAAACCATCGTAGAGAATCTGGCACTGACGTCATTTCTCCACACCATGGTGATGGCACTGAGTTAGGAGATCTTTGAATCGCTCAAAGTATCTCCAAAATGGTTCGCTCGGTTCTTACCTAAACTGCATGATATTCTTCCTAATGAGGGCAGTTTTGTGAATTGGGTAGAATTTCTTCAAGAAGGTCTTGACGAAATCATCTCACGTCGTGACAGAATCTACCGCCAAACTGTACAACCATTTCTTCGCTAGGTCCTTTAGGGAAAAGGTGATGAAACGTAACCTAACGGCATCGTCTCTTAGCTGGGATATACGCATCATGAGGCACACTTCTTCAAATTTCCTAACAAAGAAGTATGCGTCCTCCAATTCTAAACCATAAAACTTTGGGAGAGTGTTTATGAATTGAGGTTTTAACTCGAAGTTATTTCCGTTTGCTTCAGGAAGTTTTATCCAAGATGGAAGTGAGGTTCTGATCGGGTAAAATCTATCCTGAAGTGACGCCATCATCGATTCTGGATGTAAGGGTAGAGAAGTGTATTTTGTTAACCTGGAAGTTGACGGATCTCTCACCCACTCTTGCATGCAGCACACCACAAACAACGTGAAGACAACAAACAATCGAAAAAGAACAAAAAACAAACAAAAGAAAGAAAAACAACCACAAAGCCTTAGTCTAAGGTACCTGGACTTAGACGACTCCTAACTGGTCGATTCTCCGGGGAAGGTTGTTGCAGGAACTCGACTACAAGCTAATCGGTCAGGAAAGGGCAAAGCTTGGGGGGAGGTATCCGGGCGTAAGCCACGGGCTTAATTACGCCAAACCACGGAGCTTTCGAGGCTTTACCTCTCAATCCACTTTTCTTAGATACCAATTTTGCAGGAGTATAGTTCTTGCAATTTTCAACCTCGGTTAATCTCTTAGTGAGTCTGAGATGTCCCTAGGGTCAACGTCTATTGATTTTTAGTTAAGGCTTGGGAAAGTGTGAGTGTACTTGGAGATGATTTTTAGGCTAAGGAAGGGTGATGAATTTCCCACCTTATCTTGTTTATTTAGGTTTTGCCCTTAAAGTCAATTGTGTAAGTGTACAATTTATTCATAACAAGGTAACACTCAAAGCGATAAATCACTCCAAAATGTTGATCCTATTCTATATGAATGCACACGTACCTTTTCTCCAGCACTCTTCAATAGAAATTGAAATGAATTGAAATAAACATGTGCCCTAAATGCAAAATTCTAATCCAAATTTCAATTAAGCAACAAGTGGATTTCTGTTGAGTTTATTACCCATGTATAAGGTGAAGCATTCAAAGGAACTAAAAAGAATTTAGAAAGTAATTTTTTTAGCGGCTTTCGGCAACCCTGCAAACGAGTTTGTTAGTACTTCAATCAGAAAAACTCGCTTTACACGAATTTTTCTGAGGGCAAATGAATCCTCGCGCAATGTCCTTGGCCACCTCTTTCGCGTCCCGTGATTGTGAGCTCCTTGGTACTTTTCCTACACACAAAAACAAAGAACAATCACTGTTCTAAAAATCGGATTAATCGGCCGATTAATCGGCCGATTAATCCTATTCGATGACAGCCCGCTTAATATTACATTAATCGCTCTGATTATGCGTTCAGGCGATTAATCGGGTCCAAAACGATTAATCCCCAATTAATGCCCGATTAATCCGATTAATCCCCGATTAATCCGATTAATCCCCGATTAATCATTTAGGTATTTCATATGTTTTTTTATTTGAAAAACTTCACTTTGTGTGTGTTGGATCGCTAAGTAGTTTATGTTGTAATGTTGATGATTTGATAATGAGCTTTTATATATAGTAGATGAATTGTTATTTATTAAATAGTAGATGAATTATGATATTTTATTATTATATATTTTGCATAAAGTGATACTTATGTTTTATTATTTTTAATTATTTTTCAAATTAACTTATTTAGTAATCTTTCTCTATCATTCTTTAAAGTTCATTATTTTGATTGATAAATTGACTAATTTTTTTATTTATCTTATTTTGCAAGTAAGTTCTTTGATTTATATTTATATTGCAAAATTTGAAATATTAGATTACTAATGTGAAGAGAGAAGTTTTTTTACTTCTTCTTTTTTACTATTTATTCAAATTGTCTTGTTCATCATATCATGGTTTATAACTTCACATCTACATATTGTCTTGTATAATATTTAGGTATTTTCAACAATTAACTGTATATATTCATATGTAGTTGGGTATAAACATAATTAAATATATTAAAATTTTCAAAAACGATTAATCTCCGATTAATCTCTGATTAATCCGATTAATCATTATTCAGTGTTGGACCGCACGAATAATGAAACCGATTTTTAGAACACTGAGAACAATCTTCAGTATTGAACAATAAAGCCGTTCCTTCCCCGACAACGGCGCCAAAATTTGATCTGCAAAAAGCAAGCACAATAATAAGTAAAAAGAGTGTGGGTCGATGTTACTGCTTTTGCGATTCTTCCGTAGTAGCAAAGTAGCTTTACGGGTCGTATCCACAAGAAGGGAGAGCGATGAAAGCTTGATACGGCTTCTTCGTTCAAGAAAAGAGAAAGCTCTTTGTTTCAAATAAAGAATTGAAAAATGAAAACAAGTTGTTTCAAGAATTGTTTGAAAATGATTTGGTGGTTTGTAAAAGTGTGCCTTTCTTAATGGTAAAGGCGCATGGCTAACCTTCTACTAATTGCTCCCACTAATCCCTAACTTTTTGAAGATGTAGCCTCACGATGGATCATAGGCAAGCTTAATCCTTGTGCATTGGAACTATTCACATGAAAATCGAGTGAAAGTTCTTCCTATAACTTAGCTTTACACGGCAAAAACTCGGACATTCTCTTATCAAGATCCAATAGAAGGCGAGAATACGGGAAGACACGAATGCACTAATGGTATCGGCAAAGTTAAAAGAAAGTCTCTAACTTACAACAACAAGCAAAGTACAAAACCCATAGATCATCAAAAAACCTTTTAAGTATGAATTATAAGAAGGTAAATACTTGTAAGTAAGTTAGAGTTAGAACCCTTGTCTTAAGATGTCATAGCTCTCGTTTGCACAAGACTTGTTTGACACTATTGACTCATGTGGGTTATCAATCAAGTTGTTAGAAATTAGTGGGTTAGTAGTTAGTTAGCCGTGCAATTGGGGAGTTAGTTAGACATGGTAAGAAAAGAAACAACAAAAAAGAAAAGAAGTAGAGAGAAAGAAAGTTACACTACAATAAGAAAGTAAAAACTAATGGAAAGTACAAGTAAATTGAAAGAAGAAAGAGAAGTAGTTACTTGTATTAGCTTGTCACCCTTCAAATACAACTCTTACACACTCTCTCTCTTTCACTCTAATGGTTAACACTAAAACTAGAAGAAGAACAACAACTACAACTCCTAACAAAGCAACAAAGTACAACTCTTTTCTCTGGATATTTTCCAACTGAAGACCATTGGGGGTATTTATAGGCACTAGGGGAAATGGCATCAGGGGGTGACCCGTGGCCCGAAGCCCGGGCGCGCGCGCGCCAGTATGGCCGCGAAAACGCGGCCCAGGCCGCGTTTCCGCGGCAATGCTGGGGAAGCGCGCACCTGGCTTCCTGCTGGGTGCCGTCCCATCTATCTCCCGTCAGGTGGATCTCCTGAATTCGTGATTTGATGCCCTGAGCTGACAAAATCTCCTCCCTAAAATCAATGGCTACTTGATAGGCCTTTAATCACCCATTAAATGGTAGTTTAGGGTCTTCTTCATTTGCACACCATAGACCTAGGATTAGGCAAGCAAAGCTTTATTAGCAGAGTTTTACATCAAATAAATATGAGAATGTGATGAAAATTATGCAAAATTAGAAACTAATCACGTAGGAACGATAATTGGCAAAGAAATTTTTTGATAGGCGTTAATGCAGTGTTTAAGTCCTTGTCACTACACAAAACTCTGAGCTTGTGGTGAGGGTTAATGGTAATAATTATATATTCTAACAGCAAGTATTGGACCTAAAAGAATACTCTTGATGTATATATCACTACTATGAGGGTAATAGTTCACAATTTATAACACTCTGCTTTAGTAATATTCGTATTATATGTGGGTTTCAAATTCCCTAATGATTTTAATGATATGTTTTATATAGTTTGGAATTCATGTAAAATCCCATGTCATGGTATATGTGTAGTTTATAGAGATGACATTGTTGTCTCCTACCAAAATCGTGTGTGCACCAGCTTCCAGTTTAAAGTTGGAATTTTCCATGGCCTTCTGAACCCCAATGCCCCATCCCAACCCACCCATCCAAATGAAATTATGTGTTTGGAAGGGTGCTTCTCTCCCCATAGAGTAAACAACTTGAACAACTATCCTATCTTCTGTTATTTTCAACACGAGGCGCAAAGCCATTTGAGGTGTAAATACATCTGAAACATTCAAGTGTGACAAATCCTGTTGTGGAAGAAGATATTATTGCAAAAATCATTGAATACAAGCAACATCCGCTGATTTGTTTTGCTTCATTTCTTTTGTCAGAGGATGATTCCCGACTCATATACAGGATATGCATAGATGGCATATCCAGGCTTCTGAATACATGATATGTAAGAAAGTTTTACAAAACTTCCATGTGGATCCAAATTCTTGTTCTATCAAAATACTTGTGATGTAAAATATGTTTTATGAAATAAACCGTGATTTGTGTTCTATTTTTGCAAAAACTAAACTTATGACATAGTGACGAGTTATCAAGGTGAGTAGATATTGTGTAAAGGTGTAAGTGATATCATTTTATGTATGTGATGAATATAACTACTCAATCTAGTCATTTATATATATAGCTTCTTATTCTTATTTAGAAAATCTTAATAATGAATGTTTCAGGGGCACAAAGTGCCAAAGAGTTTTCTTTTTCTTTTCCAATGAATGTGATGTCTCTGCTAAGTGCTGAACAATTGAAGAGAAAAGCCTTGATAGAACAGATAGGCTATGACCTGCATCCTTTCATATGGGAGGGCTCTATGTGATGTTTCTGTTAAATTGGTAGTCTTCTTGGGGCTGAATTTATTCTGTCATCAATTTATCTCTGCAGTATGGGAGGGCTTGTTGTGAAGCAGATGCTGTATCAAGCAAACATTAGTAATTTCAAGAAGTTTGTGAATAACACCATTGGGGTGGTATGCTACTAAACTGATTATTTCTTTTCAATAACTTGTTTTTAAATAATAAATGCTAATACTGTATATCAAATACAGGTATTCTATAGCTGTCCACATTTTGGTAGCAAACTTGCAGACATGCCCTGGCGTATGGGCATGGTTTTCCGTCCTGCACCCACGGTTAGTAGGTTTGGGGACTTAACTGGCTGTGAAGAATGTTGAATATTAGTGAGTTTCATCTTTTTAGTGTTGATTGTAATATTTTCCTTCTTTAGATTGGGGAACTAAGAAGTGGATCCCCTCGATTGGTGGAACTAAATGATTTTGTTCACCTTCTCCACAAGAAAGGACATCTTGAAGTTCTTAGTTTCAGTGAGGTGAAGATATTTTTTTGTATTCCACTCTCGTGGCGTATCTCCTAGTTTGTCTGGGTCATTTCACTAAAATATGTTGTTGCAGACCCAGGTGACTCCAATAGTTGAAGGTTACGGAGGATGGGCCTTTCGGATGGAAATTGTGCCAATTGAATCTGCTTACCCTGGCTTTGGTGAACTTGTTGTAAGTCTAATATAGAATGCAATGTTTATGAATATATTTTTTATTCATAATATTTAGTTTTTTATTTTAAACAATTTATTTTGTGAAAATTGTTTAATGGATGACAACCTTTATTGTATTATAATGTTTGTGCGGGGAGATGTAGGATATAAAATTAGTTCTACAATGATTCGTGCATTCATGGTTTGCATGCAATTGGTTTGTGGAAAATGACCCTGCTATCCCTTGTACTGGCATTGACATGGACAAGCAATCTTGTCAAGAGGATAGATGTATACTTAAAAATAACTTATATATAATGAAATGCACATTCATAGTTTGCATGCAATTGGTCTATACAAAATAATTCTACTATTGGCATTGACGTGGACAATCAACCATGTATTAGTAGAAGACATAGGGGTATTAAAAACAAAAACTTATTTTGTTCAAAATAAAAAAAAAACAATCTTATCTATCTCAACTACAAGGCTTTAAACAATTGAAAACTTGAACTACCCATCCTAAGTTGTCTAAATGTATTTGATGCACTGAGTTTATAACATAGGTAATCTATTTTCCTAGAATCTACAAGAGGGCATACTATCTCTGCTCATATTCTATCTCTCTCTTTACATACTAAAAATTATATATTGAATATTGAATATTAACCATGCAGAAACTAAATCTTTATTGATAATCAAAAGAATCATAAAATATAATTACATAAAACGATGAGCAGTCCTCTCTTCATGTGGATGCCATACAAAACCAAAATCATAATCAAATGAAGACTCGTAATACTGCTAGGACTCTATAAAACTGAAGATAATATGAAGAAGTCAGGAACTAGACAACTATACTTACTAACTACTTGTAAATTGCTAGTTGTTAAAATCAAATACTTAATTGCTGATGTTGATGTCATAACTAGAATTGCTAATGTCGAATTACCAATGTTGATTAGATGTTGAACTGCTAAAATGCAAACCAAACCAAATCATGTAGAGGTTGCAAACTAAACTAAAAACCAAACTCAAAACTGAACAGAACTAATAAAAACCATACTGAAGTTGAACAAGAAAATAAAGTGAAAATCCAAACCAGACACAAACGACAATCCCTCCAATCCTCTCGTTAGATCTCAAACTAACTCAATGACAATACCTGATTCGCTCTTGGAATCTCAAAAATATAATACTCAATAATCCCTCTGGTCTTTCGTGAGATCGCAAAGTACAGTACTTGATAATCTCTGATCCTCTCTTAGAATCTCAAAGTACATTATATCTCAAACTACAACACTTTAGATCCTCAAAGAGGATCTGACAAACATAAACAACAACAACGTGAATTCTCCCGAATTTTCCTAAAGTTTTGATCCTTCTGCAGGATCCAATCACAGAAATCTAACTGAGATTCTCCCCTGGGAATGGGATCAAAGAGATCAACATCCAAGAACTACCAATTGCAGAGAATTCACTTTTGCATCTTTCTTTTTTGAACATCAAATATGATTAGATCAAATCATGTAGGATGTGATGCCTCAGATCGAAGAAGAAATATGAGAAGTTGATGGGGTGGCACTATAGCAGGGGGTATTGTATCAGGAGGCGGTACTGTGCTAGGAGGTACTGTAACACTCCTGTAGTGTAGCAGTCTTGTTGCAGTACTGTAGTATAACAGTGGTCTTGTAATGACATGCTACTCTTATGGTATAGAAGTCAAAAGGAGATAACGGCAGCATTGGCCGTTGAGATAGACAAAGTGGTGGAAAGCAACATTATTAGCGGTGATTTGGACCGAAACCTTTGGGCTCTGATACCATGTTAAACTATGAAGAACTATATTTTTATTGATAATCAAAAGAATCACAAGATACATAGAACCGTGAGTGATCGTCTCTTTATATAGAGACCATACAAAATCAAATCTTCTCAAACTATGACTTGAAATACTACTATAAAACGCTAAGGGAAGGTTGAATCATCAGGAAAGCAGAATGAAAAATTAAGAGAGGAATGTGAGACAAAATAGAAACGGTTAGTTGAGCATTCAATAAAGTTCCTCTCATTCGCACCTATACAAGTTCTATTTAAGAGGTTGATTATGTCTACTCAATGATTGTTTCCTGAGAACATAGTTAGCTTAAGAACAAAATGTCAGACAGTTTGTAGACATTTTTCACCATTTAAACCTGACAATTTGCATGCTAAAAAAGCAATTTCAAACACTGATATATCTCACTACAGCACCGCTTGTCTTTATTTCAACTATTTCCGGAATCAGTTCAGAAACTTTTCAATACTATTGAATACAATCTACCATTTAATGTGACTGCATTTTTTAAGCAAATCATATGCACAAGTAGTGAGGAGGAGGAGCTGTTTAGTACCCTATTGATCTCCCCACCACCAGGCTTTGACCCCTCAATTTGTATGTCATTAACTTGAAGATTTATTAAATATTTCGAGTAACAAGGATGAGACTAGTGCCACCAGTGTCCAGCAGGAACATTTCATTCAAGTTAAGAGTTAGTCAAAACAGTTTGTCCTCACTTGCCTGATGTACTTAAGAGTTAGTATTGATGATTTGCCAATTTTTTGAGATCACATATCTTTGATGGCATCTGGTTGACGTGAGTCTGTTGTGAGCATTGAACTTTATATTGTCTCCATTTTAATGAACTAAAGAACAAACTTTTAAACATATTATGATCTCTCTGCTTATGAACTACTAAAAATAGAAAATTCCCTGGAGCATATTTGTTAGGCTCTCTCCTCTTATGTGCAAGAACTAACTTAAAATCAAGTTTATAAGCATATTTATACCTCCCTTGGGCTCTAATATTTAGGGTGTGCAATTGTTAGATGTTCTGTATTATGTGATTTAGAAAGTGGGCCCAGAATGTTGTTAGCCACTATGTCATGTTGCCAGTATGGTATTGATTCCAATACCACTTCTGAATTTGTTTGTACAATTTCCTGCGTGGCACAAACAGGTTGAAGGTTTTTGAGGGTTGGTTTTATGAATGCAATTCCAAGCCCATTTTCTCTAAGATTCAACCTAGATTCTTAATATAGAAGTCCTTTGAAAGCAACTAGGCTATGTGCTATTACTCATCTGATAACAGCAGAAACTATGATGAAACCTTCATCCCATATTCTTCCTAGTTACTCAATATGACAATAAACCTTACATATATTCAGACAACTCGTGGAATATTATTTTATCAGAAGATAGGATCATCATTAAACTAATTTTGCTTGGATTGCAAACAAGCAAGCCAGCCCTGTGGAAGTTCGTTTACCGACTTTTGGCTTATCTACATAATTCTAATTCAAATAATACATACTGGTATAATCTACTGACCAATATGATTGATTCAAACTTGCAAATTTGTTAACATCTGTTCCTCATTGTATAGATCCTGTATCATAATTCCTTGTGATTCTTGACACAGGTATTGGATGGCACGGATCATATAAATTCATGCAAGCCAGTTAGCCAAACCGATCCATCCTATTCAGAGACACTAGATTTCCTGAAGAAACTGAAAGCTCGTCGATTGTGACAATATATAACCATATAGTTGTTTTCTCCTTTGCGTGCATAATGGCGACTAGCTACTTTTTGTCTGGGATAATTCACTAGTGTGCAGAAATAGCAAAGCACCCATTAATCTTTCAGCTGATGAGGAGCAGATTGGGCAGATGATGGTATATAAGCTTATTAGATGTTTTTTTGCTAGGAGGTGGGCATGGAGCATACAACATGGCGTTTTATCAGCAGATGTCGGGTATTGGGATAGAATCCACCATGAGCTACGAGAGTGGATATATCGTGTGTGGATTCTCACAGTATTCGAGAAATGTGAAATAATATAATGTAATATCAGTTTATTAAACCGCGAAATGTATATCATGTGTTATCAATCTATTAATTATATCATTTCAACCTGCCCCCTTTACTTCACCAGTGAAGTTCATTGTATTATTACTGCGCAAAGTTTTGACTGTTCCTGAGCGACTCTGGAAGCAAGGTTTCTCTTCATCTTTGCCAGCTTTTCACATTACGAGTTTAATGCACTTAATTAGAAGCTGAGAACAAGGCAAGAATTTATCTGTTTATTAGAGGTTTCTTCTGGCTTGTATTGATGGATGGAAACTATATGATCTATTACGTGAGATTGTTCTGTGAATGTCAACGTTGAGCCTTTTTTTTGGGCTATTGATGGTGTTCCATTGAATCATTGGAAATAATGGTGATAAAGTTTGATACTATTTCTGATGAATTTATTTGCATTAGTTCAAATTGTGGGGTCCTTTTTAATTCATTCAAACATGCTATAAGATATTCTGATATTTTTAACGATGAAGCATCTGGGCACTTCCCTCAAAAATGATTGTTTTGTTTGGGTTAAAGATGCATCCGTATCACCATGTTGACAGTTTCCAGTTCAATCCAAAGGTGCAGTACTGGACTGGGCCTCGAGTAACTTCTAACATTAAGTAAATAATAATAGTACAACAACAACTAAGCAATTTGTTCCAAGTATTTGAGGTAGGCTACATGACCCAAAAGAGAGTTAATCGGACACATGAATTAGCTTTCTCCACTCATTCCTATCGAGCCTTTACTAAGACCTTGTCGTATTACCTTCATTCATGTTTTATTCAGATCTTATCGTATTACCTCCATTCATGTTTTGTTCAGCCTCCTCTACGCTCTTTTAACTTGTCCTAATTTAATACACTCTACTCGTCAGAGTAATGGTTCTTCTTCTCTTTCATAGAAGCTACGTCTATCTTAGTAACAAAATATGCACATCTCTACTACACTCATCTTCTAGACATAATATCTCTTTATAGCCCAACATTCTATGTCATATAACAAAATAGATAATAATAATAATAATTAAAAATAAATCAAGAACCTTTCCTGCCCGTTCAATTCGATTCCCAGGCATCATCATCCCAGAAAACTCACCTAATGATACATGCATGCACAAAAGCTCTGCTAGAATACTACATTTGCCGATTCGGTCAAATATGATGACTCCAATTAAAAAAATAGAACTTGTGAATGTTGGACAAGATTTAGAATTCAATTACTGCTCACTAAAAGCCAGCCGATGATATCAGTTCAACAAAAATAGCTGTTCTGAACGTTTGACAAAAAGGAGGTTCTCCTTGCACATTCATAAACATTTAACAAAGAAACTGACTCTGATTTCTAAATTCTCCAAAACATCTCTCCGTCTTTTTTTTTTTGGGGTCAAAACAGACCTCCAATTAAGCCACGAGAGTGCTGGCAGTAGTAGATTCGCTGCAATACAACAAAATTATTTCAAGTTAATAACTTTGCGCAAGGGAAATACATGCTAACTAAGCAAAAGAATGAAAGGAAAAACACACTAGAAATCATACAAGTTAATCAAGCAACATCAACAGATATGTGAAGAAAGAAAGAATATTACGTTTCTAATCTTTGAGTATGATAATGATATTAGCCTTCTTACCTACCTGACCCGTTAAAAGAAGACAGGTTTCCACAGGATTCCTAATTGCATCAGTATGTGAATTTAATGGTTCAATCTTGACAGCATACTATACATTTTTATAGTACTAATTCATGGGAGATTTCAAGCAATTTAATTACACCTAGAGAAATTAAATATCAATGACTGCAGCCGTACTAAATCTTCACAAACAAGTTGTCAATAACCACAAATTTATTCTGAACCGCAAGATGAATTAGCCATGCAAGATCTAATTCAAAGGCCACGTATCCACATACACTCGTAGTATTTATTTGATATGCCAGCTCTTTCTCGACTCTTATTTGAGTGGCTGGTACCATAGTATTATTATAAAGCCAGTAGCATGCTTCACAGCCATCACCAACCATAAAAACAATGCAGTGCGGACAATACAGGATAGTTAATCTTGAATTAGAATGCAATTCATCCAAAATCTCCTCATGGGAAACACAAATTAGCATTCAGTTACTTGATATGATCCCCCGAGAAGGGAAGATTCCCTTGATGATTCCCCAAAAAAGGGACATGTCCATTAACTGGGAATAAACTACCTCTACGGGCAAGAAATACCTAAGAAGCTGAAACATAATTCTCATCAATTGGATGCAAGATGTTCTTTCAAACATTGGTTGAACAAGTAAAATGACACTATTATTTACTAATTGAACCTATCCACAAGACAAACTACACTACAGCAAACTTCTTGTCTGTTATCATTCCAAGAATGCATTAAATACGGGTTTAAATTTGTGTCCCATAACTGCACACACGAGAATACACAATAATTGTGCACGCTCGCTCCCCCCCCCCCCCCCCCAACCCCTTCTCCCTCCCCCCACAACAAAAACCCAAAAAAAAAGAAGGGGGGGGGGGGGCGCAAAAAAACACAGCGAAATGGTTAAAACACACATTTGTCCTCAGGTTTGTGGACATAGCCACAAGTATCTCATATTCCAACATGAACATGGCTAATATACCATGTTTAGCCTTTTAAAACACATGTTTGCAGTAGATTGAAACAGCAAATGTCCAAAATAAAGACACAAGAAAATGGATAATTACAGACCATATTTGACACATTTTGTGCAAATGGACTTTTGAGGGCATGAAAAAACATTAAAGAGGGAAAAAAAAAAGAATAACACAATTAATATATCGTGCATTTTTCACCCAAAAAAGGCATCAATCACTTCCCTTGTATGTAGTATGCCATGAAATAATTAAAGGTGAACATTGCTCTCTAATTGTCCAAAAGAAAAGACTGTGCGCTTTGGATCTCAGTAAATTGAACATCTCCAGAAAGCCATTTTCAGGCTATTGCAGAAAGATAACGCAGTTTTTGTTGTCACATCATTGATCCAAAATGCTACTGTTCATCTTTAATGAAAATCAAAGAGAAAGGAAATGAAACCAACGTGAACAAAATTCTGAAACAGACTAAAAGCAATATGGTTATGCGAACAATAAATGTGCAGAGATAAGCATTCAGGTCATTCAAAATTTTCTACTCACAGGGACAGAGAAGCAAAAAGAAAATAAAGATTATGTTTTTGGACCTCAATGATGAGTAAAGAAGACAAGAAAGTGAACACCAAAATGAAAGAAAGATTAATGTGTGCTTTTGGGTCTCAATAATAAAATAGCATCTTCAGAACCAGATTCATGTGTGCTTTTGGATCACAATAAAATAGCATCTTCAGAATCAGTTTTAAGGCTATTGCAGGAAGATAATAGCAGAGTTTCTGTTGCATAATAGTTCCAAAATGCTGCACTCTGTCACACTCCAAAACTATAAGAGAAGTAACAACAGCCGCTTATAAATTCAAAATGAAAAAAAAAAGACATGGCAGGGAAGAGAAAAACCACTACCATTCACCCACAAGGAAAAAGACATGTCTATTGCATAATGCAAGGTAATATACTTAAAGCAAATGAATGAAACAAGGGAAAAGCATGGTGAGAGATCACCAATACCAGATATAGACAGAATACGTAGCCAGCCAAGCCTAGGCTAGGCCTGAACCATATCTAAGTAAATGCAGATTTCATTAAATAATATTTGAATGCCGTAGGCCTGACCCCTTTTCCCTAAATGCATGTCAGGTTCCATTCTTCTGTTAACTTCAGAAATTTTGTTTAGACTACAAACTTATTCACTCCCCCCCCCCCCCCCCCGCCACTCCAAATATCTGATTACACTGACGAGTTAATGCTATGGAACAACAGCTGGTATTCTGATTACGCTAATTGGAGTTGGTGCTTTTGAACAATGGCTGGTATTTGTGACGGTCAATTGTTATGGGTTCCCCTGATAAACAGCTAACTACATCAAACAATAGTGTGTCCGGATCGTTACCTGACAATAATGTTTGTTGGAGCCTAGTTAACAAATCAGTTACAGAAGTTGAAGATTGTTAATGCATTAACAGGTAGTTCACAAACATATTTTGTAATTATATATGGCTTTGAAAGAAACTGCTAGTCTACATCAATTAATTAGTGCCAGTCTCAGTTTTTTTTTCCTTTGTTTTTTTTTTTTTTTTCGTTTGCGGGGTGGGGGGAATTACAGAAGAATCTAACAATGTAGTACATATTGGAGCCTAGTTACCAAATCATTGTGGAAGTTAGATGTTAGTTGATGCATTAATCCCAACTAGTTCACACCTTCACATACATATTTTGTAAGTTTATGTGGATTTAAAAGAGTTTGCTAGTCTGTGTATCAATTAACTAGTGGCAGTCTAAGCCTACAGGGGGAAACAATTACAGAAGAATCCAACTCAGGATGTATTACATGTGGCATCAACCATATTTCATAACAGTGTGGAGAAAGCAACACATAGGCTTAATGCATCATACTTAATGCAGATGGCTTGTAATATTTGTGGCAATTGATAGCAAAAGACAAGACGGAACAGAAGTGAAGTACGGAAATAATTTTGCATGAAATAAAATGTTCTGACAGAACTCGCCTTCCCTATTTACATGATTATTTTCAGATAGGGAAATTACACTCAGTGGCAATGAGAATTGAGAACAAGATAATTGAAAGAAAAAAAAAGGTGAAGCATGGAAAATGTCACTTACTATTTCCACACTGGGGGAAGCTTCTTGGTCCTCTTGTAGTAGCGAGCCAGACGATGAATCCTGCTCTCCACAAGAATCAGTCTGAACTTGGAATCCTTGTCCTTCCTGTTCCTTTCCAAGTGCTTTCTAATAGCAACTGCCTTCTTTATCAGATGATACAGATCCTCAGGGATCTCCGGAGCAAGCCCTGTCGACATTTAAAGCGGCATACATCAATGACAGGGGAAATCAATGCAGCATTTAGAATGTTAACCTAAATCCCAATGCTTGATAGTATTGGCCAGTTCGTGTAAGAGAAACTTTTAGATTTTTAAGGCATGTGATTGAATGTGTGGATACATAGCTAATATCCTTCCATCAATCAAGCTCTAAAATCCTTTTAAAATTAAATTCATTGTTCAAATAGGATTTTTCCAATTTTAGGATCTATATTTCTCAAAAGAATTTTGTAAAATGTCAATTTCATGAATTTTATATTCAAATATATCTGTACTAGTTTTTTGAATGCCACTATTTTTACTATGAAACAGCTGCCATCAAGGTATCAATTAAAATAAGAGATATGCTAAAAAATGTCAATTTGAAGAGTAAAATCTACACATAAACGTATAATGACTATAGCAATGATTTTAGCAGGCCAAAGTAGATATAGATGAGCTACGAACATTTTATGAACAGACAGACTGCAGCCAGAAAATTTCAACTCTGACTCCTAATCGCAAGACACAGAAGAGACATTATAAATAAATCCATTTTCAACATAATGGGTCATGGCATTCAGAAGATTAAAATTACAGCATAACTATACCCAAAAAATGGGTTTATATGCATTAGTTTTGTTTACAATTTAGCCTAGTCTGAAATTGTTTAAATTTCCCAAATCGCCTCTTGTATACAAATAAAACTCTAATTTTGGATCAGAACAATCACTGTGGAAATAAAAAAAAAATTAAGGTTGCATTGTAAGTTTGAGCCCTAACAAATATTTACTTAGAAGTAGACAGAAATAAGACATACCATGAGCTTTCAAGATCCTAAGGATCTTGCTCCCCGTGACACTTTTCACCTGAGCAATTCCGTGCGAGTCTCGCAGAATGACACCAATCTGCGACGGTGTCAGCCCCTTCTTCGCAAACTTGCAGATGTTCTCCCCAACCTAAATAAAGAATCAGCCAAAAAAAAAAAAAAAACGGATCGAATGACGAAATCTCAGCAACAAATAAATGATCTAAAATCTAAACTGATCGCATCAGCAGAGAGAAGAAGAGCTCACATCTTGGGCTGAGATCTTGAGCCAGCTCGGCGGAGTCCTCTTGTACGGCAGCGCCGACGAGGAGATACCCTTTCTGCAGAGATTCACAAAGAGAAAATCAACGGAAGAAGAGATAATGGAGGGGGAAGAGAGAAAGAGGGAAAGCGAGGGTGAGACATTACCCGCGACTGTGCATACGACCCATGGTTGCAGATTCAGCAGGGAGCGGCGGCGGAAGTTAGGGTTTCTGACTTCTCTCGTGGCTGCAACAGAAGAACTTTGTGCTAGGGTTTTGATGGATGGTGTATATATATCTACACACACACACGCATACAAAGGGGAAATCTGGAATGCCAAAAATGTCCCCAAGCTCGGTTGAGTTATTTCGAGGCCTTGGATCGAGCCATAGGCGAACTTGGGTTCATCTGTTTACCCGACCCATTTCACGGTGGGTTTGAGTTCAGTTCAAGTAGGGGCCTGTTTGGTTAAGGGTGGAAGTGAGGAAGTGAGGAAGTAGTAATAATTTCTTTTTGAACTCGAGAATTGGTTAGTAAGTTTTCCGGTGTTTTTCCGGTGTTTGGATGTTGTTGGGATTGTGATTTGAAAAATATTTTGTCTTTTCTGGTGTTTGGATGGTAATGTGAAAGTGGAAGTGGAAAAGTTGACCATAAAGTTGATCGTAAAATAATATTAAAATAAAAATTTATTAAGAAATATAAAAAATAGACTGTAATTAGAATGCAAGTGAGATTTACATAGTTCAAAAATTAACTGTTTTGTGCTACAATTTATTATAAATGAGATTTACATGACCACAAAATTAACTGTAGCACTCTAAAAGTGAGGAAATGGTTGTATAAAAGAGAAAAGATAAAAAGAAAAGAGGTTTTCTTATTTTCCTTTTCCGGTGTTTGGATTAGATAGGGAAGTGAGCAATTATACTTCCCTATTTCCTTACTTCCGCCCACTTCCTTGCAACCAAACAGCCCCGAGGAAGACAGAAAACAGTGAATCCTTCAGGTCCCCGCTCTAAAACTTTTAATAAAAATATTTCAGAAAATATATCAGAATCAAAGTATGGATTCTCTCAATAAAATGCACGTATGCATATACAGATGTAACAAGAAAGAAGAAACTAAAAGTATAACTAAAAAGAAAAACAAAAACATCAGCCGAATCGGAACCCCCTGACGTAAAATATCGACGCGTCCTGTAGAAAGCTTCAGAATACTCCAGAACAACTAAAATCAGGGCTCCACGACGACGACGCTCACACGTCACCAGATCCGGTGTCAATTCAAGATTAAACTCCGGCAAAAGAGAAATGAAGTACAATAAAAAGAATAATCTTTAGGGTTTTCAACATATACCGACCATATATTTTGAGCCTACTGCATTTATCATGTAAAGCTACTGTGTTCCTCCAGCGTTTTTTGTGAAATACACGAGCAAGTTCTACACACCTTCAAAGGTCTCGTGGACACTGGAATATTATAATGTTACCAATTCGGAGGGTTCACTGTTGTTGACGCCATGAAAATATTGAAACATTGGAACATCACACCACTCGTAAAACAGTGGTGCGTTGTGTCCCAGTTTGGATGGTTCGTCGTCGTCGACGAGCTCAAACCCTAGCCTCCTCCTCAGTCCCCTCGCCAAATGCCGAGTCGATCTCCCCCGATATCCACTCTGACCAACTTCCGGCCCTGTCTACAAACCCGACAGATCCATCCTCGAGTACATTCAATGTTAGGCCTATCATACAAAGCAGTCGGATGAGTTCTCCCCGTGCACTGTCTCCACCAAGGCCGGTGTGACCTGACCTCTTCTAACCTCGGTCGTCTTTGTTTCGCAGGCTACACCTCAATCTCGTGGAGAGCTCAGCCCAAACTCTCAAAGCCTCATCCACTAGTCTACTAAATATCCACAGCCAAAACTGGCCGAAGAAACAAGCTTGTAAATAGTATCATGCAAGAATGTCTCACAAATGTTGCTTGTAGGCTGTTTTTTATCTTTCCTCCTAAACCCTTATTTTGGAGATGGTTATCGTAACTGGCCGTAATTCGTAAGTCGTAATTGATAAAGTTTTTTACAGCTGTAAATGAGTTACATGCATGTAAACTTTATGGTGTTTGGTTGGTAATATAAAGTTGTAATTGGAAAAGTGTATTGTGCTTTACGGTGTTTGGTTGTCGTAATGTGTAAATCGTAAGTGAAAAAGTTGACCACAAAATTAACTATTTGGTGTTTTAAAAAGTTTTAATATTGCAAATAAATATTAAAAATGCTAAATATTAAAAAAATTTAATATTAACATAAAAAATAATACAAATTTGCATGACCACAAAATTAACTGTAACTGGGCTGTAAGTAAGTGATAATTGGGTTGCAAGTGAGTGATAACTGGGTTATGTAAGTCTTTTACAAATTACGGTCCAAACAAATACCGTAATTATAATTGGGTTGTAAGTCATTTACGAATTACGGACTTTTACGCGAAACAAACTGCCCATAAAGCTCTGCGGAATGATGCATCCATGGGTAGAAGTAATTAATGTATTGTTGTGAATTTTATAGTAGCAGTAATAATAGCAAATTAATTAATTAATTAATTAATTATTATAATAACAAGTAGATGTCATCTATAATAGGCCGAGGTAGGCCAACATGCCCCCAGATTCCGGCCTACGTGTTGCAGCCCATGGGCCCTTGTCTTAGGGGGGAGCTGTTGTCATCTAGGCCATAATTAAAAAGAAAATTTTCATCGTTGGTCCAAAAATTGGACCCATCCTTAGTTTTTATTCAATCTTTTTTTTTTTTTTTCCTTTCGGGAGCAATTTGACGAAGTAGCAGCAGTTGTGGTGATTACAAATCTAACAAGGGAGTGACTACAATTTTGGTTAAGTATGTCGAAGTTCAGTAATTAGTGAATGATTCGATTTCACTTTCGATTATGAACATGAATATTTAAAAAAGGGTAATGCTACCAAACTTAGGGTGGTGACAATATAAAAACAAAGAAGACGTCTCCAAAGAGAAAAAAGAGTGTTGGTGGTAGACCAAGAAGACAATAGATGCAAACTATGCAATGCCTCGAGTGATCACGGTAGAAGGGGAGACGGGAAGAGAGAGAGAGAGAGAGAGAGAGTCCAGAAGTGCACAAAAGGAGTCCCAAGTCCATTATAAAACATGGTACTCTCTTTGATCTTCTAATTAACATACAACTTATTTTATTTGTTTCAGTCTTTTCTTTATCAAAACCGACTGAAGGTGATTTTCTCTCATGACTCCTTCATAAATTGTGTCCGTCCGTCTCTCTGTATTTTCTTCCCCCCCCCCCTCCGCCTCTCCCTCCGGCACCCGCCAACTCCCCTCTTCCCCCTCCTCTCTTTAGCTCTAGGCCTCTCCTCCTTTCCCTCTCCGCCTCCCCTCTTCCTCCTCTCCCTCTCTCTAGCTCTCTTCCCCTCACCCCCACCTCCCCTTTCATCGTTGCCGCCACCGTCAGTCCTTAATTTATATATATTGTTGTTCTCTTATCTGTTGAGCTATGATGAGATTGCACTCATCTCATCTCTCACTTGTGTGGAAAAACATTACCTTTTGGATGTAATGAGATGATGAAGACATCTCTTACTTGTGTTTGATTGTGGTATCCATCAAAAAATATTTTTTTCCCTTCTAATCTGAGTAATTTGTGAAGTCGTGATAAGAATATAAATGTGCTCTCAATACAGGAGTTTTGATAAGAACATATCTTGTGTTTTGAGTTTATAAATGTCAAGCTGAGTACAAGAGTCATGATTCATCATATCTGTGCTCTTATTTGTGCTTTCATGTTGATAAGTGTAGAGAGAGAGGATATAGAGGAGATAAAGGCAGATAACACAGAGATCGAAAATCAAAAGAGCAACAGATAGCACAGAGATCGAAAATCAAAGGAGTAAGACGGTGCATTGAAGTAGGCCAGGTTAGCTCCCAGTCGACCGCACGGTCAGGTTAGCTCCCAGTCGACCGCACGGTCGACCGGTGGAGAAGGCCAGTCGACCGGTGTGCACAACGTGCACAAGAGTATCCCGGTCGACCGCCCGGTCGATCGTGGTTATAGAGCGGTCGACCGCACGATCAACCGACTGAAAGCAACCTGCTCTCTGTTGGGTCCAGTCGACCATAGACAAGGGTCGGTCGACCGACAGACGCGTTTTGGCTGTCCTTTATGGATTCGGATTCCTTTTCTGTTTGTGATCGAATCCAATCGGGGTTTCCTAAAACCCTGAAACTCTGTGGTTATAAATAAGGGCTAGAGCCCACATGTATTGTATCCCTGAAAATCCCTCTGAAAATCTCCCTTGAAAATTCCTTGAAGAAGGAATAAGTTGTAATTGATTGTTGAATCAATAAAATCTCTCTCTTCCTTGCCCCGAGGACGTAGGCGCGTTGCCGAACCTCATTAAATACTGTGTTGATTTGCTTTCTCCATTGTTTCTCTGTTCTTGTCGTGTTGGGTACATCTCTGGCTGCATCTGTCTCTGCCTGGTTGGTGGATTCCTCAGAGAGGTTGTGCCAAGAGCGCACGCAAAAGTGGTATCAGAGCATCACAGGTTCGTCGTGGGATCGTGTGTTGATTCTGAGGGCGTCAGTTGCTGTTAGGCGGAGATCGTGTGTCGATCTCGGAGCAGCGTTGGGACTGTTTGTGGTATCGCATGTCGATCTCAAAACAGCGTGTAGATTGCTCGAGGAATCAATTTGGAGGAGTAGATTGCTTAGGAAACTCTTCGAGGGTTCGCGTGAGGGTAAAAGTCCTATCTTTATCTAGTTTGTTTTATCTAACTATGTTTGCTTTCGCATTACTTTGAGGAATCAGTTGAGAAAGATGGCTGGAGAAAGTACAACGTCAGGGAAATCCGTAAATGCACATCCGTTAAGGATATATGTGGTGAAGTTCGACGGCAAGAACAACTTCGGTACGTGGAGGTGTGAGGTGATGGCTGCGCTGACGGCATCAAATCTCGAAGACACTCTACGGTTGGAAAAGAAGCGTGTATCAATAACTGAAGAAGATTGGGACAAAATGAACCATACGGCGTGTGGCTTGATCAGGTATTGTCTGACACAAGACATCAAGTATCATGTGTTGCATGAAACATCTGCGAGGCAACTGTGGGAGATCATGGAGAAGAAGTATCTGACGAAAAGCATTGAATCGCGGTCGCAGTTGAAGAATGAGCTTTATCGTTTTCAGATGCAGAGAGGATGCTCCATCAACGAACACACGAATAGCTACACAAAGCTTCTTACAGATCTAATTAATATGGATGTAGAGATCGATGAAGAGGATAAGATGATAATACTATTGAATTCTCTTCCTAGTGAAGAGTATGAGACCTTTACTCTTACATTGATCAATGGAAGAAAATCTCTTAGCTACAGTGAGGTGTCTGCTGCTCTTGTGAGTTATGAAGTAAGGAGACAAGACAAACTGTCTTCTTCGGGGAGCACAACATCAGAGGCATTGGCGGCAAGAGGCAATAGTTCCAATAGGAAGGGAAGAGATGATAATGGAAGATCAAAGTCCAGATTAGGCTTTAGAGATCTGAAGAGGAATCAATGCGTCTTATGCAAGGAGTTAGGGCACTGTAAGGTTGATTGTCCGAACGCCAAAGGTAAGAAGGATGAGCTGATGACTGAGGCAAATCTCGCATAGGTGGCCAGTACTCAAGCTAGTACATCACAGACGGATGGATCGGATTCAGACTCATCGGTATTTTCTCTCTCTCTGTTACTACTTCTACTGTTAATTACTCAAATAATGCTGGGTGGATCTTAGATACCGGAGCTACCTATCATGTGTGCCCGAACAGGGTCTGATTTTTCTGGCTTTGAGAAGTTAGATGGATGCTTCACGGTCATAGGTAATGATCATCCGTGTAATGTGGAAGGGATGAGTACAGTCCGTATCAAGATGTTTGATGGGATAGTACGAGAACTGAAGGAGGTGAGGTATGTACCTCTACTTAAAAAAAAAACTTATCTCTGTTGGCGCTTTGAAAGCGTTGGGCCTTATGGTATCAATACGAGACAGTGTTCTCAAGATGATCAAAGGCTCAATGGTGGTGATGAAGGGCGTCCGCCGGAACAATCTCTACTACTTGAAGGGTAGTACAGTTACAGGTCAGGTGGAGACTTCTGTTTCTTCTTCAGATGATGATTGCACATAGGTCTGACAGATGAAGATCGGACAAGGAGGTGAAAAGTCTTTGCAAGCTCCTGCAAAGAAGGGATCGTTGGAAGGTGCTGCTACCTGCAACTTGGTGGGTGAACACAGCATTCTGGACAATAAGAAGGTGAAATTCAGCACTAGTACTCACCGCTCAGAAGGTCTTTTTGATTGTGTTTGCGTAAGTGTTTGGGACCTGCTAAGACTGCATCGCTTAGAGGTCATAGGTACTTTGTCTCTTTTATTGATAATTTATCTAGGCATTGTTGGATATATTCCATGAGATAAAGGTGTGAAGTCCTAGCTATGTTGGTGAAGTAGAAAGGAAGAATGGAGAAGCAAACAGGTAGGAAGATCAAGAAGCTACAGATTGGTAATGTTGAAAGAGATATGAACCAATTACTACGATTTGGCCAAAACACTAGTATTGGTACTCACTTTTCAAAAGGAATATACGGGTTGGCTAAGGAGATAAACCATTCCTTACTGGAGAAGATTCGGTGGTTGTTGTCTAATACACGATTAGACAAATCGTTTTGGGCTGAGGCGATTGTGTATGCTAGCCATCTCATAAACAGAATGCAATCAACTGCGATAGGAGGTAAAACTCCACTGGAAGTTTGGTCTGAAAAAGCTAATCAAGATCATGGTTTGCTACGGGAATGTGAAAGTCTGGCCTACTTTAGTGCCAAAGATGACATGGTGAATCCGCAGGCAAAGAAGTTTGTGTTTTTTGGTGTCAAAAAGAATATGAAAGGCTACAGGTTGTGGGACCCTAAAAACAAGAAGATCGTGTTGAGTCAGCATGTCACGTTTGATGAGACTTCAGCGACGAAGTCTACCATCTCTCAGCAGGTGGAGAGGACGAAGACCGAGTAAATATCGCAGCGGGTGGAGGTTGATGCTACTCCACCATCTCCAGTTGGTTCGGTATCAGTGAAGACTTCACCGGATGTGACAACGGGTGGAGATCATGTACTCAGGGTTGATACTGAACAGGTTGAAGACATTGATCAGAATGTCGAGTTATTTGCGACAATTGGAACCAAGGTAAAACCATGAAAGTGGGTGAAGAAGTGTGAATCTCAAGCTTGTGATCGCGACAAGCTTAAGTTGAAGGTCGTTGTTCTTCATGACGGTAGTGAGGAGATTCATGTGACTCAACCAGGTCGGTTCACTGCTGAAGATTCAGTTCTAGTACTTGAGCTCGGCGGAGCTCATTTAAATGAACTACGGTTGGCTTGAACCCTTGGGCAAGGTACATAGGCAGCCGTAAAGGCACAGCCACATTTGGTGATGCAACTTGTATGAAGCTATTTTTGGTTCTCGAGAAGCTGATTGGAACTTTACGTAGAGGTGAAAAGTTGTGGCCGATTGGAACTTCACGTAAAGGTGGAGAGACTTCACGTAGAGGTGAAGTGTTGTGGCTAGCTGAACTTCACGTAGAGGTGAGGTGTTGTGATCTCGATGAACGGTTGATCTTCTGCTGAGAAGATAGTTGAGCTTGCATAGGAGGGGTGTGCATCTAGTTTGTGAAGCCGAGATAGTGTGCGGTGTGCTCTACTCAGACTTGGTTGGATCGTCAACTGAAGACATGTAGACTGGAGAGAGCCAGCCAATTAGAGAGTCAGTATTGGCTCATGATGAGTTCTTCGTGAGGTCATCAAGTTGCTGAGTGAGAGACACGTTCGTTGGTCGGCTTGTATGGTATTTCTCCTAAAGTGAAGTGATGGGAACACATGTATGGTGCATTCCAGTTGGATAGCTGAGCTGAAGTTGGACGCCAACAAATTGATATTGGAGTTTGGTGAGAGTTGTAGGTGGCAACGACAAACTCAGTTTGGATCTAGTGAGATCAGTGGGAATCAATTGTACATGTACTGGTGATTCGTTTGAAGGAACAGGTTTCGACTATTGGCCAAGCGGAGATCGTATGTCGATTTCGCCGAGATCGTTTGTCGATTTCATTCAGAGCGCTCAAGCCGAGACCGTGTGTCGATTTTGCCGAGATCATGTGTCGATTTCGTCAGGTAATATATTGGAGTTCGTTAGAGTTCGGCTCAGATTTAAAGAATCTTCACCGAGGTGGA
This sequence comes from Agave tequilana, assembly GCA_038442645.1. NCBI lineage: Eukaryota > Viridiplantae > Streptophyta > Magnoliopsida > Asparagales > Asparagaceae > Agave > Agave tequilana. The sequence goes on from JAVJIF010002663.1 coordinate 137,146, forward strand.
GATTGTAGGGAGAGAGGAGATAAAGGAGATAAAGGCAGATAGCACAGGGATCGAAAATCAAAAGAGCAGCAGATAACACAAAGATCGAAAATCAAAGGAGCAAGACGACGCATTGAAGCAGGCCAGGTTAACTCCCAGTCGACCGGTGGAGAAGGCCGGTCGACCACCCGGTCGACCGGTGTGTACAACGTGCACAAGAGTATCTCGGTCGACCGCCCGGTCGATCATGGTTATAGAGCGGTCGACTGCACGGTTTACCGACTGAAAGCAACCTGCACTTTGTTGGGTCCGGTCGACCATGGACAAGGGTCGGTCGACCGCCCGGTCGACCCACATACGCGTTTTGACTGTCCTTTATGGATTCAGATTCCTTTTCTATTTGGGATCAAATCCAATTAGGGTTTTCTAAAACCTTGGGACTCTGTGGCTATTAATAAGGGTTAGAGCCCTCATGTATTGTATCCCTGAAAATCCCTCTGAAAAGCTCTCTTGAAAATTTCTTGAAAAAGGAATAAGTTGTAATTGATTGTTAAATCAATAAAATTTCTGTCTCGCTCCCTTGCCCCGAGGACGTAGGCACGTTGCCAAACCTCGTTAAATACTGTGTTGATTTGCTTTCTCTATTGTTTCTCTGTTCTTATCGTGTTGGGTACATCTTCGGCTGCATCTGTCTCTGCCTGGTTGGTGGATTCCTCATAGAGATTGTTGTCAAGAGAGCGCGCAACAATGGGTGCTTTTTTGGAGTCATATTTCATGATAATTGTGAGTTCAAATATGTCTGAGGATTTCATTTACTCATTTCCTACAAATCCTTTCTTTTTATTTCTTTTGGTTCAAATGCTCATATTCGTTTTCTCTTGCAATATTTCCAAATTTGAGAAGGTAATAGTTACATTTTAGTTCGCACTCATGACAATCAACCAGGAAATTTTCCTTCAAATTCTTCATTCATTCTAACATAGCTTGATTACATCAGTACAACAGAAGACAACTTTATTTGGCCTTCATAACAACAACAAAAAACAGTATTAAGCATCTCAAGAAAACTTACTAACTATTACAAGTACAATTGCTAAAACGAAGCCTAGCAGTTTCTTCTTCCACAAGTGTTCTTTTTTGGACTTTTTGGAGGTCCAGTTCCGTTGATAAAAGAGATTGGGTGATTTGAGATTTATTGACTGCGGTCTTTTCTAAAAAATTTGGAGAGAGCGTAACAATAGAATTTTTAACAATATTAGCTGAGCCGGTTAAAACATTAGAAGGATTTAATAGGTGGCGAATTAAGTATGAAGTGAAATATCCCTCCAATGTTTGAATCCTTCTGTCTTCTACAAATGATTGGTCTCTCTTTAGGTAATGGAAATGTTCTCTTTAAACTCACAAAGGCCCTGCAAATAGAGAAATTGATGATCAAGCGATGGACAAATCAATGAAAGAACTAGCTTCCACAATGATGTTACAACACAAGTATTAACTGATTTTTATTTCTTCATTCAGATATTGTTGACAGAGACTTGAGTGGTCACATAAGCCTCGAAGCCATCAGCTGAGAAAAAATGGCAAGAGAGAGAGATGATTTAGTCCCACATGGATTAAAAGAAAATATGGTTAAGTGCTTAAATATAATTAGATCTTAAACTCAAATCCGGGTTCTCATTTTTGGGTCACATCGATGCTAACCATATTTTATATTACCATCTAATTAGTGGGCCCAGTAATGCTAACAATTTTGGTTGTTTGTTTTTTCTTCTCCCAAAACGTGATGGCCCAGTTTTTACAAAAACTGCGATTGATTGAGTTTTCTTAATAGAAATTTTACAAAGTGGGGAACTAGAAAATTAAAGTTTTGACAAAAATGGAACTGCTTCAGGCTTCTTCAAGGATCTTTTTTGGATGCCCTCTTCGACTGACTGAGCTACTTTCTTTTTATTGATTCAGTTGGTCTCATTTTGCTCCCCGTCTTTGACGGTCACTGTGATCACCGCGACATCAGAACCATTCAGCCAGGTAGGGGCGATGGGTCCCGTCGGGAGCCCGCCGCAATCAATGGCCCAGCCGGGTGCGGTGACCACGGTGGCGAAAAACGCGGTGAGAAAAAAAAAGTTTCGATGTGGAGAGCAGGCAAGGCATGATGTCACTTCACTAGGATAAAAAAGAATTTTGTAAACTTGCTTGCGTAAAAGGTTGTGTGAAACTAACAAGAGGGTTGAGTGGTTAGATAAGCCTCTAAATTAAAAAATAATAATAATAAAATCAGGCTTTAGATGCAACAGTAAAGTATAGAAATTTATGTAAAAAAAAGTGTAAAACGTAAAATAATATTAATAGAGCGGTAAGACATGAATTATAAAAATATATATGTTAAGAACACATTTTCTCTTGGATTTTGAAACTATATTAGTCTTTGGCACATGCTACGCACGTGTAATGCAAAATCAGAATTGTGGGAAGAATACACTTTGTTTGGAAGAGAGGGCGATGAAAATTTAAAACCTTTTTTCTTTTTCCTTTTTTTTTGGTATCATATCATTCATATTTTTTATTGCTATAGTTTCTCTTTTTTGTTTTTTTTGTTTTTTTTTGTACCTTTTGATATTTATGGCTAACATTTGTTATAGCTTTTTTTTTTGTGTAATATTGGTTATTTATATATATATATATATATATATATATATATATATATATATATATATATTATATATATATATATATATAATATATAATATATATATATATATATATATATATATATATATAGTTAGTTAGTTAGTTAGTTAGTTAGTTAGTTCTTTCCACGCTAAATACAAAATTTAAATTGCGTGTTAGAAGGCAAATGTATTTTTTTGTAAAATACTTCATGACTTTTAAATATATATGGTATACATGCAAAATTAATATTTTTGGAGAGTAAGAAGAAAAGCATTTTGAAATTTGGAAAATGATATTTTATAACAATAGAATATTTAAATTGGCGATTGCTAATACACTAATATTTACAAAATATTATGCGTAGATAAATTTCTAATTTGGTCTACATGTAAAATCAATGTTTCTATTCTTTCAGTTTATAAAATGGCTATTATTGAATGATATTTCTGTTTGGTTAGGGGTGAAAGTGAGGAAGTTTGGAAATTGAGAATTAGTTAGTAAGTTTTCTGGTGTTTGAATGTTGTTAGGAAGTGTGATTTGAAAAATGTTATATCTTTTTCGGTGTTTGGATGGTAATATGGAAGTGGAAGTGGAAGTGAAAAAGTTGACCACAAAGTTGACTGTAAAATAATATTAAAATAAAAATTAATTAAGAAAAATAAAAATTGGACTGTAATTAGAATTCAAGTGAGATTTACATGATCACAAAATTAACTGTTTTGAGCTACAACTTATTACAAATGAGATTTACATGGCCACAAAATTAACTTTAGCACCTTAGAAGTGAGTAAATGATTGTGTAAAAGGGTAAAAAGAAAAGGAAAAGGAGTTTTCTCATTTTCTTTTCCGGTGTTTGGATAGATAGGGAAGTGAGAAATGACTCTTCCCCATTTTCTTACTTCCGCCCACTTCCTTAAATCCAAACAGCCTTATGCAAAATATCATGTATGCAAAATAGCATAAAGAGTTGTTGAGTGTTTATTTGTATATTATAATTCCTGGGTTGTTTTCGTAAAACTTCATTCCCCTCGCCCCACATTATTAGCAGAGCACCCAAAGTTTTTTCATGGGGCCCATTGCTATGCATATACATAAGGGCCTATTTGGAACCCGAAAGAGAGAAGAAGAGGGGAGGGGAAGAGAGACTGAAGAGGGGAGGACTTCTTCCCGCTTCTTTAATTGATGTTTGATTAGGGGAAGAAAGGGAGAAAGAAGAGAGGGGAAAAAAAACAAAAAAAACAACCTGACCCTCATTCTCTCTGTCCTATTCCTTGTCTCTATCTCGCCTAGATCAGCGAGCCCATCATAAGCTTCAGCAGTTTTTTGAGGGGGAAGTTATTTTCCCCTCTTCTGTTGACTCGACGCCTTCGGGACGTCATGCTGGAGGAAGAAATTTTCTTCCTCCAGTAAACAAACATGAGGGAGAGAGGAGAGAGCCACATGTCAGGAGCTCATTGGCTATCTCACCTTTCTTCCCCTCTCTTCTTCCCAGCTACAACAAAATAGATGGTGCCTCAGCTTCTATCATTTAATCTTGATGCTTGTGCTAATTCAAAAGAGCACCACCTCAATTTGAAAACAAAAATGTTTATTTTTTATTAGAAAAATAAAATTTGAAGACTAAATTAGATGACTAGTCTACTTTACGACGAAAATATCTATTTCTAAAAGAAAATAAGATAGTTTGAAGAAGAAGGATTATTATTGAGAAGATGTAAATTTCTTACTAAAAACAATTAGTTTGAAGAAACAAATAGATAATAATTTTGGGACTATTTACTTTTACATAAAAAGACAATTACTTTTTGATGAAAGAAAAGTAGATAGTTTGAAGACAAAAGTAGATAATTTTTCAATATATTAACATGCTTAGTGAACTTCTCACAACAAATTACACATGCACAACATGACAGAAAAACTTCTAAAAAGGATTTTCTCTTATACAAGTTAAGAAACACAAATTCATAATGCTCCTATTAGATCATTCGCTTTAGAGTTGTAGTGGTCAAAAATTGACGCTCACAAGATGACACCACGTGACCGACAACCAAAATATTCTCTCACTCCACATCCTCCCAGAGCCATTTTGGTCCACATTGAAGTCATTTTTGATGGGTTTTAGGTATTACAAACAAACTTAGACTTTTAAGGGAGCATGCAACCTAAAACATGATCTGTGTTTTCACAATTGAATCTATAACTATGAACATAAAAAGAATCCTAATATTCTAGTAAATAATTAAAATTACTACAGAAGAAAATAGAATTACATACCTTTTAGTTGTTATAGTAAACAACTAAAATTTTCCCTTCAGATCTCTTGGAAGCAAGCACCACAAATGTCGTGCCTCTGATGGAATCACACCCAACGATCCAAAAATTTAACTAAGTATGGATGAACTATCAAAGAGTTCTTCCAAGAGAAAAAAAAGGAGGCTAATACTCAAGCCAAGAGGTTGTGAATTAGACTGAATCCCTAAGGCTCTATTTATAGCCTTGGATAGCCTCCAGTTTTCTTATCCCACCAATGTGGGACTAATTTCCCAAAGGAAATTTTGTTCTCCTTTTAGTTATACTTATTTTTGAATCTCGAGGGCAACCCAAAAGGACTATGCTGCTATCAATTATAGTTATTACTTAGACACCTAATCCAACAGTCTCCCACTTGGATAAGTCTAATAACTTCCTAATTGATCAGCAAATTGTAGCTTCCAAAAGCCATTGTCGAACTCTGACCTAGTCAGTTTCGTGTCCTAAGATAAGAGATCATATAATCCTTCGTTCTACAAGATATCATTTGAACATGAGACATGGAACATAATCAATCTCTTTGTCCAGTATTTTGTTTCCCGATTTCTGATTTGTACTGACATAGAACTACTAAATGAACACATCAATTTAGTCCTGGTCGGGCCCGACACTATATGTCAACTTCAAATCACCGAGGGGCCCAAAGATATCGCTTTTCCCGTTAGGGCAAAAGGAACGAATAAACTTTGACCTATATGCTTGCACCATTTACTCATCAAATCATGCACAACAATACGTTTTATAACATCAAGTTACTGATGCGTTTACATATTATCAACGCACAACTGACTTGTAAACCACAACTCATATATCTCCATTTAAAGATTATAAGATATTATCGTCTCAGAATTACTCGTGATAAATTCCATGAAGTAATTCTCTGAGCGTGGGTTAATCCAATACTTAAATCTCCATTTCAAAGTACTCATGAACATTGCAGCAATACCATTGCTATGTCTAAAACTCTTTAGACAATCCACAACTCTATTCATGACAGTCTTTATTCACTACTTACTTCCAAAAGTATGATCGACTGTGGAATTCGAATAATCAAATTATTCGGGAAGTAAAACATGCAAAATGAAACACAATAATAAACACTTGACAAAAGGTAGTAAACAAACTCATAAATATTCTCTATTATTTAATCACCAAAAGTCACTCACATTTACTTTGTTATAAGTTTCAAACTAACTATCTAACTGCTAAAACCACATCATCTCTCAGACCAATGCTCCTAGCATGCTGATTGTGTTTAACCCTACTCAGACCCTTTGTGAGTGGATCTGCAGGATTATCTTCAGATGAAACCTTCCTCACTACAACGTGACCTTCTTCTATCTTGTGTCTGATAAAATGGTATTTTCTGTTAATATGTCTAGATCTGCCATGATCTCTTAGTTCTTTTGTTAATGCAACCGCTCCTTCATTATCACAGAAAATATCCATTGGCTCCTTGATGGTTGGCACAATTTCAAGATCTTCGATGAAGTTTTTCAACCAAATTGCCTCCTTTGATGCTTCGCTTACCGCTATGTACTCTGATTCACAAGTAGAATCAGCCACTGTGTCTTGCTTGGAACTTTTCCAAGTAACTGCTCCTCCGTTTAAGGTAAAGACCCAGCCAGATTGGGAACGGAAGTTGTCTCTATCTGTTTGAAAGCTGGCGTCACTATACCCAGTTACTCTCAATGTATCACAGCCACCAAGTACTAGGACCCAGTCCTTAGTCCTTCGCAGATACTTGAGAATATTCTTAACCGCTACCCAATGAGCTTTACCTGGATTTCCCTGATAACGACTGACCATGCTCAAAGCAAAGGACACATCAGGACGAGTACATGTCATAGCATACATGATAGAACCAACAGCATAAGCATATGGAATTCTACTCATTTCTGCTATCTCTTCATCTGTACTCGGACTTTGAGTCTTACTCATTTTGGTATTACTCTGGATGGGCAGTTCTCCTTTCTTGGAATTCTCCATACAGAAACGTTTCAGTACTTTATCCAAGTAGGTACTCTGATTAAGTCCAATTAGTCTTTTACTCCTGTCCCTTAAAATTCTTATTCCTAGAATATAGGCAGCCTCTCCTAGATCCTTCATAGCGAAACACTTTCCAAGCCAAGACTTAACATTTTGCAAGGTTGGAATGTCATTTCCTATAAGAAGTATGTCATCAACATACAATACCAGGAAGGTGACTATGCTCCCACTAGCATTGACATATACACACGACTAATCCTCACTTCTAGAGAAACCAAACTCTTTGACTTTCTCATCGAAGCAAAGATTCCATCTGCGAGACGCTTGTTTTAATCCATAGATGGATTTCTCAAGCTTGCATACTCCATTGGGAAACTTTGCATCCACAAAACCTTCTGGCTGACTCATGTAAACATCCTCAGCCAACTTTCCGTTTAGGAAGGCAGTTTTGACATCCATCTGCCAAATTTCATAGTCATGAAATGCAGCTATGGCTAGCATTATCCTAATAGATTTTATCTTAGCCACTGGTGAGAAGGTCTCATCATAGTCAATCCCTGGGGTTTGAGTAAAGCCTTTCGCCACCAGTCGTGCTTTGAATGTGCTTACATTACCATCTATGTCGATCTTCTTCTTGAAGATCCATTTACAACCAACTGTCTTCCGACCAGGTTGTTGATCAACCAAGTTCCAAACTTGGTTGTCATACATAGACTTGATCTCGCTGTCCATTGCCTCTTTCCATTTGGCTGCCTCAGGGCCTGCCATGGCTTCCTTGTAGTTCGTCGGCTCATCCAAGTTTACCAGTGTATTGTCACTGATAAACGTGTCTCCATTTGCAGTTATATGGCAACCATAGAACTCAGTTGGCTTGCCAACTCTACTAGAACGCCTAAGAGGTAATGAAGTGTCAATGGGTTCAACTGGAATCTCTTCCTCTGGTTGAACCATAGCGGTTTCAAAGGTTCCTTCATCTGCTGACTCTTGAATTTCTTCAAGGTCAACGGTGCTCCCACTGTCCTCTTTGCATATGAGCTCTCTCTCTCTCGAAAGACTCCTCTCCGTGCTACAAAGACCACGTTCTCACTAGGTCTGTAGAACAAATATCCAAATGACTTCTTCTGTGGATAGCCGATGAAAACACATCGCTCACTACGAGGTTCAAGCTTGTCGTGAGTTTCTCGTCTAACGAAAACTTCACAACCCCAAACCTTAATATGTGCTAACGAGGGAACTTTTCCTGTCCACATTTCGTGAGGTGTTTTGGCAACCTTCTTTGTTGGAACAAGATTAAGAATGTGGGCGGCAGTTTCTAAGGCATACCCCCAGAATGATATTGGAAGTGAAGCTCGACTCATCATGGAACGCACCATGTCTAACAAGGTTCGATTGCGTCTCTCAGCCACACCATTAAGTTGTGGTGTCCTAGGAGGTGTCAATTGTGAAACTATTCCACATTCCTTGAGATAGTCATGGAACTCGATACTAAGATACTCTCCGCCTCTATCTGATCGGAGCATCTTTATCTTCCTGCCTAATTGATTCTCGACCTCTTGCTTAAACTCTTTGAACTTTTCAAAGGTTTCAGACTTATGCTTTATTAAGTAGATATAACCATATCTGCTATAATCATCAGTAAAAGTCACATAGAATCGATTAGCATCCCTTGTGGCTGATCTGAAGGGTCCACACACGTCTGTGTGTATGAGATCCAACAAACCTTCACCTCTTTCACAAAATCCAGTGAAAGGTGATTTTGTCATCTTACCCAAAAGACAAGATTCGCATGTATCATCTGACCTTAGGTCAAATGATTCCAACACCCCATCCTTTTGGAGTTGAGCCATGCGTTTTTTGTTAATGTGTCCAAGACGGCAATGCCACAAGCACGCTTTGTCTACACCATTAGACGAATCAATTTGAAATACACTATTACCTAAGTTGTCTACACACATCACAGTTTCATACATACCATCACAAGGTAAAGCTTCAAAATAAAAATTGCCATTTTTATAAGCAGAAATAGAACCATTCTCATCATTAAAAGAATATCTAAAACCTTGTTTGAACAATGCATGAAAAGAGATAATGTTTCGAGTAGCAACAATTCAATAAATCTAAATTAACACCATTATTAAGCACTAGACTATAAACTCCAATCTTGGTGACAGGTGAAGATCGCCTATTCCCCATGATCAAGTTCATTCTACCATGCTCCACATCCTCACTTTTTCTTAGTCCCTGCAATACAGAGCAAATGTGAAACCCACATCCTGTATCAAGGACCCAAGAATCAGAAGATGTTGCGTTAATCGACGAAATAGTGTATATACCTGCAGTAGATGGTTTTACTTTCCCATCTTTTAAATTTTGCAGATACTTTGGGCAGCTTCGTTTCCAATGTCCTTTGTCGTTGCAATAGAAGCAAGTGGCATCTTTAGGATCAGAGACAGGGGTAATATCAGAACTGGTTTTTACATGAGACTTTCCCTTCCAGTTTTGCTTGGGAGGACCTTTCCTCTTTTTCCCCTTTCCTTGCCCAATGGCCAGAACAGTAGTATTAGCAGGAGTGGGGGGATCACTCTTTCCCTTCATCCCAGTTTCAGCTGTCCTCAGGAGGTTGTGCAATTGAGCCAATGTGGTCTCATTGTTGTTCAAATGATAGGTCAAGATGAACTGATCATAACAACTTGGTAATGAGTTCAAGACTATGTCAATAGCCAACTCATCATCAATATGCACATTTAGCCTCACAAGGCGTTCCACGTATCGCTGCATCCTTTGCACGTGGCCGCTGACAGACTCTCCGTCCTTCATCTTGCTTGATATGAGGGACTTTACTATCTCGTACTTTTCCTGACGAGCTCGCTTATGGTACTTTTCCATAAGGTCTTTGTTCATCTCGTACGGCCAGTAATCCTCATAGAATTTTTGCAGTTCAGGAGTCATGGTAGCAACCATGATGCAAGCAACTTTTGTTGCATCCGTGTAGTGCTTCTTATAAGCAGCTAATTCTTCAGGAGTGGCCTTCTCTTCGTCAATTTTAACAAGTTCTTTGTCAAGGACATACTCCTTGTCCTCGAAACGAAGAGCCATTTTGATGTTGCGCATCCAGTCATTGTAGTTGGTGCCATCTAATGTCACCTTTGAGCAGATGTTCAACAAAGAAAAGTTGTGATTGGAGGAGGAGGAACCAGAAGCATCGTTAGGGGCAGACATTTCTAAAAGAAAGGTAGTTTGAGTTAGAAAAAAAAAATAACCCTTAATATAACAACTCAAAATTGAAATATCGAGGCTAGGATCCAACTATGAAATTCACAACTTAGAAAAGGGATGCCGTAATCTAATTACAAATTTCATACAGGTATGTCTTTTGAGACTCATTGGAACTATTCAATGGCATGTTTAATCTCAGATTATACTCTTCCATTTGTGACTGGGATACCGAGGATCACAAACAAGATGTGAATAACCATGCAAATGTGCTTGGTAACCTTCATGTCATTTATCATCTCAATTGATGTGCTGGTAAACCACACACGCTCCATCAACAATGATAATTTATAAGATACCCATTACTGCTCTTTATTAGTCCCTATTAGTGTGCTGGTTAACCACACACGCTCCACTAATGACTTATAAAGTGTAATGTGCAATTTCATGGGTTAGCATACAATTTCACATTTTTTTTCTTAAAGTAACTAAGATTGGGAATAAAATTTAGTTACCTTTTATTATCATTATACCTTTAATGAGAATCAATGTATATATGGTAAATAAAATTTAGTTACCTTTTATTATCATTATACCTTTAATGAGAATCAATGTATATATGGTAAATAAAATTTAGTTACCTTTTATTATCATTATACCTTTAATGAGAATCAATATATATATGGTAAATAAAATTTAGTTACCTTTTATCAATTCAACAATTATAGCAAATTCAATTGAAAACAAACCTGCTCTGATACCACTGATGGGTTTTAGGTATTACAAACAAACTTAGACTTTTAAGGGAGCATGCAACCTAAAACATGATCTGTGTTTTCACAATTGAATCTATAACTATGAACATAAAAAGAATCCTAATATTCTAGTAAATAATTAAAATTACTACAGAAGAAAATAGAATTACATACCTTTTAGTTGTTATAGTAAACAACTAAAATTTTCCCTTCAGATCTCTTGGAAGCAAGCACCACAAATGTCGTGCCTCTGATGGAATCACACCCAACGATCCAAAAATTTAACTAAGTATGGATGAACTATCAAAGAGTTCTTCCAAGAGAAAAAAAAAGGAGGCTAATACTCAAGCCAAGAGGTTGTGAATTAGACTGAATCCCTAAGGCTCTATTTATAGCCTTGGATAGCCTCCAGTTTTCTTATCCCACCAATGTGGGACTAATTTCCCAAAGGAAATTTTGTTCTCCTTTTAGTTATACTTATTTTTGAATCTCGAGGGCAACCCAAAAGGACTATGCTGCTATCAATTATAGTTATTACTTAGACACCTAATCCAACAATTTTTTGCCCCGAGGATACTCTTGTCCTGGTAGCTCCGATGCTCGAAGTCATCCTGGAGCTTCCTCTACTCTGGAGACTTTAACTTGGCACAAGATAATCACGACAACAAATCATCCTTGATCCACGCCGACTATTACACAGCTAGATCTTCTCCTACATTCATAACGCGTCATACCTCCAACCTGGGTAGTTATGAACATAAGCGGATTTCTTTGCATGCAATCCTAACAATCAAGCACTAGTAATCACGATCGTTACAGCAAATCATCATGTGCAGATTATGCAGTTACGCAGATATGTCCGTACAAACTGCCTCCACGCATACAGATCAGAAGCATAAATAAACATTCTCCTCTAACGAGAAAGGGACTTTCAGATTTTGGAGACGTCTGGATCTTCTTTTCTCTTAATTAAGCCCAACACTGAGACTCTGGCAAAATAATTCTTATAATTTCTGTAATCTATGAATTATAATAAAATTTTCTCCTCCCCGTGGTTTTTCCCAGTTAAGAGTTTTCACGTAAAAAATCATGTATCTTTCTCTTTTTTGGTGTTGTGCATTATCTTATCCCACACACACTACTCTTGTCAATCTCGCTTGTAGTGTGGATCGACCGTTCGATCGCTCGTGGTAAAAAATCTCCACCATAAATTAGTGTTTTCATTGAGAGCTGAGTTTCAAGACTTAGATTTATCCCCTACCAACCCTTCCTCGAAATAAATCCTCCAAAAGTCCCCCAAAAAAGTAGTCAACCACTGGCAACGGGACCACCTCCAAAGGCAAATCCATTGCCACCACTGGGGCATCGTTTCTCCAAGCAGTCTCAACTATAACTCCATCATGGAAGAGGTTGTTTCCACGCCTTCATGGGGGGCCAACCAGAAACATCCATCCGCCATCAACGTATGAAAGCCAACTCCTCCAAATGTTTGTTAACATGAAAGAGGAGATGGCGAAGTAGCAGACTCTGTTCGAATGCGAGCAAGCGACGCATGATTGAGAAAATGTGGCTCATGAATGGGAACAGTTAAAGCGTCTAAACGATCAACTCCTCGCCTAGATCACAACCCTTCAAAATACCCAAGGGCCGCCTCCATCGCCAGAAAGGCCCACCGCTACAGAGGCCTAAAGCGGGGGGCACTCTCAGAGTCGGTGGTAACGCAGGTGAGACTCCCCTACTCCGTCGGAACAATCCGACGGTGGGTCGAGTTCATCACATCCTTGCATGAGGGATCAACACGATCATACTCGAAGGAAGACCGATGAGTTCGTCTGCGTCCAAGATCTCGACAAGCTTATATGGAAGCGAGTAGAGGATGCAAAAGTGCCACACCATATGAAACTCAAAGCTATCACCATTAATGCATCCAACTCCCTTTTCTTCGAGGGCATATTGGAATGTGGATTTCTCGAGAAGTTCACGATTCCAACCTTTGACTTGAGCGATCTGATCCAGCATCTCTGCCAATATCAGGACAAGTGATTTTTGCCCAGAGTTACCCCATCTTGTGCCGGATCTTTCCCTCCAATTTAAAGGGACTAGCTTCTGATTAGTTCTACTCTCTTCCACGAAGATCGATTTGCAACTTTGAGGATCTCACCAAGTCGTTCCTCTCTCAATACTCCTCCCGTCAGGAGTTCAAGCAGAACATCCAACATCTCCTTTCCGTCATGATGAGATTCTCTGACAGTCTCAAGGCGTATGTCGGTTTCTTCTAGAGTTAGCTGGCCAGAGTGCATAGCTACAACGAAGATATCACCACTCTCGCAATTATCAGCAGCTACGAGTCCCCGCTCATTATACAAACACCTGGTGAAGTGCAATGTCACCCATTAGAGTGAGGTCCTATACCGAGTCAACCGTACATTTAGTTGGAGGAAGCAATGAAGAGCTTCGCCAACCAATCTCTCAATCACGGCAGTGATGGAGAAAACCCGAAGCCACATCACGGAGGCCCCTCCGTTGACAACCCGGGTTACGGGGAGGGCGCTTTCAAGAAGCGTCCATTCCTGAGCCATCAGCAGTGCCCACTCTGAACTTACCGAGTGGATGATAGCTTCACCTCGTTGAAGCTCCCGATCCAGGACATCTTTGAAGGCATCAAGGCCCCACCCTAGGTGAAGCGTCCGGAACCAAACCAACACAATCGCTCATGTCCCGGAGTAAAGGATTACTTTTCTTTTCATGATTGCAAGGGGCATCGGACTTTCCAATGTAGGTCCCTCCACAAGTATCTCGAAGGCCTTGTCCAGCAATGATACCTTCGGGAATATGTCCTTACAACCGGAGCCATGTCCGAGACATAAGGGCGACAGAGAGCTCCATATTCGACTCAACCGTTACACATGGTCACTCAGTACAAAGCGGTTGACTAACACCAACACTACTGAAAAGAACAAGAAAGTTCCTCTAACAAATAATGCTCTATGTATCTCATTCCATTTTCATGTTTTTTTATTAAAATCATTTAATAAAATTACACTCCGATTCTCAATCACTTTCGTACACCATTCTCAGGATCTGAAGAACCTACTCATTGGCTCTCGTGCGGCCAACGTACGAGCTCCTCTCTCCGACAACCTGCGATCGTACGTTCGATGAGAGATTTCCCCATTCGGGATTGACAACATCAGTATTCGCCTCCGGGCTCTCCCTGGCTCGTCCTTCATTAGAAAACGATCGCTCGAAAGGCTCATCCCTAATCAGGCCACTGCCAATCCAACTCCGTAGCTGAGAGCTCCCATCACTCAGAGACCTCTATCTGTATGTTTTGAGGTGGGAAGCCCCCACTCGAGAACGATAACACAAGCACATGCCTCCGGGTATTCTCAAGCTCATCCCTGATTATGCAAGTGCCCTCCGGAGGCCTCATCCCAATCAGACAACTGCCATCCTCAAGGCTTGTCCCCGGTTGGGCAACTACCGTCTTACATGGTTTACCCCCAACCGGGCAACTGTCAGGCTCATCCCAAATCGAGAAAGTATTATTTGAAAGGTTCATCTTTGATTGGGTTACTGCCTTTGTTTGTGCGTTCCGAGGAGGGAAGCCCCCACTCGAGAATCATAGCACAAACCTTAATCATTGGGTTCTTAAGGCTCATCCTCCATTGGACAAATGCCCCCGAAAGACTCATACCCAATTGAGCAACTGCCTATCCAACTTCATAGCTGAGGGCTCCCCTTACTCGGAATTTTCTGCTTGTGTGTTCTAAGATGGGAGGTCACCACTCGAGAATAATATACATAGATATCTTCCTCCGGGCTCCCCTCGGCTTGCCCCCTCGGGCGGCCATCCAAACGGACCAGTCCTCCTCCGGAGCTGAGGTTCTCACTTCATTCAGAGTTCAACGTTTGTACGCTCAGAGATGGAGTCACCATCCAGAGACGGTAACACGTACGCGTCACATCCCTGCCACCCGAAAATCAGGCCTTCGAAGGGGTATGATCATTCGCAACCCAAACAAAGTAAGATTAAACCTGACTCAGTCATTTCTATTAAGAAATATATATTATTACATTTTATTACATTTCATTAGGTTTCATTTTGTTGTTACATCTGACAAATGGAATGCATGAAATTCGTTTGCATCCTTGTGTTTACACTTTTGAAAAAGAAATACAGGAGATTCAGAAACTTATTCAACCGCCATGGCCAGACCTCTGATGCAAGAGCAACAAAGATTTATTCATCGGAGGAGATCTCCCGGAAGCAGTCAATTGTTATGGCTCGTGAGTAGACAATCATATACCTCGACAGCAGCTTAACACGCCTCCAAGGTAGCTAGACCAGCACCGCTCACCACGACGGTCCCCAAGAAGCCCTTCAAGAGCAAGGCAATGACGTCCAACCAAACGGACTCGGGCAAAACATCTAAAAGGAGAAAGCTACACTTCTTCACTTTGGTGTTACGAGGAAAAAAGTCCAGGCTTCAGGAGGAGAAGCAATTCGCCAGCACACCTGACCAAAGAGCCCCTCTCTTCCTTCCTCGTGCCCCAATATGAAGGAAGGGTCTGATCCTATGGAACGATCCTTACTTCCTAAAATTGGGTGATTCAAAACTACAAAACTAGATCATCGGCTCCAATGAAGCGCGCCAGCAAGCAATCGCCCCCCCCCCCCCCCCCCCCCCCCGGCGATGGAGCCCCATCACAACGACTGATATATTATGACAATATCCTCACAATGACTGGTATTGTGCCAACCATTCTCCCGAACAGCGGGAGCTTAGCACCATCCTCTTCCTCTCCCTTTCCTTTCTCCATTCGATGAAGAGGAGAAAATGATAGATAGTGACACAGCAAAGCAATAATGGAAAAATACAAAAGTTTCTCAGAAGAGATGACAGAGTTTATTTTCACTATTTATAGATGGAGGGAGAGGAGCCAAATCATCTCCAATTTGAGTTCTTAATTCCCGAAGAGTCGGTTCACATCCTGAGATCTTCAATCAACTGAGGAGATATATCAACTGCCGCAGCCACACGATCTCAGTCATCATGCGCTAGTTACAAATTTTAAGAAAATCAACCGATCAGCATGCTAGCGGTCAGCCAGCAACGCGACCTTCAAGTTAATTCAGACGATCCTCATTTAATTTCAAGATCCTCCTCTACCCACGAGCATCAAGAGAAAAAGATCTCCTACCAATTCCCCTCTTTCGACTTCTTTGCCGTAGGCTCGACAAGTGAAAGAGCGGGGGGCATCTAGTGGTCAATAACTAACACTCGCAAGATGACACAACATGTCCGACAACTAGGAGATTCCGTCACTCCGCATCCTCCAGAGCCAGTTTGGTCCACAATGAAGTCACTCTTCGTCCCGACGATACTTCCGTCCCGATAGCTCTGATGCTCCAAGTCATCCCCTAGCCTCCTCCATTCCGGAGACTTCAGCTCCGCAAAGCAACCATGGCAGCATATCATCCATGATCCCCGCTGACTGTTACATAGCCAAATCTTTCCCCACGTTTATAACGTGTCACACCCTCCAGCCTAGGTAGTTACGGACATAAATGATATATTTGCATGCAATCTTAATAATCAAGCGCTAGTAATCATCACCGTTACAACGAATCGTCCCATGCAGATCATGCAGATATGCATATCACGTGCGTACAAATCGCCTCCATGCATACAGATAAGAAGCATAAATAAACCTTCTCCTCCAACGAGAAAGGTGACTTTTGGAGACATCTGGATTTTCTTTCTCCCAATTAAGCCCAGTACTGAGATTCTGGCAAAATAATTTATGTAATTCTTGTAACTTGCGAATCATAATGAATTCTCCTCCTCCGTGGTTTTTCTCAATTGAGGGTTTTCATGAAAAAATCTGCGCCTTTTTCTTTTTTGGTGCTGTGCATTTTCTCATCCCACACACACCCCTCTTGTTAATCTCGCTTATGGTGTAGATTGACCATCCCACCACTCGTGACGAAATCTCCACCACAAGAGCCAAATGGATTAAACTATTGAGATATAATATTTTCTTTAAAATATCATTTTCCTTCTGTTTACTATTTTTAAAAGGTCCTGATTAAAAGAACTAAACATAAAATTACAAAATTAGTTGAAAACTCATGTAAAATGAAAAACAATGATATAGAACTATCTGACACTGTCAACATTAGTTTTCGACACTAAAGCGCCCTTACATCAAATAAAGTAAACATGTGCGCCTTTAATAGGTAGTTGGGATGTGTCACCACGAGCTAGTACAAATGTGCAAACAGACAACTCTTTGTCGCTACATGTGCTAACCGGGTCAGGTTTCCTCCAAGACCTACCGGACCCAAACCAAACCCGATAAACTCCGGACCACACCCATACATACATACATACATACATACATACATGAATGATAGTATAAGTGCATATATTCATCAATATATAAACTACTTATCAAAACCGATCAAGCGAAGCGAGGGAGGTTTTCTCTATGATTTCTTCAGAAATTGTGTCCGTCCGTCTGTCCTCTCTCTCTCGCACTCTCCTTCTCTCCCTCCCTTTCTCTGCTCAGCCGTCGGCTGACTCCCTCTTCCCCATCTCCCATCCTCCCCCCTTCTCCCTCTCTCTGACCCTCTCCTCTCCGCGTGAGCCCTTCCCTGCCTCATTCTTTCTCCCCCCTCCTCCTCTTTAGACCCCACCCCCTTTTTCTCCTCCCCTCTTCCTCTCAAGCCGTCATCGGTCGGTTTCTCACTTACGACGGTGGTAAACTAGTTTATTAAAATCGAGCGAAGTGAGGTTTTCTCTTGTAACTCCTTCACAAATTTTGTTCGTCCGTCTGTTCATCACGGGAGAGATAAAGAGAGCTCCCTCTTCTCTTCGCAGCCATCCCTCTCCCTCCAGCCGTCTCGTCCTCTCCTCTCTCGCCGTAGTGGCCGCCTCTCTCGCCGTTGTGATCGGTTCCCACCATCAAGGCATGCCACTTTATTTTTATTTTTTTAATCTTTTATCTTTTATTTATTTTTAATTTTTTATTTATCCAGAGAGAAGCAGAAGAAAGATATTTATTTGTGCAAATTTTTACCTTTATTATTTCCACACAACAAGAAGTCTCCTGTTCCAACTTGCTCCGATCCGATCCGTGAGGGGCAAGAGAGGAAGAAGACGAGACGAGACGAGGGAGGTCCAAAACCCTAAGGCTTCCCCTTCCTCCGCCTCCTCCTCCTCATCGTCAGTGGCCGCGAGAGTCCATCGATAGCTGCCGCTGCCGCTGCCGCTGCCGCTGCCATGGCGCTTCCGGCTGCATTGGTGGTGGTCCCTCTGGGGCTACTCTTCCTCCTTTCGGGTCTAATTGTAAATCTCATTCAGGTACTAGATCATCTAAATGAATCGAATCAATCAATCGACGACTTTGAAATTGTTTGCAACTAAATAATATGTATGCTGTTGATTCTTTTAGTTTTTTAGTTCTGATTATTTTTTTTTGGTTTTCTGCAGGCCACATGCTTCTTGACGATTCGCCCTTTTTCGAAGAGCCTGTATAGGAGAATCAACAGAGTTGTGGCTGAATTGTTGTGGCTCCAACTTGTTTGGCTTGTTGATTGGTGGGCAGGTGCTGAGGTACTCCACTGACTGTTGTTTTCTTCTTCTTTGATTCTATGAACCTTATCCTCCTCAGTCTCACCACCATGTTGAATGACAGATTCTAAGCAGCAAAAACTGAAGGATTTATCATTTAAGCTGGGACAATTTTTTGAAATAATCTTGTTTTAGAAAATAATTTAAAAAAAAGACTCCCTCCCAAAAATATTTAGCAAAACCGACACACGCCACGTAGGCGCCACGTCAGCCCAACGGTCGACTGCAGCGCCAACGTGGCGTGTTTCTTTGTTTTGAAAAACTCCGGGTTGACAATCCCAGATAAAAAATATTATCTGATAAACTCCGGGGTTGGCAACCCCGGAGTTTAAAGACAACAAGCTTGTGATTTCTTTTGGTCTAAGGGAACTCTGGCCTTGGCATGGCCGGAGTTCTCACAAGCTTGTAATTTGTTTTGGGTCTAAGGGAATTTCGGCGTGATTATTATTTTTTGGTCTAAGGGAACTCCGGCCTTGGCAAGGTTGGAGTTCTCACAAGCTTGTAATTTTTTTTGGTCTAAGAGAACTCTGGTCTTGGCAATAATCACAAGTGTGTTTGGTATTTGAATTTCGGGGTTGCCAATCCCGGAGTTTGTTGAAAAGTAAAATCTTTTTTTTTCTTTTTTTCGGGGCTGTCAACTCCGAAGTTTTTCAAAATAGTTACACACGCCATGCTGGCGCTGGAGTCGACCGTTGGGCTGACGTGGCATCTATGTGGCGTGTCAGAGGTCGGTTTTACTAAATATTTTTTGGGGGAGTCTTTTTTTTTTAATTTTTTAAAAAATGAAGGCTTAATTTAAAAATTGTCCTTTACGTTACTAGTTAAGAAAATTAGAATAGTCATCCACCACA
The DNA here is from genome assembly GCA_038442645.1 of Agave tequilana. Classification (NCBI taxonomy): domain Eukaryota; kingdom Viridiplantae; phylum Streptophyta; class Magnoliopsida; order Asparagales; family Asparagaceae; genus Agave; species Agave tequilana. Next base: position 156,553 of record JAVJIF010002663.1, read on the forward strand.
AAACCTAAGAAATGACTAGAGATAGAATATGAAATTGTAATCGTAGGAATCCACCAACATGACATGCCTTAGCAAATGATATCCATGTGGCTTCCAGTGCCACAACTTCCTCGATCGTGCATTGGTGCTTGTTATCTTTCTTTATGTGTCTCGTCTCTTGTTCTTCCTTTTACTTCGTGAAAGAACTTGGTTGAATGGAAGTACGAAGGAAGAAAATTGGTAATACCAGTTAAACGGGATTTTATTTAAACCAACTTGTTAAGTTAACTTATAAGTTTAAATCTGCTGATTTGGGTTAGGTTGTGTCTGCAAGTCTGACCCATGTAAAATTTAACCTATTACTATCTCTTGCACAATGAGTAGCCAAAATGAAAATGTTCTGATCAGCGAGTGGCAAGACATTAAGGGCTATAATTTGAATTGGGTGCATCAATTGGAAGTTAGAGGCAGCTCAAGGATAAAATGAGGAAGACCCATCAACTTGGTTTGGGCAAGCACAAAGGAGACTAGTAAGTGCACAAACAGGAGTAGTAGGATTATAGCTAATGGAGCAACACGGATTAGAAGCAGCTCTCAAGGAACATGGATGAATGCGATTAAAAAGGAAATGATCATTGTTAATTTAACCAAGGAGATAAGCGCCTAACAGAGCCGAATGGAAGATGGTAAAGAACATTTTATTATCTTTCTTGACTTGTCTGGCTATTCTAACCACATTACTTTCATTAATGGAAACTTTTTGGCACTATGTATTCAAAATGACTGTGTGAATAGCTTCAGAGGTTATATCTATTGTAGCTTTTAGTTTGTCGCTATGCTTTCAGACTTTGCTATGTACTGGTTCTTGTTGTATATGTCCCTGTTTGTATGAGTCTGTAATCTGGTGGTATGACATCGCTTATTGACAATGCTCAAATCTCTATAGCCACATGGGAGCTCATGATATCAATTACTTAACAAATATCTCATTTAGTATAAAATGAAAATGTAGCTTCCTTGAGTTGTTGCATGAGCGATCTTCCAAAGTAATAACATTATCCTTGAAGCTTGAATGCATGCCCTTAAAGTTTAAACTGTTATACATGATCGTTGCATGAACAGAAGGCACAGGTCTCAAATGTGCGGGACCTATGGGTGTTTGAATCGTATGATATGGGCAACGCCTATAATTTATAGATGTGCATTGAGATATCTATATGTGCATGACAAGTAATCTGCTTACCTATTAGTCCGTATTTCAATAGAATAAATTTAGAGAGTGATAACTGTACAAGAATTTATCTGTAATGATCTAAAATTTGAAGTGTCTGATCAATGTCTGGCAAGTTTCTCTATCGGGTACTAACCCATTCACAGGCTCAGAGAATTATTTTAACAGAATATTTCAATTCGAAGATAGATGATTTACGCGGCGACATCTGAACTTGGATAACATGATGTGGGACCTTCTGGTAGCTGCAATTGAAATGCCTTCAAGCCCTCATTACTTCATCCTGTTGCTATATCAGTATTTGGATCAAGAGCAATGACAATAGATTCCTAAAGGACTGTAGCATTACCAATTAGGATGTTACTTCTGTGCTAATTTTGACTGGGAATGATGATTTCAAATTTCACCAATAAGCCCACGAGAGTCTCCATTGTTGTTTATGACTTGCATCAAACAATCCAAGAAGAGATTACAAGGGGTAAGCACAGTTGGTAAACCAAATGACCGGCAGATTTTGAACTAAACTTGCATCTAAATGATGCAAAGAATTTTTTTTTGATTGAACATGGATGTGATATACTTGCAAGCTTAGGCCATAGTGTGTGCATGGACAAGCATAAAAACAATTCAGTTCAGTTCAGAATTTCAGGCCTGATTGGTTATTTAGATTATTCATGTGTAGCCTACCCATTTTTGGTACTAATCTGATGCGGACTTGGACTACTGCTCCAATCTGATGCCGTTTCAATTAGGTGCTGAATTTAGCCTATCCGAATTCGACGCACGTAGAGGCTAAATTTAACAAGCAATGGATAGCTAAGATTCAAGATTAAAAGAGAGTTTTAGTAGGAGTAGAATTCCAAATAGAACTCATACAAGGAGGAGAAAGGCATTTCTATGTCCCCTAGAAAGAGCCTTAGAATTCATCCAAAGGAGAAGAAGATCAAAGAGAGCAAAAAGCTCCAAGGAGAGATCCTTGTACTCTTGTGAGAAATAGTCCAAGAAAGAAAAAGTTATCATTTCTTCTTCAAGTTAATAAAACCTCCCCCCTCTCCTTGCAGACCCAGGCAAATTGCCTAACCACATAAATCTTTTGTCTTCGTGATTTTGTGGTTTCTTTGTTTGCCATAAAGGCAGTTGGTCACTATAAGTAAACTCCAACATCCACATGCCCACTTGTCTCGAGTAACAACACATTTAGTAGAGTCCAGACACAATTGGTTTTACCTAGTCAACTGTATGCTTTACAGCCTTCTGGCATTAAAAATGTTATCATCGAGCAAATTCTTATATTAAATAAATATCCAACAGACTAATAATAATTATCCGGATCACTTGACCGGTGTATCTTTGCTCTGTAAGTGCAATCTTTGTATTGACTTCCTGCATCTTATGCAATAATGTTAAGATCTCGGTGGTCAAATTGCAAAGAGCATTAATACCCAAAATTAAAATGAAGTCACCTCATAGTACTCATACACTTCATTCCATTAAGCAAGGTGTCATCCATTCTTTCTTTTAACCAATTCTTTTTGCTAGATCTAGGAACTTGTGGCACCTTAGATAAACTCACTTTCTAGAACACTTGAATGTCTGCACACGTCAGAACAGCTCATGCTTCATCTTCTGTTTTGTCTTTTGAGGAAAGTTTCATGGTCATCTTGCGTGAAAAGGTTCTGCTTCTGCATGTCTTGGAGTCCACATGCCAGCTACTACTCTCCTTAAAAAAATTATGGAACTCAACAGCAATTAAAACTCCCAAGTGGTGGTGTTTCATCCACTCGAGCATAAATTCATAGGATAAGTCTAGGGTTCTTATTAAATCAAAAACTAGTGACATGCGAATGTCTGTGTGGTTTTATTATAATAGACCCCACATGATGCAACCTGATGCCACAAAATCTTACTGACCAATGAATTTGAATGGGATCTACATCAATGCACACTCACTAAGTAAATGATTTTCTTAGTTTTTTGGTTGTCCAGTAGTAGAGAGCTCCCACTAGATTCCCACCATGCAAGAAGAGATGTCTCCCACTTTTCATCTCATTAGATGCCCAACCATGCAAGAAGAGATGTCTTCCACTTTTCATACTTTCTCCTTCCTTTCCCACTCTCACCCTCTCACCCTCTCTCAAATTCCCTCCAAAAAGCCTCTTCTTTTTTGCAGATGACATCAGCATGCTAATCTCACCAGAGCTCACCCTCCAGCCTCCCCTTCCTCGAAACTCTCCAATGTGATCTCACTGGTGTTCATCTCCTCTGCATTCACCATCATATTCACATCTCTCTCAGATTTTCACTTCAACCTCTCTAAGCTCATGTCTACTACGTCTCTTGATGGCATTCAATGGATCAATCACTGACGGGAGAAATGCTTGAACCATATATCAGAACAGGCTATTATTGAATGCAACATATTTGACTGAATGCTTCTGTGAATTGAAACTGATTTATCCTAACCTTTTAGATTATATTACGGGTTTTTGCCTCTATATAATTATGTAAGAGCCAGTTACCTTTTTGTTTATACTGTGCAGTGACCATTTGCTGATCAAATTTGTTCCCCCTTTTGTTGTTCCTATGCAGTATTTCTTAAGCAGAATTCGACCTTTCTTTTCTTGTGTTAAATTGTTGAATGCATGCTGTTTTGATGAAACACAATTGGCTCAAGGCCCCAATTGAAAAAAAAAATGACGGATCAAAACCAAACTAACTCTATTTGGTGCCATTCTGGTTTCACGTCAAAATCTGTTCGTGTGTGGTTCCATGTTAATTTTGGTTTCTCAGAATTTGATAACCTAAACCATACCATTTGATTGCTCAAACCTATTGGGGTTGTGGTATTGTTCGCCTAGGTCATTTTGATAAACGTGCATGTAATATATATATCTTTGCGCAGACATCAACATAATCATTTAGAGACATGTTAAAAATTTATGATTGTGATAATATTAGCACATATGTCAATATCTGTAAAGCTCAGTTGCATGGACATGACGACATGACACCATAGGATACGAACATGGCGACATAACAATCTTGAAAAATTAGGACACAACATGGCAAGGGATACATCAATTTTTAATATATTTAATATAATTAATAAGTAGTAATAGTTACTATTAATTTGAGTTTTTGGGTTCGGGTCTAGCTTCGACCAAAGCTGAAACTCAACCACGAATAACTTAAATTTGGGCTAGGGTAGAGATTAGATTTTGACCTAAACCCAACTCTAATCTTCTTCCTTTTTCCTCTCATCTAGGGCACAACCGACACAACCCAAAAAAAATTAAAAATGAAAGAGACCAATTCTCCTTTCCTGCATCATCACCGAGTCTTGGCCATGTCTTTGCTGCGTTAGAGCCGCTTCCATCTCTACTAAAAGGCGGATAAATTTGAAGAGGAATATGGCACGAATCTGCGCGTCTGTTGCAAATTCGTGTGCGACACAGGAGTGGTGGCTCATATGCTGTGTCCATGCATCCCAGCTATAAAGCCTTGATCTGGTTCTTATTCAAAAAACAAAAACAAACTACTTTAATTAAAAAAGACATGATGAAAATTCTTGTTAAATTAAATAATCAATGTTCAACATCCAAGTTTAAAGCCAATGGTCTAGGTGTTGAGAGGCACAAATAAGTCTAATATGGAGAAACTAAGTACTTAAAAGAATACATCAAAATCGCATAGCATATCAATTACTCTTGGCAACTTTTCCTTTAGTTATTGGGTGTCCAATTTTGGCGATCTGGATCGGAAATGCGCCATAATCGGGTTGCTTGAACTGGATTGAAGTTCCAAAGGAGTTGCCGAGTTGGTCTGAATTAGGTAAAATTGGGTTGCACACTAGCCATATGAAAATATACATTACAAATGAGTTATATCACCATCTACACATGATGTACCTCCATCGCTATTTCGGTAACTGAGACAACTTCTGTTTATTTCTATTGAAGCAACTCTTCCTTTTTTATTGGAGGCTACTCTTGCTTTACCCATGTTATCTTCCTTTAAGGACTTGCAAATTTTCTGCAAGTTTGATATGAGCATCTTGTAAATCATTTTCTTAAGAGCATTTGGTGGTAACAACTAACAAGCTCATTCAAGTTTTGAAAGTTAGTTTTTATTGATCAACAACAAAACGGAAGACTTGGGAATCAGAAGCCTAAGATCCATTTGTTTTTGGACATTGGATGTACTAGTCAAACATGGTCTGGCTGGGAGCTCTGGACAAAATACATCATCCAGTGATATGTTCTTCTACCAATGATTTTGTAACTTCTCTCCATCATGATCTTATTGTGACTAGCATCTTAAGGGCATTTGCTTCAACCCTTTTGTGTGTGTGAGAGCGTGTTCTTTCTTTTCTTTTCTTTTGATAAATAAATGCTTTCTCACTTATCAAGTGAAAAAACAACCCTCCTGATTTGCTCGAACTTGCATCGGAAGAGCAGTCTCGATATACCTAACCATAGCCTAAATGCACCTTCATCGGCCAAAAAGTCAGCCCCAACATTTCCTTCACGGAACACATGACTCATCCGAAAACTCAATAAGTCAGAAGTACATAATTGAATATCACCAAGTAAAATTGCCGCAAGACAAGTATGAGATCCCCTCTCATTGGAACCAGCAAAGCACCACCATGGAATCGCCTTCAAGCCATATGCTCTGAGCGTGTAATTCAAAACAGGCCAAACGAATCACTTTGCATGTTGCAGAAAAGATCAGTCAACGACACAATAAGTCTGGCAAGAGTGGTGGGTGGGGTTTTTTTTTTTTTTTGTGGGGGGGGGGGGGGTTGTTGGAATATATAGGCTTTTAGTTAGAATTGTGTTAAACGTCAGAGGGAATTTAATTCAAATTGTACTATCCATTTTTGTGTAGAAATGGACAATTTGAAAATCATGGTCTCTGCTATTAATTTAAAACAAATTGAAACGAATGATTACTTGGTGCATGGAAATCAAAATGAGGGGTAACAAGTAGTTTTAAATTCTTATTTTTCCTAATAATTTAAGCATACCTGTCTATGTCAATGAAAAAGGCTGTTTTTATCTTTCTGGTAGTGCAGGCAATATCATACTGCTAGGAATTAAAATTCTATCATTTGTCTCACAGCCCCTGCTACAAAGTATCATCTCCCTTTCGTTTTAAGTTTAAAGGCCTCGTCAGGGTTTTAGATTTATGTGAGATGTATTACTACACATCCGCCACCATGACTTGGTGCCACGCTATCATGAACACTCATCGAAAGGCTGTGAGGTGGATGCCTTCCCCCCCTGCTGATGGGTGGGTGGTTCTTACATTGAGTAAAGTCAGATCATCTCCATGAACACTGAACATGCTGGTCACTGCTGGGGAATATGCTTATTCTGCCTATCGAGTTGAGACAATAGGTGATAGGAGAATAATTTCGTTCAGAGTATCATTGAAAAAGAAACATAAGAACTTGGATTATCTAACCAGCATCTTCTGTTGGGAATTTTAAAAGGACGTTCAAATTGAAGCTATTTATGATCAATTCACAGATGAACCCATTTAATAAAAGTGCTCTATGACTTCCAAATTATTTTTCCTTAGTTATCCCACTTTCGCCTAAATCTGGTGCTATTTCTTTTAATAGGATAGCTTCGTTTCCTTCTAATGATGGTGTAAGGTATGAACTTATACTTCTCATGCCGCATCGTTTATCAAGTTTAAGAAGATTAGTTACTCCACAAGATTACTCAGCTTCCTAACAGGACAAACATGTGATGTTGCAATTACCACTTGCTTTGGAAATTTTAAAAAAAATATCTTATTTCGTATCTTTGTCAGGGTTTCCTCTTTTTCTTTCTCTGGCAGTGCACCTACTTCCATGTTTTTCCAAGGTAAACCGTGAGCGAATGATTGTGAGATTTTGCATTGTTTCAGGAGGCAAGGGATCACCAATCCAACATTAAAGCAGCAAAACATATTTGAAGATGATTCACAAAAAATGCATGTCTACTATTTTATTTTTCTAAAATAGTGCTAAAAATACCAATTATCTATTTGAATGATATGCTTAGTAGTATTTTGTAAGATTTGTTCTATTTTGTGCGACATGCATTATACATCCCGGCACATGCTTTTTTTGTGTGTGTGTTGTGTGGGTGGGTGTTTTGACATAATACACATCACATATGTTGATTCTAGTTATTGTTAGAGCAGAATGGGCATTGTTGTTTTGTTGTTCTTTTCTCTGTCACAATTAGCCTGTTATTATTGCATTACTACAAGCAATTTCTCATGTTCCGCCAGCGTATTAACCTTTTTATGTGTGTGAAAAGTTGGTGTTTTTCCATCTGTGGAAATTTTTGCTTTTTGAGGGTTTAAAAAAATGAGTTGGTTTATTTGGTCGCAGATCCGATTGTATGCAGATTCTGAGACTTTCAAGTCAATGGGTAAATGTTCAAGTGTTTTCTTCCCCTTAATTGCTGAAATTCATTCTTCATCTCATTTTTACTTGTTTTAATATGATATTACGAATTCTTGTGCAATCTCTTGTTTTCTGGATATGTTTATGTGTGATCATTTACAGGTAAAGAGCATGCTCTTGTCATTTCTAATCACAGGAGTGACATTGATTGGCTTGTTGGATGGATTTTAGCTCAGGTTCATATTGTTCATAATTCAGTTGCACTAATCATTATTGATGGTTGGAACTTTTGTATTAAAAATGAGTACTAATTTTTATGTTAAACTGAACCTGGCCCTTGCTTTTCATTTTCTTGATTCTTGTATGCTTCTCCCAGCGGTCAGGGTGCCTTGGTAGCACATTGGCAGTCATGAAGAAATCTTCAAAATTCCTTCCAGTAAGTATATTATTAAACACATGCTGCTTGCTTTTACATGGATGCTATACTATCAAATATTTTCAACCATTTTCTTTTATCGCCTTTGCTAGTACAATCTATTGTTTCCATTAATACCAGTAAGTTAGCGCTACCTGATTAGCCCAAAAAAAGTTAGCTCTACCCGTGTACAAGTGGGAAGAAGTACGATTTTTTTGAGTAAATTTAGTATCATACTGTTAAATGTTTTCAAAATGTTAGAGTTATCACATAGAATCACGATTGGAAGATTATTTGCTTTTTGAGCATGTTTCATCTGCAGTTGGTCGATATTTACCAGACCAAAATGCTCTGCTCAAATCTTGATCCACAAACAACTTTCTTTGAAAATCATTTAAAAGGGAAAAATGGAATTGTATGAGTAAGTAAGAATGCCCGACATGTTAAAGCTCGATAGTAGTTTTCTTCATCTCCCATGACAGTTTCTTATTCATTGTTCAGTAACCTTTGGTTCTTCTCATCCACTCAGCCGCTGGCATATGCGGGAGACCATTTTATCCACTTGGACATGTGTGGGTATATCTTGTGCAATTGCAGCCACTGTGTGTCCTTAGAATTACTTCTCTAGCTATCTGCCACTTATTTTGTTCTGAGTGAGTTATCTAGCTCTAGATAATCTAGCAGAAAAGTTATTGGGTGGGATATAGATCAAAAAAGAAAAAAAAACTGACCAGGATGAGGAAGTTTGATTGTCTTAATAGCTAGTTTACACGCTCAACTTCTGGAACACTATTGTCTGGAAGCATTCTAAGAGATAGGATTGTTTGGTTAGCAAATGCAGAAATTCTTTTTCATGTTGCAGCTCCTGATTTGATTGTTACACAGAAATATTTTAAAGAGAATCAACTTCGCTCGCGCTTTTGATGCATCAGCTTGTGTGGTGCCCTGCTGGTCTGAACCTGCCTTGTTTTATTACTCCATCTTTTTGTTTGATCTGAAACTAACCATGATTAAAATCCAGTCTCTCTATCCCATTTAGTTGTCGGGTCAGTTTGACATGATAAATACTAAATAAAATTATAAAAGAGAAAAATATCTTTCATTTTGCTCGAACAATACCATTTCCAAAATAAGGTAAACAGGACCCACTTCTTTGCATATATCCATTACCTATGAGTGTGCTGTATAATCTCCTGGGGACGGACTTTAGTTTGCTTTACTTGCAAAAGGCATCAAATGGCATCCCACACCCGTGGAAAGTGGCATGCAGGCAGCAAATTTGTGTCTTCCATGCATGAACAATAATGTAGTCTTGTTCTTTGGTGCAGCAAGGACTTAATATTCCTAGGGCATAACTAGCTTAGTTATGTACACCTACAAAAGTACATTTTGTGCAATAAAATTGAACGATCTATTCCGTTAATCTTAGTGTATATATTTTGAAAGTTCTATGCACAAAAAATCATTCATTTTGAAGGTCCTTTACTTATGTTTAAGTTGTGGCAAAATAAACGATTTTCTGACAATAAAAAACCGTACATTTTACGATCACTTGCTACATGAGCTATTAATCTTCAAAGAATATGATTATTTTATATAAACCTTTTCGGATATGTAGATCAGGGTAAATAGAGTGAATCGACCAAATTTTGGTTATAATACGCTTTTATGGATGTGCATAATTAACTTTGTTATGCTCTGGGAGTATTAAAGCCTCTCTTATATCTATAACACATAGATACTTTATATATATATATATATATATATATATATATATATATATATATATATATATATATATATATATATATATATATATATATATGTATGTGTATTTGCACATTTTATTAACACTAAATTTTCTTTAAAATTTTCACCATGAACACTAAATTTTATATTTTCGTAACTAAATAAAGTGTGATGTTGCATGTGATGAACCTTAACACTTCGTATATTTGAACGACTTTATAAAAAACACTTGGTTAGCGTTTGACCTTCTTTTATTCCTAGAGGAGCGTAGTATATCACTTCCTATACCGAGACATTTTCTAAGTCTATTATATTTAATACAAACTATTATTTGGTATTATATATTATAGTTTGACATTTGTATCTGATGTGTGTAATGCATGCCAATTAAGTATTTTGAAAAGTGCAATGCACATATGTTTCTGTATTTTATGATTTGTACAATACTCGACATTAGCTAAGCATTTGGTTTGATAAATTGTCAATTCAATCCGGTGGATCAATGCCTGCTTAGTGCTTACTGGAAAGTGATAATGTAGATACCTAAAAGGAACCACCACACGCACACTATGTTGTGGAGGAAAGAATATACGAAATGAAGGGTATTCAACATTGCTAGGGGTTTTAGCAATCTTGATGAAAAGAAGCCAAGATATATGTTGTCAAAAGTAGGCTTATTCTATGAGGGAGCAGAAATAGTCGTTGTGTTGTCGACAGTGGAGGCAGCGTTTGTGGCATGACAATAGTTGTATGACACGAAGATTGTTCAAGAAGGTTTTCTGTGAGTTGGGGTTAGCCCAGTTACAGAAGATTGAGCTTGGCTGGTCCATTTACACAAGATCAAGCAAAGGTACACTGCGATGGTCTCTTTGTAACTTTTAATCTATCAAATCCTGAATATGACAGAAAGACTAAATATACAAAGATAAAATACTCTTCCATCAAGGAGTTGGAAAACAATGAAGTTCTAGCCCTACAAAGGAAATAGTAGCTGACCCATTGACAAAGCTAACTGTGAGATATGTAAATGCATGTAGAGTCAATGGGATTGCATAGCTGGTGATTGTTATGTGGACACCTTGATGTGCCTTCCTTTGTGTGGTTGTGACTTATTAATTGGAAATCTTATGATGTGCTATTGTTTATCACTTCGCTCATTGTGATATTCATTTGTAGAGCATATACCTCACGACATCTTGCACACATGGTCACCCTCTAATACGAGTTAATTTCTCTTGCGCGTCATGAGAGTGCTTTGGGTAGTGGTGGAAGTTGTGTTGTGAGAGAGTTGGGATTGGCTTTAATCTACTTTGAGGGCTTTGATTTGCTTCAACTACTACTTTATGTAGCATGAAACCTTATTGCTTGTTTGAGACAAATGAGGTTCTAAGTACCATGCCCGTCGCATGTTGAACAATAACGTTACAGGGATGAGATGTTCGAGGAGCACATTATTGTTTATGTCACTTCGTGGAATTTGTGGCGCTTTGCACATATCGTGTGGCAAGTATGTGTCCCGGAACAAGTTTAACATGAGGACGGGCATGCTCTTTGTGGGGGATTGGGGTTAAACCTAGGCGAGTGTGGCATAATAAATCTGGGTAGAAGAGGCAATTTGTACAACTCCGTTGTTTGTTAGAGGGCTCGATGTCTCTATACCATCTAATCGATGAGTTTCTAGTATGCAAGCTCGCTAAATGCGTGTTTCTTAATGTTCGCATGACAGGTATCAAGTGTGAACATAAATGATTGAACATTGAACAAAGAAAGACCCATGTTATGTCACTCGGTTTGTCTGCATCAAATAGGAGAACCGTTAATTGTGGCAAACCCAACCGATTAAGGAGTTGGATACATCCGCCGCCAACCCATGCCTAAAAAGGATTGATCGTGCATCTAAACTCGAATCAGGTTCAAGGTACGGAGTTTTTACATGGGTGATGATGCTCTCCATATAAAGAGCCTCCCTTGTTGTGCACAACTTGAGAAATTGTTGAACACTAGGATGTGTGAGAACCATCCACAATGCATCTTCTTGATACCTTTACTCTCTTTTTGTTTATTCTTGATTATTGGAGAGCTGTTATGCTATGGAGTTGAGGGTGTTGCTCCAATTATAGTTCCACTTTGTTTCTAAGATCATGGAAAAGAAGTGCTTGAAGCCACTTTTGTCGAGGCAGAAGGTTAGCTGAAAAGGGTCTTATGCGTGTGAGGTGCAAGCGAGGCAAGTGGGTCACTTTGGTGAGGCACAAATTTTTTTTTAAAGGTTGAAAATAATGAAATATCAATATTAACTATATTAAAATATTCTGGATTCGTACTCTAAGTAACTGACTAATCATTGATGGTATCTCTGGAACAGTGTCTTCACAACCATTGTTAGAGAGGTAGTCATAGCGGTAGAGAGTTTGGAAGCAACAAAAGAAACAATAGTTGCGGCATATCGAGGGGGGAGTAATCAACAATTGCCAACAACATCACAACAACAAGCCATGTAGTGGGTCAGTAGAAATGAAACAAGATGGCAACAACAACAACAACAACAATGGTGGACAGAAGAAGAGAAGTCGAGCAAGCAATAGTGGCATGAGTAATAAGAAAAATAATGGGAGCAAGAGGAAGCAGGAAAGGTGAGGAGGAGGATTGGAGTAACGTTTGGCGAAAAGAAAAAGAAAAGGGAAAAATGTGTATACGCTCTTGGTTTTTTTGGCGTTCGTAAAAGCCCTTGGCCATCTTTCCGTGCCAAAAAGCCCTTAACTCAACTTTGGTGTTTTAAAAAGTCCTTGTCCCCGCCTTTAATGGATACGGTATATTGTATTTCAATAATCCCCTTATTGCCCTTCTTTTGTGGGGCTCGTTGCTGCTACATCAGCGCTGTGCTCATGGGCGCATTTAATGCTGCTCATGTGTTGTACAACGGCAGCTGTGTAATCTATCCACTTTTGCGTTGTTTTTGTCCACCTTCACTGTTGGATTGTGCAACACAAAATATGGATAGAATCTTCTTTATTGCAGCTGCATTAAATGCAATCTTGCACCAAATTAGACAATGAATCAGAGGAAGAGGACACCTTTTTAAGGTTTCATCATTTTGATTAATTAATAAAATAAGAAAATGTGCAACAAAGAGGAAATTGGAGGGAAAATGAAAAGATTGTTAACGAAAAGGTGTGTACCTTTGATCTGAACAGTCAACCTTTGTTGGTAATTGTCCACTTTTAGTCTCAACTTTTTGTTCTATGAACAAGTTATTAATGAAAAAGTACGTTATGTACAATGACTGCTCTTTCTTGTTCTTATGGGTGGACATATTACATGTAAAGGTAGACATTTTATTTCTATGGATGAACAATTTTACCTTTGTGTAAATGCATTACATTTAAGGATAGAAATTTTTTGACTAAAAAGTGAACAAATCACATATACAAGCGGACAATATGTGCTTGTAGGTAGACAGTTTGTCACGCCCCGCTTCCCAAAATACGTGGAAACGGAGTCGGCGACAAGAGTCGGCGACGTATATACGCGAGGAAAATACCTCACGTATACATGCTAAGCCTAAAGTGATCTGAACAAACTATAAATCTAATCCATAATAAATTAACGATCACTGCAATATCACATATAAGCATTCACGCATGATATCATATAAAAAACTGGAATAAAGACTAAATTTGATGTATATCGAGAATCAGGAAATAACAGGAAGACAAAAGAGAAAAGAGTACTAGAACCAAACGAGAGAAACTCCAGCTCCTTGCGAACCGTACGATCACACGAACACCTGAACAATATAAGAAGATGTCCAAAGTCCTGGACGTGCGAATCCAGGGTGTCAGAAGTGACCTAATGAGTGTGTGTAAAGTAAAGGTACTCGTGCATAAAAAACAATATAAGCAATAATAACATGATAAACTGAAATAAAAGATAACAAAATAATTAATATCAAGAACAAAGTTATGAACGATATATAACTGATATCATGATAAAAGAAAACCACTAATGTCAAGATGTGTAACCTAGCAGATGTCACTAGTTTGGTATACAATCCGGCCATGTGTACAATCATATGTCTATCATAACTTATATGATATATACAGTCAGGTGATTACGGTCAGTCACAATACACTATAAACAGTTCATTATTATTTTTTATATCAGCGAACACCAATTGCCACCTGTAATAGACGCATCCCATATTACGCCTATCACACGTGTCAATCAGGGTCCTAAGTTATTAAAACTGATTGGTTGGAGACATTGTCATGCTTTAGGTGGGTTCCGTACATACTCGGAACCACAGCCCAATCACCTGGCGCTAAACCAGGTCCTACCGCTAGGTAGTCAATAACAATAACAATGAATAACAATGACCATATGAACAATACAGGATGTCAGTCATCCCACGGAACCCTACAGTGGAACCGTATCTTGGCTGCACAATCTGTATACTAGGTCCATCCAAAATACAGACGCCGTCTCCTCCATCAATTTCTCAATCCCAGTGTAAGTTGTCTATTTACATTACTATTTTATAACATCAATATCCATGTTATTTCGATTACTGGGACGATATGATGATAGGAACAATGTCAATAAAGTAACAATAACAATGATGATCATATTACCGTGTAAACGGTAGAACAATGAAACAATACATGTGTTACGGTCTGACAATATTTTCCCAACAACTTTCAGTAACATGAATAATATGTTTATAAGGTAGATATCTTATATACTCAGTCAAGTCACTTAAGTGGTATCATGATATTTATTCAGAATCGACAATATAATCCTTTTTTGTTTATTCATTATGTATTTATTATGTGAACATGAACAATAATTGACGTGCATGAATAGTAATTAAACATGAATACTGTTTAAACATTATAACGTATATTGGAAAAAGTTAAAAGCACTCACGTAAAATAATATCAAAATACTCAATAAGAAAACAAAGAACACTCATCTGGGCTTATCACACGTCCAAGTACCAATTTGAAGAAATCTACATTAATATATATTCGAATTAGAATTTATCGAATTTTATATAAGATATCCTATTTGATGTTATTCAGTATTTTAAATTAAATACGGATGGTCCAGATCTTAAAACAAAGTTGTAGGATGATACATTTAGTTTATATAATTATTTGTATTTCATTTACTGATTTTTTGTGGGGTTTAAATGATTAAAAACATGCAATTTTCTTAACGGGTCTGAATGTTGGAATAGCAGGTTTCAACTTAGAAGGCAGTGGTTCAGTTCCATATGAGCTGCAAATAATCCTAAAATTTTTCAGTAGGTTCTAGGAGTTATCTAGATATTTATCCCTATTTTTACTTATTTTCTCAAATTTTATCTAGCCAAAAAATTGTTTTTCAATAACTTAACAGGTCTGTTTTATAATTGGGTCGGGTTAAAATAGATTAGAATTCATAATACTTGGGCTGGACTGCAACTGGGCTGCAGAATTAATTTGTATTTTTTTCTTTCTTTTCTTTTCTATTTTCTGGCCAGGCCCATTGGCCAGGCTCATTTTTTATTTTTTCCTTTTTTTGTTAGGTCTGGCCTGGGCCAGTGGCAGCACAGGCCACTGGCCTGGCCCAGAATCCAGCCCCAGGTACTGTTTGCACCCGGGCCAAGCGGCCCACCTGTTTTCTCTTTTTTTTCTTTGGCTTGGCCTGGCCCAATAAGCCAGGCCCAACCTTTTCTTTCTCCTTTTTTTCGTTTTGACTGGGCCTGGGCCTTTGGCCAGGCAGCCTTTCCCATTTTTTCTTTTTCTTTCTTTTTTTAGATTTTGCCTGGCCCAGTGGCGGCCCAGCTACTGGGCCTGTCTCTGCACCCGCTGCACAGACCAGCGTCTGTGCAGCAAGTTGCTCTCGGCCAAAGGCTGAGAGCAGTCTCCGATTTATTTTTTTCCTTTTTTTAAAGATTTCTATATATAAATTATTGATATATTACCTTATATATATTTAGATTAATAGGGTTAGGTTCTAAATATCTTCTTTTTGGAAGGAAAATTTTTAATATGCAAATCCTTTGATCCAAACTAATTTTTTTAATATTACAGAATTTTTTTCGTACAATTTATTTTTTTATTTATATCTTTTTTTTGGATAAGATCTAAAATTCATGAAAAGAAGCAATTAAACATGATATATCATAAATTTATAGTTCATACAATTTATCTAGATTTTAGGGGATTTAAATTTCATAAGAAGAATTTTAATTATGTTATATCATTAAATTCTTATTATTGCAAGTTAATTTTTTTTCTAGATCTTTAATAAGAAAATTTTGATGGAAAATTCATGGGAAGATAATCTAATCATGACAATTTAAAACAAGTTTTTAATTCATAAAAAATTAATTTTTACTTACTTGGATTGATCCCCTTCGCCTGCTCAATCTTCAAGCCTCGGACACGTTCCTCCATCGCGATCAATTCCAAGGGGAGGTGGAGGGAGGAGGAAGAATGTTGGGTTTGAATTTCTTTCTGACTGTCATTTTTTTTGTAAAGAAACAAGAGAAGAGAGTTACGATAATATAAGGTGATAAAATTCTTATGTACGTAGATTTCAATAGAAGAGATAGGTTGTTAAGATAAAAATCCATAAAGATCTCATGAGATTTTCAGTTGAAATTTGAAATTTAAATTTGGCTTTAGGTTTGTTTAAATAATTTAGATTTCCAACCTAAGCACACGCCAATGTGACATTATGGTTTAAATATTAGGATTTAGTAAAAAGGAACATGAGTTCGAAACTTGCATAAACAAATATATATATATATTATATTTTTTGTTTCTTTATTTATTTTATTTTTTAATTTTTGGGTATGAGTTAGATGAGTTATGGTTTATAGGATAATAAGATTATGGGTTGGAAAAGAAGATCAATTAGGAATAATACCAACAATAACATAATAATAATAATGCTAATAATAATGTATAAATATAATACATACATATACTTGTATAAATGTAAATCAAACATATACATTTAATATGTATGTACATGTATCTATACACGTGTATAAAATAAATTAATCAATAGGTAAATCTAAAATAATTAATAAAATAGAAATACAGTATTATTAGTTAGGGGATGTTACCCAGTTTCATGTAAAGGTGGATATAATTATTTAAAGATGGACATATTACATATAAAGATAGATATTTTATTCCTATGGGTGGACAATTTTATACTTTTACCTATGTGCATACATGTTACATGTAGGAGTAGACATTTTATGACTAAAGGTAGACAATATTATATATCTGCAACAACCCAACAACTGAGCATTTGAATTATCTGTCAACAATCTGTATAAAGGTGGACATCTATAGAGACCCAAGTAGTCAATTTTATTTAAAAGTGGATATTAAGACTTAAATTATTGCTAAAGGGAAGATTTGTACTTCTCGTCCTCGTCGCCTAACAAGGCCTTCCTCTTGGGAATCACAATGGCAAGGATCTTGGCCACTGGCTGTCTGGGTTGTTGGTTAGACTTCAAACCTATTCAATATATTTTTTTATTCTCAAGTTACTAAAATTACTATGAACAATTATCGTGTTGTGATAAAACATTTCAGTACATTAAATTTCTAAAGAAAAAGGGGAAAAAACAACATAATCTAAGAGAAAATAATGAGAAGACCAAGATCCAATAAGATTCCTCATATAATTATTTGTTACTGAATTAGAAATCTAATTGCACTAATTTCTAATTGCACCATCCAAATAAAAGCATTTTTCAATATATTTTCTCCTATATTAAATAAGAAATCTCGCTTCGACATAACGAAGTTAAAGATGGACACTTTATAAGATGACCACTTTCAGCGCGTGACCTGCATTAATCATAACATATATGCATACCACTGACGTCACATCGTTGTAGCCGCTGGCAAGATGCACCTAATGAAGGGCAATAAGGGAATTTCAACAGTAGTATAAAACTACCTAAAATATTATGTAAGGGCTTAATTGCATAAAAAGAATGTATGGGGGGCTTTTTGACACGGGAAAGATGGCCAGGGGCTTTTATGAACTCTAAAAAAAACTAGGGGCTTATACACATTTTTCCCAAAAGAAAAAGAGATTCAATTGAATCTCATAGGTTTTCATTGCCATAATTGTCTTTTCTATGAGCTGAGGGTTGGGATTGGGCACGCTTTGACGCCGCAAACGCTAGAATTTCTAGCAGATTTGACGTTTGGAGTAGGGGGTTTTGTTGGGGGGGGGGGGTTGCTAAATAAATGGAACTAGGTTTAGGTTGCGACTTGTACCACAGCAGGATGCTGCTTTGCATGCACTGAAATGCGAGGCACACGCTTTGCTTCACCGCTGTTGCTATGCATCCTTCGTGCCAGGGATGAACCTAGAAATTCTTTTGAGGGGGCACCTGTCCCTAATGTTGTTTTTCTCGTTGTTTATTGTCAGATCTAATTGGTAGTCTTCATCCAAGCAGAAACTTAAAACAAACTAAATATAACTGACATGTTTATTTTGACTTAAATTTGTAATTCCATTGATAGGGGTGGCAACAGGTCAGATTGAGTTGGATCCTGCAAGATCTACTCATGGGCTCATTCTAAACTTGCAGGGCTCACATGCAAATCTACATCAACTGTGAATCTAGGATCCTAACCAAATAACTTATCAGAAATCCTTACCCTATGCAATAAGTTATTTGACATTATTTGAAGGATCTAAACCCGAAAATATGGTTTGGATTCAGATCAGGTTATTGGGTAGACGTGCCCCATTGCTAACCCTACACATTGAGAAAAAGAGAAATTCCGTTTTCATCTTTTATATTTCCAGCCAAACGGAGTACAAGAGAAGAATAATTACATGTTTACTTTGTTTTGATAAAATTTAAGAAGTTTCTTTAACTTGTATTTAAAATTTTAAACTAATAAAAATTTTGCAACTTTAATGCATAAAACTTTCTACTAGCCACATTATCTCATAGACTGTTGATGTGAAATGTGTCCGTGTGATAGTAAATCAGTGATAAAACTATCAAAGCTACACTTCACCAATAAGCTATGATCTTCATGTAGGAGAGATTAAACTAATAATGCTTACAGATGGATTTAACAAAGAAGCACGTGCAAGCTAAACAATTTCAATCATGAACAATATAAAGATACTATGTTACATAGGCAAAGCTTCTACAATCAATATGAAAAGTAATGGATCAAAAAGTCGCAGATGCACACAATCTCACAATATGTGGACAACAATAAGGCAGATAAAACCCTAGAGATTTATTATCAAGACCCTACAAATAAATGATCGTGATCAGGAAAACTCACCTACTGAGGATCATATTTGACTTCAGTGTCCTGATTTTTTTTGAGATGCGTAGGGTTGTTTCCCACGACTCCATCGCTTCGAAAATGACTCGAATCGGACTACAAACGATTGGGAAACAATTGAAAAACCAATTTGAACCGCTAACGGGTATGTTTTTTGCAAAAGGGTCAGGCCAGGTTCTGCAGGTGCGAATCGGGTCGAGCCAAGTTGTAGTTGGCGGGACTGTAGAGAATCGGGTCCGAATTTGGGTGGAGCGGGTCGGGTCTGCAACTGAACAGGCGGAGGGTGCGAGCATTGTGGGCGGCGCGCGCTGGCGCAGATGCTGGCGCGATGGGTGCGGGCAGGCGCGGTCGCGATGCGGTGGTGGTAGGGGAGAGGAGGGGCTTTGGAGGGTTTTTGAATAGGAGGAAAGGGGAGGAGAAAGGGGAGGGTAAGAGGTGGTAGATGGTGGTGGGATAAGTTAGCTAGGGGTTCACCCTCTAAACTTGGATTCCTTTAGTTTCACATGCCTGAAGGGAGTTTTGAGACAGAAGAGATCATTCACAATTGTTTCATCAAAATATTTCTATATTTATTAACTATATTAATTAGAGAAGGAGCCTTTAAATAGGCTTTATAAAATTAAAGAAAGTTTCTACAACCAATATAGAACTAAAAACTACTAAAAAAGAAAAAAATATTGAACTCAAATAAAATTAAAAGATTACATCAACTAATCGAACCACATGGGTGCGACGGGTGGGAGAGAACTCGACCCAGTCGAGTAAGTGTATAAATGCTCTCGTATCGCTCCAAAGTGTCTGAGTTAATCCGTTGCAAGTTACTTTGATTAATCCATGTATCATCGGTTGGTGTTTTTTCTTTCCAACGGATCACGCTCTTCGAGTCTCACCATCTTTGGTGGCGATAATCTCATCATTTATGATTTTATCAACCTCCTCTGTTGTATTGGGTAAAATTTCTGAGAGTGGAGGAATTGTGGGCCTCTAGGCTCGGGCTCAGGCTCATCGACCATTGGGTTGTTTGGATTAAAATTAGGACCCTTGTAGTCTACTAGATCTTTGACATTGACTGTAGAATTGCTGCCAAAATCTTTTGGAAGTCTATAACATAAGCATTATTATTCAATTTCTTTAGGATTTGAAATGGACCAGCACTATGAGTATGCACCTTTTTAATGATTCCTGGAGGAGTTCTGGATGAATCCGAACCATCACAAAATCACCAACATTAAAGAATTTTTAATCTTTTTTAACATTAGCCCGTGGTTTATAGTTAGCGTTGTGTGCAATCCTATCACTGATCTTTTTGTGTATCTCATGCAAGTGAGATGCAAATACAGATGCAGACTCAGATGCCCTATAATAATCAGCTGTGGGGATAAGATTAATATGTTATCTGTGTCTAAAACCATAAATGATCTCATGTAGAGGCTGTCCAACTTTGGATCGGAAGGGCAGTAGCTTAATCTTCTTATCCTCATGTTCAAATTGACACATATTAGATCGACCGTAAATGATGATATCTTTGTCGAATAGCGATGACATTCCTAGGATAAATTTACCCACTTTCATGGTCACCACATCGCACCGGATTGTCCTTATAAAGATTAAAGTCAATTGAGACAAGACACCATTATTTTACTCCTAGGGTCGTGGAGTTGATCCATGATACCTTGTACAGGTGGGGATGAGATACAACTTTTAATCCAATATTCTCTGTCACCTTGGAGGATGCTACATTGATGCAACTTTCACTATCCATAATCACCTTACAATTCTTGTCTACTATCTTGTTGAATGTGTGAGAGATTGAAGTTTTTCTCCAATCGTCTGTTTCTTCAAGTTGTGAAAAGGCACACCTGACGACAAACAAGTGAGTTGAAG
This sequence comes from Agave tequilana, assembly GCA_038442645.1. NCBI lineage: Eukaryota > Viridiplantae > Streptophyta > Magnoliopsida > Asparagales > Asparagaceae > Agave > Agave tequilana. The sequence goes on from JAVJIF010002663.1 coordinate 177,549, forward strand.
GTGTTTGTCTAATGCGGCTGAATACATCTTTACCTTCATGATCGTTGTTGAAGTCATCACCTACTTCTTCACCTACTTGGTTGGTGAATTTTTCTGGATTAGACTCAGGGGTTTGATGGGAGCTCCGTTAATAATGGCAATCTTAACGGGACTGGGGCAATCGACAGCCATACGCTCATATCCTTGGTACTTATAATATTTAGTAGTGGTACTAGTCTTGAAAAAGTCCCCTTCGGTGCATTTGTCTCTATTGTCTCGTTCAATGGTCTTGCCTTTAACAACATTCCTGTGTGAGGGTGGATGGGTACTAGACTTGGGGGCTGGGTAGATGAGGAGGTCTAGACACTAGTGCACTTTGATCATGACTCCTGAAGACATGGTTGAACTTAACAAAATCTAGGTCTTCTAAAGCATAGACCTTCTCAAGTTTTGTAACTTCACGAGTCAACAATTCTGTACTTAGTATTCTCTAAGGCCAATCTAAATCTAGAAAGGATTTGAGTCTTGCCTTTTGTGCCTAGGACACTGCATCTGATGAGAAGCCCATCAAACTTGGCAACACATTTCTTAGCTGACTTGTTGTCTTGAATGAATTGGTGCCACCTGTCTAAAAGATGGGCATCATAGGATGGTGGCACGTACTTGCCCTTGCGCTCATCCTTCATTGCAGCCCATGTCTCTATAGGCTTTTGAGCTCGAGCTCCTTGCATGGTCTCCACATTGGTTCAATACTGGCTGGCTTGACTAGTCAGTTTCATGGCTGTGAACCTAACTTTCCTAAGTTTAGAAAGGGGATACCAGGTGAAATACTTATCCATGTCTTGAAGCCAATCTAGAAAAAAATGGGCATCCAAACGACCATCAAAGATAGGTACATCCAACTTAATGCTCCTTAAATACTGCTCATCAGGATCTGGGGCATTGTTACGCATGGTATATGGTTGCAATGGAGGTTGTTCATCAGGAGGTTGTTCATGTGCAATCTCCAAATTGGTCAGTCTCTCGAGTTTGGTTCACGGTTTGGGTCAGGGTATTAAGCTGAGCTATTATATCAGGGAGCGTCAGAAGTTGGGGTTCCATAGGGGTGGTGGGGGATTCACTAGACTTTCCTACAAGATTAAGGTTTACCTTACAGGTTGGCATGCACAAAGAAAGTCAAGGCGGAAAGAGAACTTCAAACTAGATGCTTGGAAATTTTTTTGTCAAAATAAAATTTAAATGCAAGAAAGCAACAAAATTTTTCTAGTAAGTGCCCAAGTGATGCAAGTCCTACCCTAACCGTGCTCTGATACCACAATGATGTGAAACATGATCGTATGATAGGAAATCATTGATAAAATTATCAAAACTACGCTTCACCAATAAGCTACGAGCTTCAAGTAGGACAGATTAAACTAATAATGCTAAGAGATGGATTTAACAAAGAAGCATGTGCAGGCTAAGCAATTTCAATCATGAATAATGTAGAGATAATAGCTACGTTATACAAGTAAAGATTTTACAATCAATATCAAGAGTAATAGATTATTAGTCACAGACGCACACAATCTCACAATATGTGGACAACAATAAGGCTTATCAAGAGCCTACAAATAAATGACCATGATCAGGAAAACTCACCTACTAAGGATAATGTTTGGCCTCAGTGTCTTGCTGAAATCTACTGGGATCGTAGGGCTGTCTCTCACGACCCCAACACTTTGAAAATGGCTCAAATCGAATTTCGGACGGCTAAATAACAGTTAAAAAACCATTCTGGATTACTAACGAGTCTGTTTTCTGCAAATGAGTCAGGTCGGGTTCTGCAGGCGCAGATCAGGTCCGAATTCGGGTGGAGCGGGTCAGGTCAGGTGCAACTAAAAAGGCGACGTGCATAGGCGTGGGTGGGCGCAGGCACGAGTGCGGTGGGCGCGGGCGCGGTGGCGGCAGGGGGTTTGGAGGTTTTTGAAGAGGAGATGGTGAGAGGTGGTAGGTGGTGGGGGATAGGCTAGTTTGGGGTTCCTCCTAAACTAGGATTTTTAGGGTTTCACACGTCTGAATGGAGTTTTGAGAGAGAAGAAATCACTCACAAATGTTTTATCAAAATAATTCCGCATTCATTAACTTTATTAATTAGGGAAGGAGCCTTTAAATAGGTTTTACAAAATTAAAGAAAGTTCTCACAACCAATATGAGAATAAAAATTGCTAAACAAAAAAAGTCAACTTAAATAAAATAAAAAGACTACATCACCTAATCGAACCACATAGATGTTCGTCTCCTACGCTGATATATGCGCCAGGGGGTGTCGGATGTCTCCATCATTAGACTATGTATGGAGAGGAGACAATTTATATGACGATATACTTTAGGACATATAAGTAACATAACATAGTGTTTATTAACTATTATTTTACATGTAGTTGGGTTTTACAAGCTTATATGAGGTTCTCTTTGCAAACATTTTTAGCTTGGGATGCATTTCCAAACATTTATTACATGGTGCAATAACTTGACTGAATCTTTTGTACACTCTTCAAAGGGCCACTTATGATAAAGTTACTGTTTATATGTGTTTCTAGTCATGGTACAAATATATATTTTTTTATATTTCCTTTATTTCACGACTCTAATCATGATAATAGAAAACTAGAGGAGAGAGTTTATTAATTGGTTGGAGGAGCAGTGGGACACGAAGGGGGGCATGGACTGTTTATGAGATGTAAATTTATCTTCAACTTTGTTTAATAATAACATTTCAATTTTTTTTTTGGTGGGGGAGGGGGGCATGTGCCTTAGGGATTTTATAGGTGGCTCCGCCCTTGATCAGCGCTGGAGGCAAACGACTTAGAGCTCCGATAACAACACTGCTCGGAGCAGTATAGCAAAAGTTGTTGGCAGACTAGTAGTCGTGCTACAATAGGGTTTTTGAAAAGGAGGCATGCTTCTCAAGAATCTCAACCTAGATCTAGCGTGAGGCATGTATTTGACGAGATGCTCTGATTATCTTCTTCCAAGAGGAAATGAAGATATGAAGTACAAAAAAGTGACTTCATAATGTGAATTATGCTTTCGCTATTAATTAATTTGCAGAAGAGACCAAAATGCTAAATATGACATTTTTGCTATAGAACTCTTTCTAAAGTTGAAGTATATACACATTAGTGATAGCTTATGTACCATATGATTTGCTTTCTCATTAGTGGTTGTTTTTCTATAAGGTAATTGAATGTAATCATTCATAGTGACAACATGGATGATGTTTTATTCTATTCCTATATGCTTTGTGTGCGTTTTTTGGCTACATAGTGTGGATGTTTGAACATTATGTAAGTAGGATTGATTTTATACTTTTAAATCTGGCATATTCCCTCCAAACCAGTGTTCTAAACCATGGAATATGGAATCTGTTGCTGTAAGTGTGGCCCTTGTCTGCAAAAAGTGGCCAAATGCCGCCAAGAGCAAAGCGGCATAGCCTGGACCTTGAAGTATGGAGGCAGAAAACGACACTTCATAATATCAAAATTGTAAATGATATTGAATAATAATAATAATAATTAATTTTTCCCCAAGAGACTAAGAGAAAGGAGTCTCAAACTCGAAAACTCTCAATCGATATTCTATTGAATAAAAGTGGTTTTACAAAATGACACTACACCCCAACTCTGAAGGTGTAGCTTGCAAACCAAATTCCCTTGCATATTAAAGAAAGAAAATCTAATCACTCATAAACAAAAGTTAAATGAGATAACAATTACAAACTACCTCGATGATTGACATATTTTGAAATTGTTCCATTTTTACATCATTACTAATAATATCAAATATATCATATTCGATATATGTTATCAAAGAGTCATTCATCCATTGGTTTCCCATTCGGTTGCGCATTTTATTTTTCATGATATTCATAGCAGAAAATACTCTCTAACACTTGCCGGGTAAAATCATTGCGAACTTCACAAGCTTGTAGATAAGAATTTACTACATTTTTTTTCATCTACATTATCTTTTCTGCAAGACCTGCAATCCCCTTTAGTTGGAGAAACTCATTTTTAGATCACACGTCATGAATAAATGTATCGAGTTGATTATCAAGAATCATGAGCTTGGATGTTGAGAAATCATTAGGATAAAACTTAGCAAACGTAGCTTCTTCTTATTAAATGTAGCAAAGGAATTAATAGGATTTAAGCATGCTACACAAGAAGGAATGGTATGTTTCCTTAATGAAGCGATTGTTTAGCTATTGTTTATCTCTTGAACTTGCAAATCTATAAAAGTGTTGAACAATTCATACTGATAATGATCCAAGTTGGTAAAGATCTGCGTGTTATGGCGTGATCTCACTGTGAGTATAAATATATCATGTTAGGGATCTCGATATCATGTTTGGCATAAAATGAAGAAACATGTTTAAGAATCCAATCCATCTCATCTCATTTCTTGAAATTGCTGCGTGACTATTTTCACCAGGTCTATGCTTTTTCACAATATCTTGATCTTTTCTCTGTAGCATCAACGACAACTTATTAGTGATCCCTAAAACATTTTTCATCAAATGTATATAAAGTGCAAACTCAAAAGTTCCATCATTTGTAGTGCCAATACAACATTTTTTTCTTTTCAGCAGATGCTCTATTCTCTATGCTCTAAAGAGCTACAATCACAAAACAATCACTTTTACTATTGAATGATAATGAGAGCTTCAACGTGTATCACCAACATGCTTAAGCTCCATTTTCTGATTCAAATCTTTTCCAGTTTTGAGTTCACTCACTCAAGTCCTTTAAGAATCTCAACATCTTGTGCTTCTTGAAGAACATCACGACTTTTGACAGAAGCCCCAACGACATTGCAAATGTTTGCAACAACTGTTAACACCACATCCAGTTTAGAATAATTTTTAGTAACTACTAAAACCAACTGAAGTTGGCAACTATTAAAACCAACTGAAGTTGGTGAACAAAACAATGAGCATAAAAGGATGATTTGTTTTCATTCAAGATAAAAGTTTTAAGTCCATAAAAGTGACCTCGGATGTTGCTTGCCCTATCATAGCTTGTTCTTACAATTTTGAGATGCTCAATCTATGTGTAGCAAATGTCTTCAATGTCATGATACTAGTTTGATTAATATGTTATATTTAAAAAAAACGCTCAATAACATGACAATCTTATCAACACAGCGCAAGACAATTGCCATGTGCTCTTTGGTTGATACATCTTGAGATTCATCAACCAATATGGCAAAACATTCATTACCTATATCATTTACAAATGCATTTTTAGTTTCTATTACAGCGGTGCACACAATTCTTTTTGAATACCAGGTGTCTTCTGATTTTTTTGGACTTTTTGTAAGACAACTTTTGCTATCTCCTCATAGTTCTTTACAAGGACCTTCAAAAGCTCTAAAAAGTTAACTCGGTTTTTAGAATTTAAAGATTCATCATGTTGACGAAAAGCTAATTCTTGTCGCAAAAGATATCGAATAGAATCATCCAAGGTATCGAAATGTGTGTGATTGAACTCGAGTGAGATTTGAGCACTTTGAAATTGTATCAATGTGTTAGTCTTGTCGTAGCAAGTTCTTTACCTTCTTCACTGAGAGATTGTGAGAGCTGTTAGAACCTTCAACATGAGCTTTCAATTTCTCTATGATATATTTCCAATTTTTGAATCTTCAAAAGTAAATGCATCCCCATCAGATTGCTCATTTTAATTCTTGAAAAGATAGCAAAATAAGCAAAATGCCGCATCTTTTTCACACTATACGCCAACTAATTTGGGTAGATATCAAATCAAACTGGATTAAATTATCAGTATTTATCATTAAATGGTGTTTTGAGGTAGTCATTTTTATCCATACAGGACTAGCAATGACCTTTCTGCAAATATACCCTTCTTTTGTCGTCTTGCTCTTTAGGAGTATCAATATCATATATTGGTTTCCGTAACTTAGGATTTGTCGCAAAATTTTCAAGGTTAGTCCAAGTGTGCCTTTGTTTTAATTAAGGTGTATATTTTTTGTCATTTGTAAAAGTGCTTGGGCACTTTGGCAAAGGTTGATTGACACTTTCTCTCGTACTTGAATTTTATTTGGTTTTGGTTTTCTTATAAGAAATTTATTCACAACTCTTTGAAATTTTAATTAACCTATAAAATTAACCTAACAAGAAGCAATTTAAATTAACATTAGAAGTTTGTCCCAAAATTGAAGACATACAATTGCATGTGGATAAAACTTGCAAGTAACATATGACTTAACCATGAAACTTGAAAGTTCATTATTGATAATTAAAGAACAAACAAAAAAGTACAAACAAAAAACCAATTATTTGCAACCATTCAGTGTATTCTCATATAGAGCACAAAAGGTACATACAAAGAACCAACTCTTTGCAAATTTACATAATTTGATGTCACATTATATGTGTTATTAGCAAACAAAAAACCAACTATTTGCATTTTACCTATTTGATTGTGACAAAGAACTAAATTGAAGCATGGTAGTTTTTATCAATTTAATAGTTGAAATTTCTTTTTTATGAGTTAATTGAATCCAAGTATAGATTTTAAATGTTAATGTTTCTGATTTAGATGATTTTATCAATTACATTTATTGAAGCATACCCAAATTGAGAAAGATTATCGTATCAAAGACTTTAACTAAATACCCAAATAATTGTATTCATAGGGTACATCCAACATGCAACCTCTATAAGATTTTAACATGACTCCACACACTAATCACTAATTAACTAATTATTATCATAATGATTTTTCTTTATTTCCCTCTTTTTGAGAATTGTAACTCACCAGTCCATAATGAAACAATATCATAATGGCGAGATAAACAAAATCCAATGAGTACTACGAATGAGAAGAAATTTGAGCATAGGAGTGGTGACGATGAGGGGGTGGTCGTGGCTCGTGGACCTTGTGGTTCGGTTGAAGCTGTCGAGCCCCTACACCTCTCGTCGCTTGGGGATGGTTGAAGTAGATCTCTACATGAGTGCTCACATATGGTGGAGAGAGGGATTTGGGGTTTAAGAGTGAGATCGCCAGGGAGAGGAGATGAAATTTGGATGTTTAGGGATTTTGAGTGTGAGTTGAGAGAGGAGATGGGATTTGGGGATTTAAGGAAGAGAGAGGGGGAGGCCTGTGGGTGTAACCCAGGTGGGTCCGGGAGACAGTGACATGTAGTGCATAGGAATTAGGCAGATCCCGAGGGGTTCTAAATTTCTTCTAAATTCCTAATACCTGTCTACCAACTCCTTTAACTTACTGTTTACACAGCCATTGGTATCATCTTGTTACTACCTTATAATAATAATAATAATAATAATAATAATAATAATAATAATAATAATAATAATTATATCAAGTATTAGTTGTGGTCATTTTATTTGATGATTTCACTATTGACATTTGGATTTTATCACACTTGACTTATAAGGTGTCATGGATACTCATAAGACATTAAAGTATGTTTGAAACTTATTATTCACGCTAACATTTTATTTACTTGTATTCGTTTCTTCTTTTTTAGTTGTTAATTTGTTATTTACTTTGGTGTTTGCAAGTGTTTTTTTCCCTTGCAAATGACTAATTTGTAATGTATGCAATGATAATTTTTTTCAATTACTGTGCATTATATGGGTTCTAATTTTTCTACATTTTAAAATATTGTTTCTAGTTTTTTTTATATTTTTAAAATTTGTGGACTATGCATTTTTATGATTTTATCTTGGTTTATAATGAGTGCCATCGCATATGCGGTCATCTATGCATGGACCGCATATGCGGTGCCCATCTATGGTACATGTTGTATGTGCTCAGTAAACATGTGGTTTGCATACCGTATTCTGTAACATTGCTTCTATTTTGTTATCTAGATCTGGGAAACATATCATGTTATTTTCTAATGTTTCTTGGAAACTTTAAATAATTTTATAATAAAAGTGAGATTGTGGCCTGTAATGTTGTACAGTAGGTCAAAGTGAACATAGTGTACGTTTTGAAATGTGAATTCTGTGATTGGTGTGGAATAGAAGCGTTACTTAGGACTGAGTATATTAAACATTCTGTAGGAATTGCACCAATGGAAGATATGATAGTGTGGAAGTAACAGAGATGGTGTACACCTATACAAGACAACACAAAGATGTTGCTTACCTAAACAATGAAGAGTACTAAGAACATAAAGAGTTAGCAAAGAGAGTAGAAATTAGTTTGTACCATGTATAGAATTTATGGTGGATTTTGAAAGGTGTGCAGGAAGTAGATGTGAACCTTAGAAAATATGTCAAAAGAGCTGTTTGGTTGTAAGGGTATCCACTGTGATAACAGAGCTGGTAGGTTGTATGGGTATCCACCGTGATAACTGAGCTGGTGGGTTGTATGGGTATCCACCCTGACAACTTTTTAGTATCTTCTATTGCCATCAGTTCCCCTTTTGTGAACATTTTCTGCTGTTTTACAAGCTTCTGAATGCTAACTGTTCTTGACAGTATCAACATTGCTTTTAAATACAGCTGCTGAAGTTTTGTTTTGTTGGTGCCATTATATTTGTTCATTAGCCGAAAGATTCTACATTCTGCTCCATATAATTCAAGTTTCTTAACAATATATGCAGGTCATTGGCTGGTCAATGTGGTTCACCGAATATCTATTTCTGGAAAGAAGCTGGGCTAAAGATGAAGGCACATTAAAGGCATTGTTGGAAATTAGTATTTCTGCATCTCATTTGTGATGTACAGTGTTTCTGCATCTCATTTGTTACTCTATTTCTTATCTAAGCCTTTCAATGGTTATATCATGCAGTCAGGCCTGCAACGGCTGCAGGACTTCCCCAGGCCGTTTTGGTTGGCACTTTTTGTGGAAGGAACACGTTTTACCCAGGCCAAGCTATTAGCAGCTCAAGAATATGCAGCTTCACAAGGGTTGCCAATTCCTAGAAATGTTCTGATTCCTCGTACAAAGGTGATTTTGTCAGTTTTTAAAATTAAGATTACATAAAATAACGAGATCCTTTCCTGTCTTATATTATCTTTGTGTCATTCTTTGCTGGACTTGCTGTATGCATGACATTATTTAGGGTGGTTGCCTAGATGCTCCAATAGTTTTACAACAAATTCTTGAAATTGATTTCATATGGCATTCCATGATCATCGGAAGAAGAATCAAACTTGATGAGAGGTTCATAATCCGGGTCCACTCATAAGGGAACTTGTTTAGAGGGTGCTGTAACCTGCAAAAAACGTCTGATTAGTATATGAGTGAATTAGAGTTGTTAAACTACGAAGGACTGCATCTTTAATTCTTTCTTGATATTGAGAAGAATTACAAAATACAGTTACTCATGAACAATTCTTTCTTTATACAGACGCATGGAAGACTAAATCCTATTCAATCTATGGCGCATAATAGCGCTGGGACTGTACCACACATGCAAACATCCTCCCTCAAACTCACGATGATATGATATCAAGACTCAAGAGTTTGTTTAACAAAAATTTCAAAACTTTTAAAGTGCTAAAAATAAATTTTGAATCGCTAATGCTAAATCCAAACTACTATAATGCTGAAACCAATGTCGAAGTTGCAAACTAAACCAAGCTAAATCTGAGTCGAATTGAAAACTTAATACATTATGCGAAGATGCCTAAAAAGTCAAATATTCATCTCCTTGGATATAGTTAGAATTTGATAGATCCCCAAACTTAGTAGAAGAGAATGTTTTGAGGGATCTCAGACTCAGTAGAAAAGGAAGTTTTGAGATATCCTCAAACTTAGGAGAATCTGCGAAATTCAAAAGAATCAAATCAAACAAAACCCGTCAATGCATCTAGAATGCTCAAAAATATAAGAACCACATCTTAAATCACCGAATGACACTTCAATACATCAATATAAGTCCAAAACAATTTTGATCTTATAGATTTTCCCGTCAATGCATCCAGAATGCCCAAAAATATAAGAACCGCATCTTAAATCACCGAAGAGACTTCAATACATCAATATAAGTCCAAAACAGTTTTTGTCTTCTAGATAGCAGCAAACATGGATAGAAGTTTAGGGAATGAGGCTTAAAATCAATTAAATTGGGAACATAGAGTTGTAATAGGATTAGAAAAATATAGTTCTAATAGGATTGGAAAAATAGTCACAATCAGATTAGAAAACTAAGTTGTAATCGATTGAGTAATTGAGAAAGAAAGATTAGAAAGAAAATAATAAAAAATTTATGGCTCAACAATAACCACTAACATTTTATAATGAACTGTAATTGTGTACTGTCCACATGGACAATACCATTTTCTTTTTAGGAGCTTCAGGAAGAAAGAAAAACAAAACAAAACAAAACAAAGAAAATGAAGAAGAAAGATGGATGATTGAAAGAAGAAAGAAGAAGAAAGATTGCAAGGATGCGTCAAGTCATGGTGGAGATGTAGATCAAGAATGCTAAGGCTATGACACGATGTTAAACTACAAATGATTGTATCTTTATTGATATTGAGAAGAATTACAAAATACAATTACATAGTCATGAACAATTCTCTCTTTATATAGACTCATGTAAGATGAAATCCTACTCAAATTATGACTCATAATGATGGTTCAAAATTTTGGAGTCAGAATCATAATTGGCCGGCAGTTTTAGGTATAAGAATTGTCCATATTGACCATTTTTTCTTGGTGATATTGATCTCAGTAAAAAAAAAAATGAAAAAATATTTAAAAAGGTTTACAAAATGTTTAGATAATTTGTAGCATTTTGACATATTTTTGATGAAATTTGAATTTACATTTGAACAAAATATTGCAATACAAAGTAGTTGGTGCAAAAACATAAACTAAAGTGTATCTACAAACAAATTACAATACATATAATTTAGAGTATTTAGATGAACAATGTATAAACTAAAAATCTAAGAGATTGTTTGGATAGAGAGCATCTATATGAACAAAAAAAACTCAGCATAAATCATTTGATATGTTTGTAGTTTGAGCTCAATATTCCACTGGGCTGCAATATATCTCCTTCGGTTAGTTACCAATTTTAGTTTTCCCCTCAAAATTTAATTTTTTGGGGGGATTGTTGGCAAGAGAGAGTAGTATTTATAATGTTTAGCAAGAGTAAGTATATGATTCTCTCAGGTTTGAGAATAATCACTATACCCTCGAGGCACTAAAAGTGTAATAAGATTTGACACCACTGCTTTCTAGTTTTCAGATTAAGAGACTTATGGAATCTAAGCAACAATGCGAATTGCTGTCAACTAATCAATTTTTTGCTTTATGCGCCGCATAATCTGGAAGATGCTGTTGAATTTCTGTAGTTTAAGAAGAGTTGTGTTAGAATCAATCAGAATCGGAATATAATCGGTTAATATTGGCCGATTCCAGTTGACTCTATTTCGGGCTCCTTTGCCCATTCCACCGATACCAATTAATTACCTTTTATTCTGTCACTTTTGGCCGATTGCGATACAATTCGGCCGATTTGTATTGCAATCGATTGATTCTTCGAACTACACTCATAATATTACTAGGACTTTAGGACTCCAAGTATTGTTAGGACTCTAACCTGTATGATCTATAAGTTTATCTTTGAGAGAGAGAACAATTCTATATTCAGCCCTCCATGCTTTGATTCTTGGATGAAAAATACAAAGAATCATATTGATCAACTAAGGTCAGAAGTATGAAAAGATTCATCAAAATTCCATCAAAGACAAATGACTTGTTATGAAACCTGAAACCAGAATTTTTTGGATTAGTAATAACGGGAAACTTGCTTCTTAACACTCTATCCAACATGATAGGACAATGTTCTGACATCACCTTTTTGAATACTATTGAACATGATAGCACAATATAGTTTGAGGTCACATTTTTGATTGATTGAGAAGAATGGATGAGTTGAATAGTCCAGAGAACTAAGAAATCATTCTAGTCATCCATGGGGAGCATGTTCCAATGATTGGGCCACGTGAATTTCGTCCCATGCAATGGGCGGTTCACCAAAACTACGATAAGATCAAATTTTTCTCAGAAATTCCCTGGTTCACTTGAGTGTTCAGAGGAGAACCTCCCAATACTAATTCTTAGAAAATCCCCTTGTATCCGTGTACTACACATACTAACAGAACTCCTAAAAAAAACCCATCATCATTGTTATGTAACAACAGCGAGAGGCCTGTTAAGCTGCTGGCTATATAAGAATCTTTTGTACCTTATCTTCTTTCATATCCATAAGAATAAGCAAGGGTTCCCTTCTTTGGAACAAGACAATGGATTTAGTATCAGCGGTCCAGAAGAAGTCGTTATAGGCTCGTGGACTGGCTTTAGTCCACTTCCTTAGTATGGAATTTGTTATTGAATAATTCGTCACATAATTTTCTTTAGTTGCTTTATTCAAAAGCTTGAATTCTTTTCAAGACCACCATCAATATTGAAGGCTTTGTAAAATTTTATTATTGCTTATGGTAAATATAAGTTGGATCAGAAAAATGTGAAAGTAGATCACAACTTCATCCAAAATTTGGACCTGCAGTATTTTCAGCTTTTCTTGGTGGGATTGAACATTCAAGTTATATGATTCTGTAATGTGACTGTTGCTGGCGGTTTTCTTTTGTTGCATAAATTGTGACATATTATTTAGTTGATTGTCGATATGAGATGCAAGAGCAAGCAATAGGGATTTTATCCCACTATTTTTCTTGTTTGCAGTTATCTGTACTTTTCCATCTAAACATGTTTATGACTTTTGATATTTAATTCTTCTTCTATTGACTTCAGGGATTTGTTTCTGCTGTTAATAATATGCGCCAATTTGTGCCAGCTATTTATGATGTAACAGTAGCTGTACCTAAAGATCAACCTTTACCGACAATGCTTCGAATTTTTAAAGGGCAACCTTCAGTTGTGAGTACAAAACCACTTATAAGATATGATGATAATTCTTACTTGGTCATCTAACTTCTACTTGCTATTTAATCATCTAACTTCTACTTGCGTGAAAGGGTGAACTTTCTTTCTTTCTTTTTTTGGTTGAAATGTTAGAAATTTGACTGTCATCTTGTGTCCTATTCAGTTTAATGTGGTTATTAAATTCAGATGTATGTACACGCATGCAAACATACAAATGCATACATATAGGGCCGTAGTGGAGGTTAGTAATGTGACTCAGTCTCCTCATCATCATATAAGCCTAAATGGGGCCGGCTTATGGAGCAAGGCTCCAAAAAAGGATTTGATGAAGTTTTATGGCCAGGTGTGGACCTTATGTCAACCCTCTTATAATTAGTGCCAACTCTCTGACCAAAAAACCATGGACAAGGAAAGAGCTTGCAGTATCCTAAAAGGCTAGTTGGTGTTCTCTAAATTCTTCTAGACTTGGAAACGTCTAGAAGAAGCGTAACAAGATGATAAATTTGCTGTAGGAAAGTGCATCCAAGTTAGGTGCACACATAAAGCTAAGAGTCGCAGACATGTTTACATTATGACCTGACCCAATATGGATTAAAAAAGTCGGAGCCAAATCATTTTCGGGTTTTCCTTGTGGTGATCAAACGTGCAAGAAGTTATATCCTGGAAGACAACTGTGTGATGCTTAAAGTTCTAATTGGATTTTTTTTTGTTATTTTTTGTTCTCTTTAGTTGAGTTGTTTAATTGAAAATTATGTTTAGAATAAGAGTTTGATTCTAATAAGGACTTTGTGTTTTATTCAGCCTAGCCCTATAAAGTACTATCAAAAAGCACATGTAAATAGTCTTCTTCCCTCTTCCTTTTTCCTTAACAATGGTATATTACGTATTAAGAAGATTCTTCAAGTGTTTAATATATTGAGAACTATTGAATTCTATCCAATCTAACCATATTGAAATCAATTAACCTAATACTAATCAGATAGTGAAAAACTTAAGTAAATCATCCAATTCAATGCTCAATTATATCTTCTGTCTTTTTCTTTGGGAACTAACATAGAGAAGATGCGTATTGATTTATATCTCTGAACTTATCTCAAATGAAATAATTTAACGGGATAAAAATCAATTTAAAGAAATAGCCATGAAATTTGAATTCAAGAGAAATTTGAAATTACAATCTCAATTATTTAGGATTCTGAAAATTTATCAAATTAGAATTTCAATCTATAAAGGTCTTGAGAAAATAGGTTTGCTGAAGTTAACTAACATCACTTGGTATGTGATGCCAAATTACATGTTCATGGCAAATGCTCAAAATCTTGTGTCTGGCATTTCCGCTTCTCTGTTTTCCTCTTCATTCTTCTGTCTTGCTTTCATTTGATGTTCCTCATTGATCTAATTCAAATTAAGATGCTATGGATTTTGTTTTAAACCTAAAGCAAGTCAGCTTGGAGTTCAATATGGAAGCCACTATGTTGCACATACACAGAACATGGATGTAACAAGACACAAAAACGCAAATATGCAAAGCCATAAAAATCCTTGGATGCGGATACAATATGACAATAGAATACACACATATATTCCCTGTCTGTATATATATGTATATGTGTATAATATGTATGTGTGTGTATTTCCTGTATGTGTATAATATGTGTGTGTGTGTGTATTTCTTTTGGCAAGGTAAAGACTTACACGCCCAGACTAATTACCCAAGCCTAACTCGCTGTTTGACAAAAGCACAATTCGAATCTAGAATCTACCCCTTAGGAGGGAGGAGTGTTACCGGTGAGCTAATCTGCTTTTACATGTGTGTGAGAGAGAAAATAAGGGATATGAGCTTAAAATGTATAAATGTATACGTGTTTGAGCTCTTACCGAAGTGTGGTTAATCCCCATGGATGATCCACACTGTTCATTATGATTTACTTATGATTTACATGTCCTCAAGGGTAGTGGATGAAAAATCATGAGTTTGGAGATTGTTTGCTCATCCATCAAGTCATCCAAACTTGTTCTATTAACATAAAACCGTTCAATTTGCAACGATACGATGGATGAGCAAACGATCTCCAAAACCCATGACTTTTCATCCACCACTCATTTAGAATATGTAAATCATAATGAATGGTGTGGTTCATCAAATTCTATGCAGTGGAAGAGAAAGCAAGGAGAACTAGAAAGGAAGAGAAGTGCATTCTTGTTTCGTCTAATCTCGTTAGTGGGAGAAGGATAATGGAGGGGTTTACGAGTTTGTAACTAGTGGTGGAAGTTGAGTGAATAATTATCAAATAATTCATTAAATATTCATCCAACTATTCGATCAAATTCGATTCGGATGATATTTAAGCGTAAACAAATAGTTTTTAGTATTTGCAAATTAAACGAGTCAAATATGAAGTATTCGATTCGATAGTTTGTGTATATGCTTTTGACCTCCTTATAAATTATAGTATTACACACGTATAAGAATTACATTTGCTCCCTCATTTTTGTAGTTGTTAATTTTTGAAGGACTCTAATGTAAAATTAACCAAGTAAACAAGTAAATCCATGTAAACGAATCGAATATTGAAGTCGAATATTCACAAATATTTTCGATGACATCGCGATAAACCGAATATTCGCAAATACTTATCAAATACCGAATATCCAAATCGAATATAGATCCTATTTACTATTCGAATCGAATTCGAGTTCGAATTCGGATACTACAAAATGAACTGAATTTGAATACTGCACTATTCGATTCGATTTGGTTCGCCTCCACCCTTGTAACAAGCTATGTTGCACGGACATAAACACGACAAGTCACAAACACACAGAGACACGAAATTTTAAAAAACATAGGATACAAACATATTGTGGAAACAACAATATATATAGAAGCAAAATTTTCGCAGTCAAATGCAATGACAGGAACTTCAATTTGAAGATCCACTTTGTTCAAGTTGATCTACTTTATTTAATGTGCACAAAAATTTAAATCAAGTGTTTTAAAGTTTTTATGCCCATGCATCAATGATTAAGGAGAGTATATCTAACTTTATCACTAGCCAGATAGTACCTTCAGCAAAAAAAAAAACTTAAATAAGAAACTAACAAACTTTGTAAGAATTAAAATGTCTAGGATTTGTAAACATGAAATATCTTGTATGCAAGGAATGAGCAATGGAGTGGTGTGTTATTTTTGTTCCCTTGATCCACAAGAATTTTGCACAATACACCATAGAAAGTTAACTCATGATGTTTGCTTTCTTCCTTCTGATATATAATAGCCATGTGTACTTTCTCCATCATGGTATCCCACATGTCATAAACTAAATGGAGGTTACATCAATGAGTATCAGTAACTCTTAGCATCTCATGGATAGGACCCTGGATTTAGAGAATGTGAGACCTCATCCACCAAGGATAATCAACAATATTATCTTTCAAATTGTTCTCTACCAATAGCATCTTGTCTTGTAAGCATCCCACTTTCCCAGACAACCATGCTCATAAGATTTCTCTTAACACTCTTGAATTTATCAACACTGCAACCATCAAAGCACATCTTGTATCAGCCAGTGCAAGCAACTTCAACTAGGAACCACAAGCTTCATTAAGTAGTTCATAATGAAGTTTCTCATGGTCGCAACTTCTGCCGCAATTTCCTGGATCAATTGCATTCATTGTATACTACCTCATTTGCTTCCGTATTCTTCACGCGCATATTTTTTAAGGCCAAATTGAGTGTATGGACTCAGCAAGGTGTCAAAAATGCGGGGATATTGTGCTTGTGCATGTGAGCCCACTAATTTGCATCACAGTGCATTATCGGTGATGAATTGCGCTACATTTGACTCCCAACTTCATGAATGACCTTTATCAAGTCACTAACGTAAACCACAGACACTGATTCTCCCATTGTATTCTCATTCTTTAAGAACATATAACATTCTCCATTGTTGTCATAATACTAGTGAGTGGCCTTCTTTGTACATTGATCCACCAATTGGATACTATGTTAATCTCTTTCTCTTTCCATGCATTCTTGATCAGAACAAGTTGTCACTCCACATTTTTGTGTTTCATCTTGAAATAATCTGGTTTATAACCTGATAACCAGTGATATTGTTAAAAACAAAAAGAAAGAAATCTTCATATTAATACCTTCACATTTTGTCTGTCATCTTGTAATAATGTGGTTTGTAACCTGATGTGCTCAGGAGGTTTGCATCGAGCAATGATATTTTTCTGACATATTGAAAAACCTTCGCATAATACACATTCTGAGCCGAGTTAAAATGACAATCCTCCCGAGTAGTACATACTTGTGACAGTGATAATTGCATCTCAATGTTTTTGACCTTGAACAAAACTAAAAGCTTTTCCATTTGTGCTTCCCTAGAATCTTCTTGTTTTGGAATTAGAACAATGAACTTGTTCTAAACTCATAGGTGCACTTGAAGAAGACTGACTTTCTGTGGGTAAAGTAACTTTCTTTCGCTTTGATTGTTTTCCCCTCCTCTGCTTCTTCAACCATACTCTTCATCTCCGTAATGTGGTGAGGTGTAACCTTCTGGCACACATTTATCCCTCTGCTTGCAATTTTCAACAGGTGAAGCTTCACTAGAGAATAAGATCCATTGTACTCTCGATTGCAAATCTGACATTTTCATTTCCGATTCCCTTCCATTTGCCTAAGGTTTTCAAGCTTAATTACTTTATCTTAAAGTGGAGTCTTTTCGTTATTAATGGGAGTAGGATGGACTGCTAGAGACTCAAACACACGGATGAGCTATCAGGATTGATCTTCTTTGATCTGCATCTTATATCGATCATTTGATTTGCGAAGATAAAACTCTGCCAATCCAAAATATATGCATACAAGTAAACTAATGCATACAAATAGCATGCAAAAATTATGCACACAAATAGCATCTAAAATTTATGCATACAGGAAGCATCCAAATTTTATGCAAATCGCCAATTATACAAACATCTAAATTTTACTCGAACATGAAACATATGATATGCATACAAGTCACGTCAAAAACTTATGCAAATAATCTAATCTAGAACAAGTATTAGCAGAAAAGTTTAAAAACCCAAATCAGTTTCATATAAGCCCTATCCCCAGTCATATAAACATAACGAAATCCCCAATCACATGCAAATAGCATCAGAAACCGAGTGCAAATAGTTTTAGTTATACCAAATAACATAAATATTAAAAAAATAAGATGCATCAAGATGGTGATTTAACCATGGATATTGGGTTTACATTCTGATCCGCTTTAATAGGAGCCAAAGCTGTGTGAATTAAGCCCAACCAAAAAGTCATGAAACCTGACCTGTAGGATCCCGGATGGGTTAAATTAAGATTTTGGCCCTATTTTGGATGTGCTAAGAGCTGGAAATGCGCATGATACATTCATCTGAGTATCTTGTATGTTTCTTTCATGTATTTGTGTTGGATACATGTCAGACATGTATACACGGCCTTCCCACGCTTGTCCGTGCAACTGAGGTTACAGGTTTTCCCACGCGTGTTCATGCAGTGGAGGTTACAGGTTTAAATCTCAACCCAATCCAATACAAATCTATTGACAAAAAAAAGGCCTAGAATGTGTCGTGGACACATTCGGTACTTACCCAGACCCTGTTTTGAACCTGGTTCATGGGTGGACACACTCTAGACGCGTCGATTATGCATGTTGCATGTGTCCGGGCGATACATATGGACATAGACCGGGAGCCCCAAAGATGCGCTGTGCAATATTGGTGAGCCAGTATCAACATACTGATTATACCGTAGTGCACAAATCAGCCTATATCTGTGCAATTCAATTCCTTGATTCTTGTCATCACATATACCAATTGGGGTAGTATAATCATTTTTATCCAATACATTGGCATGACAATTCCCATGGTATCTGATCTAACTTAGGGCTTGTGCTAACACACATGAGACCGATCTGTCTAACATGCCATAGCCCATAACTCTAGAAATGGAAATCATGTGACTTTGTATTTAAATAAACATTTTATGTAGTAAGTTGATGATAAAGCATGTAATGTCGAGTCAAGGCTGTCCTAAAGTTTTAAAGAATACCAAACCTGATGACTAAATAATTCAGGCAGATTCCTTCTTGTTATGGACTTGTTCTATTGGGCACAACTCATGGATCCTGCCACTAAAACACAACTGAAAGTCAACAAGGTTACATGCCGACACATATTAGCACTCTTCAGTCCAAGGAGATTTTGCCTAAGAGATTTTCAAACCAACTAGGTAAACCTTTCTCAACATGCTTATGTAGTACACACTCCTATAATGGTTTTTGGCTGTTCAAGCAGAGGCTTTGGGCTGAAAACATTGAAATCATTCCCAAACATCATCTCATTAGGAAAAGTATCAACTTGTGCTAGGCTGACCTACACATTTGACTGCAAGCAACTTCCAGCATATAAACTATATCTTTCCACAGCGACCCTTCTAAATATAACCTTTTTCACCAAATAACATTTTTGGACAGTGAGGACTCTAAAAGTTAAAAGACTGAGCTACCTACCAGCTTTTGTTTATTATTTCGCAATACAGCTCAACTGGTCATGAACTATCATATTTTTGGGTCATACCCTTGTACAGTCGACCATATTTATTCTATTATATTCTTTTTCATGCGGGATTAAATGCTGCAATTGGTGAAAGAAATCAAAGAGGAGGAAAATATTTTTTGTACCCATTAATTTCTCATAATTTTTCTGAAATTGCTACTACACAGGTTCATGTCCACATGAAGCGACATGCAATGAGTGATTTGCCTGAGACAGATGATGAGGTGGCTCAGTGGTGCAAGGACATATTTATGGCAAAGGTGCTTGAGATAGAATTTCTACAAAGTTTCAGTTCTCAGATTTGTGAAGTAAATCAATGATCTAATTGGATCTTTAAGATTTGTTGGATTTCCTACGCAAGGCATTGCTGGTGCACTCTTTTATTATGCTTTAATTTTAACTCTTACACTGTTGTACAAACTTTTCTAACAGGATGCATTACTAGACAAACATCTAACTGAGGGCACTTTTGGCGATGAACACTATAAACCAATTGGTCGTCCTCTAAAGTCTTTAGTGGTAAGTAATTACTTGTTTACTGGCAGTTGGGACGGTATTTACCAATTCAATGATAAATGCGAAAACTCTTGCCTAGGTTGGAATGCTTATTTGGAGTGGTCTATACAATTAGCGTGGTCCTGTAAGCTTTTGCTATTTAAATGAGGTTGGATTTAGAGCATCACTCAAAACAAGTGTTGTTGGACACCTGACATGGCTGTCAGGTGCCCGAGTGTCCCACTATGTAAGTAGTGACTTAACAGGCCATCTCTTCATGTTATCTGTTTAAAAGGGTAGCTCTTTACTCTTTTTTTTTAGTGGATTAACATGCCCCCACCTTCCTAGTGAATGGGTTGGAAGCCCTCAAAAGACAATTTTTTGTTCACATATATTTGATGATGTGAATATCAAGATGAATGGTGTGAGTCATTTGCAAGAGTGGCCCACCATGTTTTAGGTAAGTGAGAACGAGCTTCACGCCACATAGTCAAAAGGAAAAAAGAAGACTCGGCATAGTGAGAGAGTAAAATGTACAAAACAGTCTCTTCGAATATAAAAGTTTTTCTCTCCTCCCTCATCACAACTTTGAAGTTTTGTTGCAGTGATAGATACTTTAATGAGCATTCTATGTTCAATTCTTACTGGGCATGCATTTAAAAAGTAAAAAAAGGAACCACCGCGCAAAAGCTCAGATTTGGCCTAATAAAACGGGGCACTTGATTTGTGGGGGAGTGTGTTAGAATATCAAAATATTACCCTCAACTCTCACTACAAATTCAGAGTTTTGGTATGAACTTACTTAATGGACTCTTTTAACACCATTTGTTTCTATACTTCCCTTGTTTATCCTTTCAGAGTTTCCTTTCCATTTCTTGCTTCATTTTTTTTCCTTTACTTGCATAATGTTATTCTATTTCTTTCTTTACATGAGTCTGAATCATGGGATGTGGGTGTCCAAATGTTTGTGTTGTGTATACATGATTGGCGCCCAAAATTTTGTCAACATGAAGTATCCTAGTAACATTGCTCAAAACTAAAGCACCATGCGGTTAAACAAATTTTGGAATTGGAGTCGACTTGACATCAACCCTTTGAAATGATATATTCTATAGGCGGGAATTAATAAAATCTGCTGATACTAAGTTGCTAGGGTCATTGATCGTGGAAAACCCGTGCACAAAAAGTGTAAGTTTTGAAATCACAAGTTAAAAGTGTGTGTTTTGGCT
Organism: Agave tequilana; assembly: GCA_038442645.1. Lineage (NCBI taxonomy): Eukaryota > Viridiplantae > Streptophyta > Magnoliopsida > Asparagales > Asparagaceae > Agave > Agave tequilana. The sequence goes on from JAVJIF010002663.1 coordinate 198,799, forward strand.
TCCTCGATACTTCCGTTATAGTATGGTAGCTAAACGAGTCGAATCCACAAGGACAAAGCGATAGAAGTTTTACCGATCGATTCACGTATGTGTTAATGGTTCTTTAATGTTTTAAAGAATCAAAAGAAAAGAAAACAAAGAATGAGAAGAATACAGTGAAAACAAAGAAGAGGAACATAGAAGAATGGTGTTCGCGATTTTTGTATTATTTCTAAAACAAAGTAAAAAGGAAAGAAGACTCATGGCTACTAACTACTAATGGCTCCACTAACATGCTAACCTCTTAGTTGCCTCACATGTATCATTGACCATCACTAGTCCTTGGTTTCAAGAACTTTACAAAGCATGGCTCATAAGATCACTTGCACATCCAAACTCAACAAACAAGAATAAGCTACACTTAAACCATTAAAACTAATTAGAACAAGCATGGAATAAAGTAATGTTAACTTATTAGAGAGTTAGATTTAGAGTGTTAGAATCCATCATCATGAGCCATCAATGGCTCTTGCAAGAGCAAAACTAAGTAGAGGCTAATAGATTCATGTTGATTATCAAGTAAGGAGTTAGTAAGTTAGCGGTTAGTTGCCATGAGAGAAAATTGCACTAAACTACACAAATGAGAGAAATCTACCCTAAAAACTCTCCTCCCTGAAAATCTGCTCAACACTGGGTATTTATAGGCAAAAGAGGGCACTAGAGGAGCTGTACGGAGTCGTGCGTCGAAGCTCGATGCACGACTCCATAGCATGGCTGCGAAAATGCGGCCAGTCGTGTAGCGCCGAAGCATGGGTCTTGTCCTGGGAGTATGGGTAGGGTATTGACTTATGGTTTCTTATTTTCTGCTCCCAAAATTAGCAAATTGGGCTTCAAAGGCTTGGGCTTTTTCTAGGCTTTAAAAATCTCCTAATAAATTAGTTTTGGGCTTCTTCACCTTATGCCATGAACCTAGAAGCACACAAAAAAGCCATTATTTAGCAGAATTTTATATAGAATAAATGTAAAAATGTGGTATAAAATATGCAAATATAGAGACCAATCACACAGCCACACTTATCTTTTGCTTGTCCCGAACAAAACAAAAAAAACTAAGAAAATTATTATACCACTTTCGCAGGTGACGCGATTGCACTGAACATGTGCAATAAGCTGTTAAACCTTTAGGTTTTCCCTAGAGTAGGAGTTTTGTCTCCTGAGGATTTCAGCGGATTACACCCACAAAATCTATATAGAAAGAAATCAAATGTTAGTATTTTGAAATAGAGAAAAGTGAAAATATTTTTGCGAAAATTTAAGTGATCTAAGGTCATAAGTTAACCAGAAATTATTCTCACTTAAATTAAGTCTAAATGTAAAATCTTGTTATAAATTAAATGTAAGAATTTAAAATTGAATCGATTCTTTGATCTTTCATAAAAATTCTTAGAAAATATGCACTTTGTGAACTGTGAAAATTTTTGGGATATCGACTCTAACTTTCATGCCATTTATTTATATCAATTTTTTTCTTTCTCTCTTTAGTTTTCTTAGGCTTTCTAGTTTACCCCAGGTAGTGAGCCTTTAACCGGTTACTCTCAAACCAGATGATTTTAGGGAACCAGATGAAAAAACATATCCTTCAGGCTTAAGGACTCGAGTAAATAAGGTCACAAAACTAATGGAGATTATTTTGTTTTTGTCCACCGTTTTAGGCATGAATAATCATGCTTCCTGAGACATAACTATCAAGCTTCAATAAGTGATTTTATCATCATTTTAATATATATATATATATATATATATATATATATATATTTTATGGCATTTTCAGTCTTTGTTTCAATCCCAAAAAAAATTTATAAAAGTGTGAAGTGCATATATCTAAGGCAAAAAATTTGAGATCAAAATTTCTTCTAATTTTACTTTATTATCCTAAAATTTACACAAGATCTATTATTTTGACTCGATTTAAGAATTCATAATTTTAGGTTTTCTTAATTTCTAAGATCCTCTTAACTTTTTTAAAAATAAATCAAAACTATTTCTCTTATTTTAAAAAGTTTTGTAAAAAGATAAAAAGTTTTTATACAAAAGAAAAATCTAAAAATTTTCAAAAAAAAGTGTAAAAGAAAGAAAGTTTAGAACAACCTACGTTAGTAAACTCTCCCCCACACTTATCTCATGCATTGTCCTCAATGCATCGTGAATGTGTATGCATGAAACAGATGGAGAGGGAAGAAAAATTGCCTAATGGTGGTAGTTCCGATGGTGGTCTAATTAGTCCATGAAATACGGCCCAATCCAAATATTATGGATCTCGAAGGAACCCATCAGTTACCTCTCTAATACAACCCATTAAAATGTTATATATGATCTTATTGAAAAAATTCTCCCCCTCAGATGACCAATTTTCAAAAATAAACTCAGAGCATTATGTTCAATACTGTTGTACAACAAAGAAGTGTGATTGTGGAAGATAATTAATTTGGGCTCAAAAGGAACATGAACGAATATCGACTCGAGAAACTGACTTAGATCAAGTCGAGATTTAGAAATTGGAGTCGAATTTGGTTCAAAATTGGGGTCCAAACCAAAAAATTGATGTTCGCACACTTTTCCCATTAACGGAATGTGATCGTAAAATATTGGTGATTCCATTTCACGTTGTACTGGTACAAGATTCAATATTGACTGGAATATTAAAAAAAATCTGGTAAACATACCGGTGTCATTATTGAATTAAAAAGTGAAATGGAATTACCAACTTGTGGATTAGGATCACATTCATGCTCAAGTTCAATTCCGGGAAAAGGATAACTTGCCAAAATATCAAGGTGGTTCTCAAAATTTTGGGCAAATCAAATGGATGTAGTGAAATTGAATCTTGATTTTCGTCCACGGAAGGAATGTGGATGGGTGAAATGATTGATTCAAGTTCAGGAATGGGAATCAAAACTGGCTCAAGAATATTACTTAGTTTAGGTAACACTATAGGAGTCGATAATGATTAAAGGAATTGACTCGAATTGCTAAATTCAAGCTTAGGTTCACATTCATCTTCAAGTTTAATTTCAGAAAATAGATAACTTGTCAAATATCAATGATTTGATTTTGGTCAAGTTTAGGTTGGTATGATGAAATTAAAGCTTGATTTCTAAAATGACACGAGTCTTTGGTCATATCAAAATTTGGTGGACGTTGAAAATCAACCATATTTTGAATTAGTCGCTCGGACTCTTGCACGAATTCCATAGTTTTTTTCAACAATGATTTTTCTTTTAGTGATTCTGGAAAAGAACTATATAGATTTTGGAAATTCTGTGGATCTGATGAGGCAGCCATGTTTTCAAATTATTTTTGGGTCATTATCATTTCTTCCAAACTTTTTTGCAACTCTGAGTTTACTTCAATTAGTGGTTCAGGAAAAGGAGGATGTGAAGCAGAATCGGGGAATGAATATTGTGAAAATTGAGGACAATGTGGTTGAAATTTTAACTCCGGGGAAGTGAATTCCAATTGACTCTGTGAAGATTGAAAATTATTTTGAAAATTATGGTCATAGAATTGGGGTATGGGTCATATTGAGTCGGATAAGTCCAATCCGGCCTATATTGTTTGTTCATGTTGTATATAGCCGGGTTGGAGTTATCCGAGTCAAATGAGATCTGGGTGAAAAATGGATTCATTTGGTTGGAAAAATTATTGTTGAGATCCTTATCACAATTTATAAAAAAGAAAAACAAACAAACAAACAAATAAAGAGAAAGAAGAAGAAAAAGAAAAAGAAAAACAAAACAAGCCTATGCGAGAGTTGACTTAGACCTAGACGACTCCTAACAGGTTAGACTGTCCACGGGGGTACCTTGTAGAAATCTGACCATAAGTTAATCGGCCAGGTAGGGGTAAGACCAGTGGGAGGTATCCGTGCCACAGCAACGAGCCTAATTATGTCAAACCACTGTTCTTCGAGGTTTTGCCTCTCAATCCTTAACCTTCGACACCGATTTGTCAAGAGTCAAACTCTAATAACTTTCTCTTTGGGTCAATCTTCTAATTGAGTCCGAGATGTCCCTAAGGGCCAACGTCTATCAATTTTTAAATTAGGTTTGAGATTATGAGTGCTTGGAAAATTGTTTTTGAGTTAAGGAAGGGTGATGAAATCCCCACCTTATCTTGTTTATTTGGGTTTTGTCTTTAAAATTGATTTTGTGCAAGTGTACAGGATATATCAAACAAGATTTATTCAAAGCGGATAAATCAGCTAAAGAGTTGGTCCTATTCTATACGCAATGCTTACGTACCTTGCCCAACACTCTTCAACAATAGATTAAATGAATCGTAAAGACACGTGCCTAAAATGCAAGAGTCTAAATTGATTTTTAGATTTACAACAAGTTTTTTATTGTTGGTTTATTAGCAGAATCTTAGTGATGGCATACAAGAAAAACAATATTTGCAGAAAACTAATTTTTTTCCAAAATAAGTAACCCTGAAAAAAATTGTTAGTAGTTCACTTAATCCTGCCGCGGAAACACAAGTTTGAGGGTACCTGGTCTCTACTTTTTAGAGGGAGGCCCAAGACCACTTAGTTTATGCAGTTCTTGTTATCTTGATCTCAAAACCTGTACCCTGAAACAAAGAAGAAAAGTTAACAAAAACATGAAATCAAACCGTTCCCATCCCCGGCAACGACGCCAAAATTTGATCGGGGAAAAATCGTGCACGAAAAGTATAAGTTTTGAAATCACGAGTTAAAAGTATGTTTTGGCTTCTTCGATACTTCCGTTATAGTATGGTGGCTAAACGGGTCGAATTTATAAGGACGGGAAGCGATGAAAGCTTTACCGGTCGATTCACGTGTGTGTTAATGGTTCTTCAATGTTTTAAAGGATCAAAAGAAAAGAAAACAAAGAATGAGAAGAATACGGTAAAAACAAAGAAGAGGAACATAGAAGAATGGTGTTCGTGATTTTTGTATTGTTTCTAAAACAAAGTAAAAAGGAAAGAAGACTCATAGCTACTAAATACTAATGGCTCCACTAACATGCTAACCTCTTAGCGATAGTTGCCTCACATGTATCATTGATCATCACTAGTCCTTGGCTTTAAGAGCTTTACAAAGTATGACTCATAAGATCACTTCACATCCAAACTCAACAAATAAGAGCAAGCTACACTTAAACCATCAAAACTAACTAGAGCAAGCATGGAATAAAGTAATGATAACTTGTTAGAGAGTTAGATGTTAAGTGTTAGAATCCATCATCACGAGCCATCAATGGCTCTTGCAAGAGCAAGGCCAAGTGGAGGGTAATAGATTCATGTGGATTATCAAGTAAGAAGTTAGTGGTTAGTGGTTAGTTACCATGAAAGAAAAAGTTAAGCATGTAAAGAGTCAGAGAGAAGAAAACAAGTAGAGATAGAGAGAATTTTTCATAGATTGTCACATTTCTTTACAAGAACCATAACTTTCATCCTATGCATCTCTCTCTTTCTTATTACATGATCTACAAAAGAAATGAAAAATAAAAGAAAGAAGAAACTACACTAAACTACACAAATGGGAGAAATCTACCCTAAAGACTCTCCTCCCTGGAAATCTGCTCAACATTGGGTATTTATAGGCAAAAGAGGGCACCATAGGAGCTGTACGGAGTCGTGTGCGTCAAAGCTTGATGCACGACTCGCGGTCATGGCCGCGTTTCCGCGGCCATGCTGCGGCCTGTCGCGTAGTGCCAAGCATGGGTCTTGTACTGGGAGTATGGGTTGGGTATTGACTTCTGGTTTCTTGTTTTTTGCTCTCAAAATTAGCAGATTGGGCTTCAAAGGCTTGAACTTTTTCTAGGCTTTAAAAATCCCCAAATAAATTAGAGTTTTGAGTTTCTTCTTCACCTCATGCTATGGACCTAGAAACACACAAGAAAGCCATTATTTAACAGAATTTTATATAGAATAATTGTAAAAATGTGATATGAAATATGCAAATATAGAGACCAATCAGTCATCTACTCTACAGTCTGAGCCTGCCAATGGCTTTTAAATGACTTCACATTGACAATTGTAGAATTGGATGGGTAGAAAACACTAAACAAACTAGATATTAGCTGCTGCAATGGGATACTACAGTTGACATCTCATGTCTATTACTCTTTGTTTAATCAACATAGCATTTGTTCCCCATTTTTCTTTCTTTCTTTCTTCATCCGAACAGAGGCCTCAATCTCTCTGTGCCCTCTTCTTATTATTATTATTATTATTATTATTATTATCATTATTATTAAGATCTACATGCTCTATTCCTAAGAAGGACCTTTGTAAATTTGTTTGCACAATGTGGTGCAACTCTCAACTCAATTTTTCTGCTAACTCCTTTTTTTTGGGAGATATAATGCCTGCATGAAGAAAACCATTTGATTTCAGGATCTTTGTTTTACTTGGAAACAGGTTGTATTATCCTGGCGTGCCTCCTATTGTTCGCCACATTCAGATTCTTCAAATGGTCCGCGTTGCTGTCTACATGGAAAGGAGCCGCAATTGCTGCACTTGGTTTATTGTTGGTAACGGCTGTTATGCATCTCTTCATTCTATTCTCCCAGTCTGAGCGCTCGAGTCCTGCCAAAGTTGCACCCTCCAGGCCGAAGAAAGAGTAGGAATACGCAAGGCCAGCAGCTATGTCGTGCAATGCAACTCCAACAGGATTACGAAACATGTCAATTTTTTTCGAGTCATGGATACCCATGTCAGTGTTTCTTGGAATGTAGGAAATTGTTTGAACGTATCGGTAGTCCACCCCCCCAAACTTTAGGGGCTCGAGTCGGGGAAACATGTTTGCAGCAAAATCAGCTTGTAGGATTATCTTTCCCAGGAATCAATTTCATACTGGCAACAAACTGAAGTTCCAGGTGCTGATCCTGTCACTTGATTCTTGATATGTGAGGTGAAATATCCTTCGCTTTTGGGAGGGCATTGGATAAGCAAATGAAACCTTTGTCAAAATTTTAAATTTTCTTGTTGTGAGATTGGTTCATGTCCTCAACAACTTTTATATTTGCTCCATTGCTTCCTACTTCTCTCTCAATCAAAGTGTATTATTGATTGCACAGGTTCATCTCATGAGATGATACCTTTCGTGCCCACAAACAGAGCAACTGAGGATTTCTCAAATTAAAGTTCGAGGTTCACACTAGTGACACATGTTATAAGGCTCGATTTCGTGAGTGGGAGAAATTTTTTTCCCCCTTTTACTCTCATAGAGAATTTTTTTCGCTACCGTAATAGTTATAATGTAAGCCTACAAGCCTTTCTTGCAGGGGAAAAAAAAAACATTAAAAGATTTCACACGTGTATCATACGTGTTCATAATAGTAGTAAAATAAATTACTATTGTTATTGGTTTCTACATTTTGTTGATGATTGGGTTCGCTGGAAATTTACACAAAAATACCAAACTATGGGGGTAATTTAAACTATATACTCTCAACTATTGATCAATATACGAAAATACTCAAAGTATTTTTTTTTCCAGACTACTAATTTGATACCGTTTCCGCCCATTCTACAAAGACAAAAATACCCATGAGGGTTTTCCCCGCAGGTGAGAGAAATATATGTAATACTGTTAAAAGGGTACTTACTGTAACGGAGAAAACTAAAAGAAATTTGGAGAGAATTCTGGAGAAAATTAACAAGAAATTGAAGTAGAATTAGGGTTTTTGGACATGAACTACGTTTGAGGATTCTGGCTGTAATTTGGTGTAATTGACTTCTATTTCACTAATAATGTAGTTGTCATAAGTTTTGATGCAAATTTATTTTGAAATTATATATTGACTTTCATGAACTCTGTGATTTCTTTTTGTCATTTATTATTGTGGTGTTTATCTGTTAAATTTTGGGAAGTGTGTTTTTTTTGGTGGATGGTAGGACATGTGATGCTCCTTTTTGGCAGTTTGAGAGACATGAGATGCCGTGATCTGATCTGATCTTGGTTGTTCGAGAGATTAAATATGAGATTAAATCGTAAACAAATATAATTAATAGTGTTAGTGGACACTTTGTGCCATGTAAATATGGATTAAAAGTGACTGATTAATGTGACACTTACTATTTAATCCATGATAGTTGAGCTTTAACTTAATCTTAGTTTCTAATGTTCATTTCATTTTATTTTTTTTTCAGATATTATTTGATTCCAATGACTCGGACAGATCAGCCATCTAAACTTTTCATGTCCGTGTGCCTTTTATGTCTTATTTTTTCTACCTTCTTTCAGGCAGAGCGAGGGAAATGACGTGACAGACTTTGGATCAAACACCGTTGCGAGAGGTCTCTGAGAGCCTCTCAGAGGGCATACACGATAGGGGGGAGCACAACGACTCAGACAACATATGATGGCTGACTGTTTGGGACCCTGATTTTTGTTTCTCAAGTGTTACCTGACTTTTGTATCAGAGAGGTTCCGTCCTTACTTTGCTTCTGTATGTTTTGCTTCTGTTTGTTCTGATCAATTTTACTTTTGTAGTTTTTTCCTCCTGCACTTGTGTCTGCCTCGAAGCTCTTTAGCTCAGGAGGATTTTTTTCTCTTTTCTTTATATATTTTCGGAATGTTTTCATTAAAAACTTATTAATAAAATGTGAGAGATCTTAACAGTTCATCATTTACTCTAAAAAAAGAAAATATAAGCTAAAGTCAGCCCTAACTGATTCAAAGGGGACTTTTGAGGAAATGACAAGGGTACTCTCGTCCTTGTTTCCCATGTGAGAATCATGTGTTGTGACAAAGTATATTAATGGGCTGAGGGGAACGGATATTGCCACCCACGAAATTGACGAAAACACCTACCATGTTAAGACACCCATCATTTTAGGGAGCGGATATTGCCACTCCAAGAAATAAGAAAGGTCCCTTAAGAAAAGTACAAGTATGCTATTATTTTTTTTGACCATTTCACTCTTACTGAAAAGTCCAAAATGCCCCTTCCTTCTCCCTCCTTCCTCCCCTCCACTTCCCCTCTCTTCCTTCTTCTTCAGCGGCCCACCCTTCCCCGCGACCCCCTCTACCTTCCTCCCCCTCCCTGGCCTTCCCCACGCCCACCCCTCCCCCTCCCCCCCAAAGACCTGTTCGGCCAGTGCGATCGGACAGAGATAGCTCTGTTCAGTCGGAGTTAGCCTCTGGCCGAACATGTCTGGGGAGAAGGTGAGGGAGGGAGGGGTGGGGGAGGCTTGGGAGGGGGAGAAAGGAAGAGGGGGCCGCGGGGGGGGGAGGGGGGGGAGGCCGAGCGTGATCGCTGGGGGAGGAGGCGGGTAGGAGGTTGTGGGGAGGCGGCGTGCGGCGGGGGGAGGAGCCGGAGTAGCCGGCGGGGAGGGCGAGGGTTGCCGGTGGGGGAGGGGAGGGTCGCCAGTTGGCGGAGGGAGAGAGGAAGAGGAGAAGAAGAAAAAGGTAACTTGGATATTTTTAAAAATTTTTGGGGTGCCTTTATTAGATTTATGAGTGCCTTAATCTTGGGGTGCCTTCCTCATTTTTTAGGTGGCAATATCTGCTCCCATCAGTTTACTAAAGGCACCCCCAAATTTCAAAAATCCCTAAATATTCCTTCTTCCTCCTCTTTCCCTCTCATTCTGCTCCCCCTCTCCCCTGATGTCCCCCCGCCGGTGGTCCCCCCTGCTCCCCCGACCTCCGCCGCCCTTCCCCCCTCCCCCGACCTCCTCCTCCTCCTTAGACGTTCGTAGCCCTCCTCGGACACCCCCCCCCCCCCCCCCCCCCCCCCCCCCCCCCCGCCGCTGTTTGGCCATGTCAGGCCGAACAAATCCTATCTGTTCGGCCACGTTCGATCGAACATATCCTTTATGTTCGGTCTAAGATGGCCGAACAACAGATCGGGAGGGGAGAAGGGGGAGGGAGAGGAGAGCGGGGGGGGGGGGGGGGGGGGGGGGGGAGCTTGGGGAGGAACGGCGGAGGGCGGGGGAGCGGGGGAGCCGCCGGCGGTGTTGGACGAAGGGGGAAGAGAGAGGAGGGGGCATTTAAGATTTTTCCGGAGGGCTAAATCTGTCCAAAAAGTTGATGGCAGTTTGTTAAGTTTTAGTGGGTGCTTTTATCACTTCTTGGGGTGGCAATATTCGTTCCCCTGGCTGGCTTGCTTGGAATGAATCTGCTGGATGCCTGATCGTGGTCTTCGGAAAATTATTTTCGATCCCAAAATCCTAAAATTCCAAAGTCCCCCAGCCCGATAACTTCAATTCATTTGATCGGAGTTGGTACAATCTAGACTAATTTTGATGGGTTTCTTCTCCACCATTGAAATTGGAGCCGGAATCGGAATTCATGTTCCTCATCCAGCAGCAGCAGCAACAAGAAGCAGAAGCAGCACAAGAGGAGGAAGAAAAGATGATTTCTTGATGGTTGCAGCAGCAGTAGCAGAAGATGAAAGAGGAAGATGGCGGTTGCCTTCCAATCCTTTTCCACTTCTTCGGAGAAGAACAACTCCACCGAGGCGGAGGTTTCTCATCTCGCCGGCCGCCGGCGCCGCTTCCGATTGCGACCAGTTCTCAGAGAGGACGAGCCCAGATGAGGCATTTGTTTGTTTGTTTGTTATTCACTTCTGTTTTATTCTGCTACGATCTGATTTGAGCTCTTGATCGAATTGAAATGGCATGAGCAGGTGAGGGAAGAAATCAGGAGATGCTATCAACTGATTCACAAACTTGGGAGGGGAGTTATTTATCTTGGCTCTTCAAGAGTTAATGCCGAGCACCCACATTACTTGCAAGCACTCGAATTGGCAAGAGAGGCAAGTCAGTCATCATCATCATACTTTAGAATTGGATTTTGATAGAGTACAATTTAATTTCTTGCTGACATGACATTAGAGGTTGACTCCCAAACAAAATTGCACTCAGTTTTGCTGGAAAACTTGATTTTCCTCCAATTGTACAACAAATTTGACAAGTCCGGTAACTGTTCCAAAATGTTATCAAAGTGCAATGATCTTGTTCTGTTAGAAAATTATTTTCACGAGGAAACAACTCTCTAGTTCGTTTTAGTTTTAAGAGCTGAATTCTAGTAGTTTTGAACATTCAGAGAGAAGAGTCACCCACTATCTGAAATACATAGCTCAAGTGGTCAATTTTGGTTTCACGGCTCACGATCGTTACAGGTAAAAGAAACACAAGATTGCAGACCATTAAGAGTTTTCACTTCGATATCTGGATCCTTGGCATTTGTGATTCTGTTGCACCTTTACCTCTGAACGCTTTTGTCATGCAGACTTGAGGGTGACAACATCCTCTTCACCCATTGGTGTTCAGAACAGCTAAAGCTCATCTTGAGGGTAACAACATGTTGGTACTTTGTGACACCAGCAGTTCATCCTGAAAACATTCTTAAATTTAATAATGCCTACATTTTAAGTTCAGGTGTTCATGACACATAAAACCCGGCAAGGGTAGAAATACCATTTGAATTCCTGGTGTCCATGACACCTATAGTTGGGACTCGAAGGCACTGACATTCCCAGACTTAATACCTAGGGCTGGGGCCTATAGGGATAAACACCTTAAATTCATGACAGCTACAGCTGTTTTAAGGAAGAGACACCTTAAGATCTCGCAATGAGGATACCAACACTCTTAAAACTTCTTGATGTCCATGACTTCTACAGTTGGTTTAATGGGATTATCACCCTTTAAAACTCGCACCTTAAGTGAACTTATACAACTATACCCCCATATCCCACCACCACCACCGAAGCCTTTTGCATCAAAATGAGATAGACTTCCGCAGCAAAACTCCATGAAAATTTGACAAAGTTTTATTATTTTGTCTGTCTTAAATGTTACTAAATTCATAACCAAGGAAACTAGAGACAAGAGAGGGGTCTTTCATAATTATGAAATCCCAGTTACTCCCATATTAGGGGGGAAAAAGTCTAGAAGGAGAAAGATGCTAGATTTTCTATAGAGATTTATATTCAACTCTAAGGCATAGATAAAACCAAGAGACAAGCATGATGCATTCCCACTTTAGACTGATTGGTGCCCATGACATTTATTACTTAGCCTTTATACACCCCCATCGTTTGCAGGTATAACAAGTAAAAGGGAACCTACACACCAAAATGTAAACTTCAGTGCATGTTCACCAACTGGCTTTAGTGCCTCTCACTATATACTCAACTCACACTTCTTTGCATCTCCTAGCACTTTATCTCAACTTGAGGAACTTAACACCTGAACTCAGACACTTGGTGTCTCTTGGCAATATTAACTCACTTGATGCACCTACACTTTACATCACCTTGTGCACCATGATGCGCTTAAGGTCATTAAACTCTCAGCACCACATGGTACTCATTAGAACCCTCAACTCAAATTAAGGGAGCAAACACCTAAACACCAACTTGCTGCCTTCTGACTCAATAGTACTAACACCCACAAATTGGTTAGTGCCTTTTGAAACCCTCGACTCTAACATAAGGGCATTACACCTCATATTATCTGGTGCCAACTCAATGTAAGTGCACAAATATTCTTAGTACCCTCGGTGCATCATGGCACCCTCACACCAGAGCATTAACATCCCAAGTCACGGAGCCTCTCGGTATCTTCAATCTCACCGTTGTGTTTTAACACTATTTTACTCTTCTAGCCCTTCTTAATGCTCTCAACTCAGAATGAAAATAGTAACACCCTCAATTTACCTGGTTCCTGCCAGCACACTCTGCCGACACACTCTATTGGACAGGAAGGCACTAACGGACCAATATTTTCATGACCTATAACATATCTTGGCATCCTCAACTTGAGGGTAACAACCCTCTCAAGCCACCAAGTTACCCACCCTCCCAAGTCACATTTGTGCTCCATGGCCATAAGGTTCTTGACAACTGGTGTCAATAATGTGAAACGGGGTATGCGAGTGAATCAGAAATCAGTGATATGATATATTTTGCTACGTTTCACCAACTGTTACAATTTTAGGTAGGAAAATAATCAAACAAATAATACAGGATGATGGATTTAATAAAATGCGCAATAACAGTGGTAACTTCGAAATCTAAAATATACTGATGCAACTACTCAGCTACAATGAAAAAACTTGTATAATCAATATTATGATCAGCAAATACAAAGTAGCAGATGCACACGAACTCACAATATAATAGCAGCAGATTAACTTGATGAAATATTAGAGGCGGTTTTCAACCCACAAATAAATAGACCGTGTTAAGAAGATTCACCTACTGATGATTACAGAGATATTTCGGACTTGTAGTTGGTACTGATGCATAGAGCTTTTCGTCATGATCGTAACGATACTAAGATCACCTGAATCAGAGCCCGGATGCGAAAGTTATGGCCCAAAAATGAGGTAGAGTCACTTAACGGGTCTGTTATTTGATAACGGGTCTGGATCTGAAAATTGAAACCCAAATTAACTTCTTTTGCTTCTTTGTTTGTTGCAGGTGGAGGCCAAGGCGTTCTTCTTTGAGTGACTATGCTAGGCTGAGGAGATGAAGAGGATGGAGGTCTTGTTGGAACTTTTGATGGGATGTTATTTTGGTGTTTGGAGGAAAGATGAGGACGAAAAAGAGGTGGGGAAAAGTTTTGTATTGCTGTTGGCTTCAGAAATAGTGCACGAGTGAGGGAAAAGAGAAGAAGGAGAAAAAAAGATTATGCTGGGGTTTAATTACAAAAGAAAATAGGAATCAACTCCTAAGTAATTTGAGTGAATCAATTTCACAGATCTTATAAAATGCTTCATTGCTCATTGTTGGTACAATAGGGTCTTTATATAAGCTTTTACAAAATTGAGTCCAATTCAAACTCAAACTCCTAATCTAAATAGAGTTACAATTCCGAAATTTAAAAACTCAAAATACTAAAATAAAGAAACTAAAAAAACAAAAATAAAGAAGAGAAAAAATCTCATATCCTACTATGACTTCAACTTGGACTGGAACTTCTTGGATTCATCTCTTCGGCTCTTTCATCTTGAATGGATGTCTGCATCAGTCAACCTTTGGGTGGTTGGTTTAGTCATTCAGTGTTGGCAATCTGATTCTCCAATTCCGGTGGTTGCAAGACGGTGCTTGATGGGAGACTTTCAATTTGTCATGATATAATGTTGGTTGGATCCCATGAACACAAGGGAGCTGGTAGGATGCAAATGTGGAATGGAGGTCCCGGAAATTAGTTGTCAACAATATACTCTGGTGTACTCAGTGAAAATGACATGTTGGGCGGATTCAGGAAGGTTGCGTGTATACTTATTTATGATTTTTTTCTGCCACTTTTCTTCTTTTAAAGTGTCAGGACAATGCTTGATGGTATAGGATTGTATACATTGATGTACTATGTTGATGAAACCGATTGTTCCCCTCTAGTCTTCGTGTTTTAAAATAACTCCAAGATTTATTAGATTGGATGCACTTGTTGATGACAGATGATGGTTTATTGTATACCAACTTGTGTGAACTATCATTTGATACTGGATAACCTGAGCGTAGACTAATTTATTCTCCAGATTGTTTATAATTGTAAACCAGGGTGCTATACTAGTGACCTAATCAACTAGAGTTAGTGGTAATTGTTGAGAAGGAAACTTGTGGTCACCTGAGAATGTATACTTAAAAACAGATGCCCTGTACGAACACTCTGGATTTTTTGAAGCCTTACTGGAAATATGCTGGGTTCTGCAGGTTGCAAAACTATTAGACTGTACAACATGGTCGGGAGCTGGGCCTGGTCTCATGGATGCTGCCTTCAAAGGTGCGTTTGAAGCAAACAAACCAGTTGGTGGATTCAAAATTGCAAGGGAGTCAGGGGAATGGACATCTTCTAACTTCCATCCTTACCTCCCCCCTGAAACATATCTTACCTGCAGGTAATTCTCTATACATCTGTGTAACTTAGGATGTACTATGCTGAGAAGTCCTTACACCTGTATTACACATGAGCAGGTTTTTCTCGGCACGCAAACATGCTTTAGTAGATGCAGTTGTTCGGAATGACCCCTCAGACATGACAGCGGTGGTTGCTTTTCCTGGTGGTATTGGTACTTTAGATGAGATGTTTGAGATTCTAGCTTTGATCCAGTTGGAAAGGATAGGCTCCAAACTCCCAGTTCCCTTCCTTCTGATGAATTACGAATCTTATTATTCGAAGTTGCTCGATTTTCTACAGGAATGTGAGATGTGGGGTACAGTTGCAAGAGGAGAGGTTGAGTCCCTCTGGAAGGTATGTGATGGAAATTTTGAGGCCTTGGAATATTTGTCGGATTTTTATAACCTCCCACAACGCAAAAGGAATTATGACATTAATATTGATAAAGGGCAGGAAATACTCCATTAAGATGATAATGTCAAATACATGGTTACACATATGAATTAGCTATACTTTTTGTGTATCTGCAAGTTGGGCAGGAATTTGGAATTTTATGACTTTGATGGATGTACAATTATCTGATGCTAAGCATTTTTTGTTGTGGTGCAACGTGATGAATGTTGAGATCATTGTTACATAAATCGAGTTTATTATTCTCGAATTGATAGATTACTTCAAGAGAAGGATCTTGCAGAAGACCTTCATGTGAGTTAATATATCCTTCATTTTATTGTGATATTTTAACATTAACCCGTAAGTGGTTTTCTTTTTCCCGTTCGAGAAGAGTAGGTTTTGGCTTCTCCTAAACTCAAATCATTAATCATATATTTCTGATGGAATATGTAGCATATCTTAGTTTATTGGGAGAGCCCTGCCTGCATTACTTGTTGAACAGTATGATTGCTTTCTGTTAGTTAAAAGTTAATGTTGCAGTCTAAATACACTGTCAAAGTCTTCACCCAAATTTATGTAATCAATTTTTTTTTAAGTCGTCTACATTCTTTTTGAATGTGTACATACTTTTTAACATGTATTGTTCATGCGCTTTCTATTATTTAATTCAATATGACATCTTTCATATATGGAACTATCTACTTTTTTGTTCTAATTTCTTCTTTTATGTGAAACTTGTATCTTTTAGTTCAATATGTTTGTCTTTTCTACAGAAATTTCTATGAAATTGTCCACCTATTACTTCTGTGTGTCTTTCTTTCATATGAAACTATTAACCTTTTAGTTAGCATATCTACATTTCAAGATAAAAGACTTTTAGTTTTTTAGATTTACCTTTTATGAGAAACTACCTATCTTTTAGTTTAATATGTTTGCCTTTTGATATGGAAATTGTTTACTTTTTAGTCAAATATGTATATCTTTTCTACGAAACTATCGATGTTTTCAGTTAAGTATCTACTCTCTAGTTTAGTATGTTTGCCTTTCATACTGTTTAGTATATCCATCTATTATGATAAACTATTTACATTTTGATTCAGTATGTTTGTCTTTTCAATGAAAGTTTCTATTTAGTTCAGTATATCTGCCTTTTGTATGAAATTGTCTATCTTTTGTTGTCAAATCGCGTTGAACATTTGGGAACCATGTTGCAACAAACATGTTCAACAAGTTCAATCTCCAAGGAAAAGAAAAAAGTGAAGAAACCTAGCGCAGTCTAATGAGTACAAAGTTCTTATAAGCAGTGCAAAGTTCTTATAAGAAAAAGTGAGAGGACTAGGAATTTTACGTGGAGAAATTCCCATAAGACCTATTTGATATAAAGGGAAAAAAAAAGACATATTTTCGATATTTAAAATAAGAGAAGATCCTTCCTTCTTTTTTTTTTTCATTTTGCTAATCAAATCTTTGTCAAGAAATGGACAGATCATAAGAACAGGCAGTTAGAGTGTCATATATCATGGATAAAATGTAAAGAAGGGCAAAATGATTTCTCACAGTTTTATGTAATTATATTTTGTAATTCTTTTAAATATCAGTAGTTCTTCGTTTATAACAATGTAATCTGAAAGCTGGTAATTTAGCACAATCCTCGTTTACGTGGCTCGCGACACGTAGTTAAAGACTAAAACATGATAGAGTTAATGCATCATAAACTTAAATGAAAACTAAAAAAATATCAAGATAAAATGATGTCCTCTATCATTTTGAAAAAAAAAATCAAGATAAAATACCAAACACAGTAAATTTGAAAAAAAAAAAAGAAGAAGAAGAAGATGTAAACAGTATCACCAGAAATTCAATAACTATATTATGTGGTGCCTGCAATCAAACTTGAAAACCACATCCAATTTACAACAAAGAAAGAAGTTGGTGAAGTTATCGAATCCAGAACAACTTCAGGACCTGAGTGAGATCCTGAGGCAACCTGAAGCTAATGGTGTTGATCTCACTCCTCTCACAGTACAAGATACAGAACAATATCTGTTCAGATTTCTCCAAAAGAATTCCTATTGGTATGAAGGTGTGAATGCAGCTCTCCAAGATTGATCATCATCGCGAAATGCTGCTCTAGTCTCCTCCACAGTCTCGGAATCCTGATTAAAGAGCGGCTCAAGTGTCGATTCTGGCAGCCTGCTCTCTCCAAGGTAATGCTTCATAGTTTCCATCTCCATTGCATGTTTCTTCTTCATCTTCTCTACTTGTTTCCTCAGTTTCTCGTTCTCTTGCTGGGCTTGTGCATACTTCTTCTGTTTATTGAAAGAAAAAAGAATTTTAACATTTTGATTTAAAAAGCAGCAGCAACAAGCGATAAGATTTATTCAAACTTCAAAATTGTTCATAGAGCTAGCTAACCTCTGTGACTGAAACAGCTTCTTCTGCTTCCCTCAATCGGACGAGGAGCTCTCCAGCGGCATGTACAGCTTCAGCAGTGTCTCTGAGCTGAATCCTTAGTCCCTTGTTTTGCTCCTTCAGAAAGGCCCTTTCCCTTTCCCTCTCAATTTGCAATGTGGAGACCTCTGCAGCAAGAGCCGCGGCAAAAGCCTTGCCTGTGCCTTTGGATCCTGCTTTGGAAGCTGCCTTCTTCACCTCTACAATCCTGCCCATCACTTTCCTGTGCCTCCCAAGCAATTCGTTATGCTGCTCCTGAAGTTCAACATAGTGTTCGATGATTCTACCATGCCCGAGGATGGATCTCTGCAGTGCATCATCCAATTCTGCAGTGCATTTCTTTTCCAAGTTGAGCTCAGCATCTTTCTCCTCTGCAAGCCTACGGTTCGACTCAAGGTCAATCCTCAACTCTTCGGTTAGAGAGATCCACCTGCTCTCAGACTCGGTCCACTTTTGCGTTTCCTCTTCATAATCGGTCGAGGAGCTTCCATTCCTTATGCGGTCCAAAAGAGAACCATTTGTTGAAACATCTGTGAATGATCTCAACTGGTTTTTCAAGTCTCGAATTTCCCTTAGAAGTGTTTCCTTCTCTCTCAGCTCAAAAGTAGCTGTCTGATGCGTCTTGTTCTGGATTTCCTCCTGCAGGTTCTTCTCTCGCAGCTCCTCAGTTTCAGCCTGTAAAACAGTTGATAGTTACAGAAGACATCTTGGGTTAATGTAAACGTAATCGCCAGCAAGTTCAAGATACTAACCACATGCTCACTCTCGGTCTCCTTGATTGGCATAACATCATCAGTTGAGTTTTTGAGAAGAAGGCTTGTGGCTTTCGGTTCCTGTGATCCTGTAGAAGTTTGTTGATGTTCATGTTTGCACTGATCAACCTGCAGGTTTCAACAAAGACCGGTAAAACAAGCAAAAGATATGTAAGTAATGTATCACTGACTTATCGCTTTAACACGTATAAAAACAGTTACCAGACAATTCAGTTGCTTGATCATAGCTGCCTGCTCTGTGCAGAGAGCTTCAAGTTCAATCGTACTTTTGGTTGTGATTGCTGAAGCTTTATCGTCATCCTAATTCATCAGAAAGGCAAAAGAAAAATCAGCCCATGCCAAGCCAAGATAATTTTGAAGAGTAGAATCGCTTTGTGTACCTTCAGTGGATATTTCTTCAACAACTCCAGAGTTACTGTGTCATCAGTAGCTAAAATCTGCATATCTAAACTGTGATTGACATCCAACTCCTTTTTGCAAGCTGAGCACAGGGAAGAAGCAGCCTTGCTTCTATCTGCTGATGCTTGGGCAACGGCCTCAGCCTTGTCTGCTGATAGACATGAAACCGATGCCAGGTGCTGAAATGAAAGGGCAAGAGGTGATCTTTTTGCAGGTGAGTTCTGTTGATGATAATCTATAATTTGCAGGCCTCGGTGAAGGCTAGCAGCCAAGGATTCTGTAGTGAAGATCTTGCTTGACTGTAGGGAGGAACGAACAGAATCACACTTTTTAGCATGCTGCTTTTCTGAATTGGATACCGGACTCTCAGGTGCAATAGCAACAGCTGAAAGATTTGATGATACGATGGTGCTTTTCTTCAAGCTATTATCAATTTTTGGAGATAAACATACAGTTGGATCCTGAAGCAAAGGCAATTGCAGGCAGGGAAAGGTTGAATGACAAGATTTTCTAGGGGAATCTTGGAGGACACCATTCATTGCAGAATTCAAACCAGCATGGCCATCTAGGCAAGTCTCTAATAATGGAAGTTCAGCAATGCCAGTATTCAGAAACTCAGTATCAGATGTAACAGAGTGCAACTCATCAGGTATACTTTCTTCTTCTGAACCCTCCTCCAAATGAGAGACTATAACATTTTCTGTTTTTGCATTTGAGGGAAAAGTGGTCATGGAGTTCTTACTTTCCTTGATATCTTTTGATTTTTCCTCAAAGGAGGAAGTCAGGTCGCTTAGTTGAGAACACAGTTCCAGTACATCATCCTCATCAACATCTAGCTCGTCTTCTGAATCATTATCGACATGAGGCAAGATCAAAGAACGGCTAAGGCTTACTCTCAGAAGATTCAAGCTGTCACGGGCATTCTTCCCTCTAAAGTATGTGCCGCCAACCTCACTAGAATTATAAGATTTTGCCCTAATAAGCTCTTCCTGCAGAGAAATATGACGCGACATATTTACTAAGAAGGAAAAAGGAAAAGGAAAACATAGCTCAAAGAATGTCAATTAATTTTCAGCAACCTTACCTTTAGTTGTCTTATCTGATCACTCAAACCATTAACATGATCCTCTGTTATTTCGTTTATTACTGCCTTGTTTTGCATTAGCTTTGCTCTTTCTCCAAATCTCAGTGTGCTCAATGTTCCAGGTTTCTGTCTATTTATCAAAAAAAAGACAGGTATGCTTTGACATGCTGCATATCAAACAGAAGAACTCTGAATGCACAAGAATGTCAGTCTTAAAAATACCTGTCATTTGGAGAAATGGCACAAACAAATGTAGTCTTAGAGTTGCCACCAAGTGTGTCTTGCAATAAATTTGTCAAACAGGAACCCATGTATGGAATCTTCTGATCTTTCCCAGAAGATGCAATTTCAGCAAGAATGTTAACCACATTCCTGCAGTCACACAAGCAAAGAAAATTCTTCTAAGCATTAGGCTCGAATAAATATAGGATTAAGTAAATTTAAGCTGGACCTGAACAAGAACGTTAGCGTGTAAGGAACAAAAAAACAAGGAAACTTGAAGGAAGTGTGTGAATTAAGTTAACATGAACTGAGAAGGCCATTTTCAACTGCACAGTGTAAAAGAATGCATGTGAATTTTGTCCTAAACTTTGTATATAGTTTCCCTTTGGTCATGATTTTATAACTGTGCATATCTGAAAGATAGCTTATTTATACATAACATAATTATATGTTCAAACTTATTCGAAATAAAATTTAGCAAACTAATTATCTAGTCACTAGATTTCAAAAGCTTGATTAAAATTTTAGTTTTTCAAAGCGATAGCTAATATTTTCCAGATGTTCACTAAATTAAACTTATTCGAACTGTTTAACATACCCAAGCTTGGAAAGAGACTGTTTAACATGTTTGCCTTCGTTTATAATGTGTCTGCAAACACCTTCAGTTTTCTCCGTATCCCATCCTGCAAGATCCACGAGGTTGATTCTACTAATCTTTGAACTGCTGAAGCATTTCGATGAAGATCCCTGTTATCGATAGTGTTATCACGTAACGGGACAGTAGTATTTAACAGGCAACCGAATATATTTACGAGAAAACTATTCTAGTAATATTGTGCATATGAAAAGATGATGAACATGGTGATGGAGACTATTAATGTTTGAAGCAGCATTTTGGTGCCTTCTGTTCTTTCCTTAAAACACTTGAATCATAAGCCAAATCTGAAACACATACCTTGCACCAGGACTCAATAGTGCAAGTAAATATTATATGTGACCGTGAACTCTTAGAATTCACGCTTGTAGCACCAACTTTTCTATTTGACAGTCCCTGTTCATTGATAAAGAGGTTTAAGTTAAAAACCGAATGAAGTAGTAAAATCATATAATACAGCGAATGGTGTAAACAATGCAGCCCAAGCAAAAAAAAAGAAGAGGTGATACAAGTTTGATCTTAATTATATAGTTGAAACCATCACCATATTGTCACGCTCATCCTCCTCCTCCTCTCTCTCTCTCTCATGCGTAGAAGTAGCTTAGATGTATCTAGCTAGCTCTCATCATGCCAAAAGAAGCCTAAAAACAAAGATGAAACGTAACAAAGATGAAACGTTCATCCTTTGTGGTCATAATAAGACATTCTTGATTAACTGATGCGGACATCCTGAGCTGAAGAAGAGAAAAGCACGCCAGCCTGCAATTGAAGACATGGAGCTTAGCCATGTGCATGGCATGTGTGTCACCGGTGGAGAAGACACCTCGTTCCAGTTTCTCAATAGTAGTAGAATTCTATGTATTTTTAATTTTTTTATTTTGGAGTTGTATTTTTATTTTAATTAGGAATTTTAGTTTTTTTATTTTGAAATTGTAGGATTCTATTTTGGACATGTAATTCTATTTTAATTAAGAGTTTTACTTGTATTCAATTTTTATAAAAGTCTATATAAGACTTTCTTGAATCAAATAATAGAAGACAATGAAAATAATGAAGAATTTTGAATTAAGTTATATGTGCGGGATCTTTTTGTCATCTCAGAATTTGTTTACGGTTTACTTCTTATTTATCTTTTTTTCTCCTCCTCTCTTCTTCTTGATTATGTCACCGCCTGCACCTCGTCACCAACACCACAAGCCCCGATCTCCTCCTGCGCTCCTCGATAACAACCAACCCAAACAGTCACCGCCTTCATTGCTATCTCAGATCTGCCACTTCTTCGACTTTGCCACCAGCCCCGCCAACTTCTCTAACTTCCATAACCAATGACGAGCTCATTATCGTCGTCCCCAACCCTTGACAACACACACCGCTGGCACTTGCTCCCTCCCTTGCCATCGTCGAGGCCTTCACGGCCGCCGCCTCCCTCCTTTGCCATCGTCGAAGCCTTCACGGCCGCCGCTTCCGTCTTCTCCGACCACTGCCACCATCACATGCTCCCCTCGGCCACCCGCAGCGTCGCCACGAACCCAACATGGTTTGGGTTGAACAACAAATACAAGTTCAAGTCGGGTTTGCGAACAGACCCGTATTAGTCGACCGCACTCAGGGAAGAAGAAAAGAAGACGGACTTTATTTACAAATCCGTGCTACAGTAGACCTGATCCGCGTGAACAGTAACGGGTTCAGGCATATGCGGACTTGTTAAGAGCCGGCCTTAACTTTCACTTCACATCTAACGTCCGTTTCAGTTGATTTTCGAGCTGTTGCATCGTGACGACGAGATCTACACATTGAAACTATCTATAGGTCACTGAGATCTCCGTGGTTCTCAGTAGGTAATTTTTCTTAACCTGGTCTTTTATTTGCCAGTATATATTTGCCTCTATTACTTTAATGATTTAATCTGTTATCATAAATAGTGAGATCGTGAGATTCTGATAGTCACGTGGTTATTAGTTCTTTATATTACATTTATAGCTGTGTCATTTTAACTTAGTATTTGCATTTGATTTATTCAAGATTAGAATATTACAACTTTGATTGCATCATTTTATTTAAAATCTATCTGCTTGTATATTAATTTAAAATTATTTTTCTACCCAAGATCATATCATTAGTGTAACATAGCGAGATTTTATTCTGTCACTTATTTCTTATTCACACACATCACCGTTTTACATCACTACACACGTTCGATCATCAAAAGCATAATTTGATATAGATAAAATGGAATAGTTATCCTGATTATTTGATGTCATCAAAGCAGAAACATGAGATGGATTACCTTGACTAAAATCTGAATGACATCCTCGACTGTTGTGACATACTCCTCACTGAGGTTCTCAACGTGGAACCCATTCCGAACATCATTCCTAATCTGCCACCAGCAAAGTAGATCGTCTCAACACACTGAGCCACAGAAATAAACCGATACATAGAATGTGACAATTAGGTAATCTACCTGAAGCTTCCTTTGAGTGGGATCCAATAAATCATTTATGCCTTCGTTGTATATCTATGAAAAGAAAAGCAGAAGAAGAATTAAGAGTTATTGATTAAATCTGTACCCACCAAAAAAGAGAGGGAGAGGACCAACCTCAAGAAATGAACACCGGACTTGATAACTGATTTGCTTTTCTTCTGAATTCACTTGCTTCTGAGTAATCAGGGGAAAAAGAAAATCAGTTTTCAGGTAAAACACTGTGTATGATGAGGAATGATGGATTCAAGCAAACATACATTTTGAATCTCTGAAAATAGCAGGTGGAAGATGCGAGGCACGATTCCCTGGTAGCCGTTGATGGCGTGATAATCAAGCATGGCGCTCGGAGGTCCCCACATTGTGTATGTTTTCCCACTTCCAGTCTGCGGCATGAAAACGCAGGGAAAGCTTCCACATCATCAGCATCACATCTCATACAGACGTTAGAGACGGCGAAACTTGGACAGAATGAAAATTTGACAAGTTACCTGGCCGTAACACAGAATCGAAGTATTGAATCCGGCCAAAGAATCTCTCACCAGTCGAACACCAACCAACTTGAAGACGTCGTCCTGAGCAGCAGCTAACAAGTTCAGATTAGCTTTGCTCGAAAACTCTGTGAGATGCAGTACGAGGATTGAGGAATGTGGTGTGCGTACCTGAGACGAGTCTGGACCAAGGACAGAATCGAACGTGTATTTCCTATCATCAGCGGACAGGGAATCGGACGACAACTTGCGAACGATCCGAACCCCTTCCCTCTCGCGGCGATTCACCGGTCTTATTCTCACAACCACCTGCATGCATGAAAGAGAAGCAAGAGAAGATCAGACTCCAAGAGCTATAACGCAAATGGATCGCGAGGTAATTGAATTTAATGGGGGTAAAAAGACCTTGACAGAAGCATCAGGAGAGGGGGAATCTTGTGGCGATGCGTCCTCTGCGGGAGCTACGGCGCAATTGAGCTTGAAATCATCTGCCTTGGCCTTGGCCTTGTTGAGCAGTGAGGAAGGGGACGGCGGCGGGATGTTGGGATGAAGGGGCGGGGCGTTTTCTTGGCCATCGTCCATCGGTCTTCTAGTAAGAGATCTAGATCTATAAGCAGAAGAAGAAGATGATGATGGCGATTTCTCCATTAAAGCCGAGGCAGGGGCATTTAGGGTCTCCATGATTTTATTGACCGATCTGATAGCTTCTATCTCTTTCAATTTCTGGAGTTGAGTTGAGGAGAACGCGAGAGAGAGAGAGAGAGAGAGAGAGAGAGAGAGAGAGAGAGAGAGAGAGAGAGATCTGATGAAAGCAAGAAGGAATTTTGAGTTTGAGTGACACAGAATTCGGAGAAGAAGGAAGAAGATGATGGTTAATTGATGAACAAGGAATAAATCGATATTATTATTATTATTAATAATTTTTTTTTTTGATAAAATATAAAAACACAAGAGAAAAAGTGAGCTGCTCTGCTTCGCTACAATTCAAATTCAAATAGGCGAGCCAAGAGGCGGACTGTCGTGTCTGGTGTTCCGCCAGAATCTTCAGGGAAATAGGAAGTTGGTGACTAGGCTGTTTATTTAATTAGTCAGCGCCGCAGCCACGGGCATGCCACGCGTGTCTGTTTTGAACATTTAAAGCGGTTCCTGCGGAGTAACAGAAACCGGTCCCCAAAAGAGCCGTTGGGTTGGGTTAATCTGAAATTGAAAAATAGCAAGAGTCCGTCACCATCTTAGCTGGGGCGGGGCCCACGATAGGCAGAGAGGTTTGGCTCGGGATCAACTTTTTCCTTGATCTTTTCTTTGCACTTTTAAAAAGTAAGATCAGGGTCAACTTTATAACAACGGGGAAAATGAGCAAAAGTACCTCAACTTTGCGTTTCTTTCAAAAATATACCTTGTGTTATACAAACTTAACATCTTCTGTCTCACCCTGTTCACCACTATCCATTTATGACAAAAGTATTCCTTATATGGGTTGGTTCTCATATTTTCTCTTACCTAATTTAATATCTATTAAAATAAGAATTAGGTGGGGTTTCCTTGTGGGCAAAAGTGAGGAAGTGTGTTAAGTAGATTTGATTTTTTTTTTTTTTTTTTTTTTTTTTTTTTTTTGGGGGGGGGGGGGGGGGGGGGGGGGGGGGGGACGGGGAATGAGAATCTGTGTGTATCTTATTCGGTATTTGTTTAGTAGTTGAGGAGAAGTAGAAGTGAAAAAGTAAATTATATTCTTTGGTATTCGGTTATTAATGGTGGAAGTGAAAGTAGAAAAAAGTGACCACAAAGTTGACCGCAAAATAATATTAAAATAAAAATTAATCAAAAAAAAATAGACTGTAATTAGAATGTAAGTGAATTTATATGACCATAAAATTAACTGTTTTGGGCAACAACTTATTACAAATAAGATTTACATGACCACAAAATTAACTGTAACATCCTAAAAGTGAGGAAATAGTTGTGTTAAAGGGAAAAGTGAAAAAGAAAATGGGATTTCTCATTTTCCTTTTTCGGTGTTTGGATAGACAGCGGAAGTGGAAAATGACACTTCCTCACTTTCGCCTACTTTCCTGAATCCAAACAGCCTCGTAGTTGGGGTAGACAAAGTGTTTGAGAGATTTACGAGGATAGAGAGGGTTGGCAAAAATAATTATAAAACTCAAGAGGGGCAAATTGGTCAAGAAAAAATACGTGATGCATAGATCAAATTGATGTCTAACAAAAGGTACAAAAGTGAAAGTGCAAGAAACTTAGGTATTAAGTTATGAGAGATTTCACTACAGTCTCTTATGTCAAATCGTACTTAGGAAAAAAACTCAGCTTCATAATTTAATTCGCTATAACCACTTTCTTTTTTAAACTAACCACGTGAGCCCACGTGTTAAGCACAGAAGAGCTCCTCAGCGGCAAGAAAATGCCCCGCAGTAATCTCTTCAAAAAAAAGCAGAACGTTTCGAAAATGCAGATTGCTAGCATATAGAGGACTGCGATCATGATCCTCACAAAAATGCCCCATATCTGAGTTCTTTTAAGACTGCGAACATAATCGCAATCCTCACAAAAATGTCATGTTTCTTAATCTTTTTAGAACTACGATTATGATCACAGTCTTCTTTATTAGTACTGCGACAATGATCGCAATTCTCACAAAATTGTCATATTTCTGAGTTTGTACAGGACCGTGATCATGATCGCAGTCCTTACAAAAATATCTTATTTTGAGTCTTTATTAGAACCGTGATCATGATCGCAGTCCTTACAAAAATATCTTATTTGAGTCTTTATTAGAACCGCGACCATGATCGCAGTCCTAAAAAAATATAATTTTCTAGTCTATATTGGGACTGCGGCAATAATCGCAATCCTCGCAACATGCCCTAATTTTCAATTAATAAGGTCACAGCCTTTTAATAAAGCAATGTGACCATAATCACAGTTGTCACATAGGCCTTTGATTATGAGTCGCAGTCCTCATATCAATATCGCCATCATCAGCAAATCTCCATTCACCGACATTGAATGATGCCTAATGCTTTCCACATCTAAAAAAACACATCAATAACAAACACAAATAAAATTCATCGTGAAAACGAACAAACGACATATGCAAAAAGTCGATCCAAAAAAAAAATTGGCCTGGGAGCTATGCCCTCTGAGACCGAAGGAGGGGGCTCCTTCCAAACCCCATAGCGACCTGATTGCACAAGTTGATTCGCGAATTACTCTACGTCGGGGTGAGAGTTGAGGGGAGAGCATCGTTGGGGACAATGAGAAAAGGTAAAATAGGAAATGAAAATATTTAAAGAACTGGGATTTGGGAGGAATCAATTTATGCTGACGTGAATGCGGTTGTAGCGAATAAAAATTGGAGGGTGAGTTTTTCCTGATTATGAAGGAAAGTAGGTGGCTGTAGCGAATTTTTCCTTAAGTAACTCTGAAACAAATTATAGAGTATTTATTTGAAAGTACCCCTAAAGTTGATGGTGTTTTTGTGCATTTTACCCTAAAACTTACAAAAACTAGTTTGTGTTGTTTTAACATCTCTATTCTCTAGTGGTTCTATTTGTCATTTCTTCGTTTATGGGATGTGGTTGGAGTTGGAAGTAGAGATAACAACGAGAAACAAGAGTACCAACATAATAATCTTCAGTAGCAAATGTTTCTTGAATTCGTATTTTGCTGTCCAGCTACTCTCAACCCTGGCTAGGTGCTTGTTTTTAGGTCTATTATACTTTGGGTCTTAAGGAGACTGTTTTAAACCCTAACTAGAAGTCTAAATCAAATATTAAACATAATCATTTCCAAGTAATATTATTATTACTCTATAATCTAGTAACATCCTATAATTTTCAAAACTCTAAAAATTAAGATAAGGACTATTAATATTGGAAAACATTTGTGGTCAAGTTTAGAGATGGAAGAATTTAAGAAAAAGAAAAAAAAAAATTATAGTTTCTTTCCTTATTTTTCATTAAAAAAAAATTCTAGACAGCTTTACTGCACATCAGAAGGCCTAATTGGCGATCTCAACGCCCTGAGCTTGGGACTAGGGCCGGCTGAATTAGGACCGAGGGGTGAGGTTAGGTCAGATTCAAGGCCCCAAATATTTTGTAGCCTTTAATAATTATCTATATCGTATTATTAGCGTTTCTAGATGGGCAATGTTTTGAAGTAAAAAAAAAAATGTATTCTTAAATTTAGTCACAAAAAGTAGACTTGTTCATATTTTATTTACAAAAAAATGACATCCCCTGAGCCATGTAGGCATGGACGCAACTGTTCCGCCTATGTGGTATTATTTTTTTTCCGAGTTTTTTTTTGCTCTGTGTTCGGCGTTGCCAACCCTGAATGTACATTTGACCAAAAATAAGCATCTGTTATAGCTTTTGACCGAGAAAAAAATTTAACAAAAATAATTTACCGGCGA
Source organism: Agave tequilana (assembly GCA_038442645.1). Classification (NCBI taxonomy): domain Eukaryota; kingdom Viridiplantae; phylum Streptophyta; class Magnoliopsida; order Asparagales; family Asparagaceae; genus Agave; species Agave tequilana. Next base: position 227,034 of record JAVJIF010002663.1, read on the forward strand.
AAGAATGTTCACCAAGAAATTGTCTAAAAAAATTGGCAGAAAACGAGACGAAAATAATTTGAGCAGTCTTGATATAATTGATATAGGGATGTACAATTTCTTCTCTCTTTTCCTTCAACAGAATATTCCATCAGTGTAATCCCAGCCTCAAGATCATTTACAAAGTTAAGAAAATGATAAAAATGGCAGAGTAATTACAAATCAAACTGGCTCTGGATTCTAATGCCAAGTAAAAAGGTATACAGTCTACAACAAAGAAAGCTTTACTATTGAAAGGATTGGAAAAATGACATCAAACTCAATCATAATGTTGATTTCTCATTTTAGTAACACGCGTTCTTGATATTTTTCATCTTTCAAGAGAAAAGGCACAGTTCACAAACAATGTCAGCTGAAGTTTGTTGAAATAACATGAAGCAAGAATCTAAAGTAAAGTTGTACATGAATCATCAAAGTAGAAGACGGTTGAACTGAAAATACAAGCAGTTGGCGAACAGTATTGGTGATGCATATAAATTTGGACTCCCCAAAATGAAGCATGAACAGAACTGACATGTCACAGCAATCACAAAGAGAACAGAAATGACAAGAATCCTCTGAAAAGGGTGAAAGAAGCATTTGACTGCCACAATTTACAGAAGGTGTCTCATTCGTTATACCATCTACGAAGAAAGCAGCCATGGCCCTCCCTGATATGCAGAAACGAGAGTAAAGACTCTCCCACCTGATGGTCTGCAATGTAAACTAAAGCAGTCACGGCAAAACTATTTAAATGACCGGTAACGATAGGACCAATGGATAGGATTTCGGAGTTGGAAGTTTGTATATGATATTGAACATCTCATATGATCCTAAACTCTTGGAAGCTTAGTAAACTCTCTTTTTCTTGCTTAAACACATTTCAGTTACTTTGTCCAAGTTACCAGCATTTAGACATGCTAACTTCTTATACGTAGATGTAGAAAAGGGGGAGATCGTCTTCTGTGATAGCCTTAATGTGGTCTGCCCTAATGTCCTACTGTACCCTCAATCTCTAGCAGAGGACCAAATCCTTTGACACTCGACACCCGAAGGTACTTGTTCATTCTTAACTATTATAAAACGTTTCGTTAGATGGACTAGATTACATAATGTCATAGGGGGGTGTGGCTGTGTGTGTAGGGTTTCAAAGGTCACGGTGCTAACTCATAATGAACTACTGCCTTCTCTTGTAAAATAAAATCCAAAATTTAGACTTTAGAGGCCTAAAAGTAAATTATCTTTCCAAAAATACAAACACTTTTGCGGTCCCTTGCAACTACTACTTTCAATAAACCTTATGTGCTTAACTAAAGACCTTTTGATGTGAGACGGGATGGGGAATTATGGTTTATTGTGGAAATTTGATAAATTGGGGAAGAACAAGAGAGAAAGGAAAGAGTATGATCACGGGTCACAACCCGGATTTTAACTTCACCGCCTGATTTGATTCAATCGTCGAGATTTAAACTAAACAACACAAAGTTTCACATGGAAATAATTTTTTAATCAAATTATCATTTCTTTTCAAAATTCAATACCTGACTATATATAACCTACAATATGTGCACCATACGTGCAATTATTGAAATCAAATCTGAACAAATCTAATTTAAATTAATCTTAAATCTCAATCAAATCTAAATTTAAACAAAATCTTAAATCCTACTAAATCTGAGCCGTTCGATTCCCCATCATTCTCCTCGACTTAAAAATATTCATCTCTGATGAATATAATGATAAGAAGTAAAGTAAGCACAACTGAGTTGAACTACATCACGAATTCTCAGTCAGACCAAGATGATGGTCGGAAAAGCAACACTGATGCGTCATAACTGAATCAAGATGGTGAAGATGAAACTGGCTTCCGTGACAACGGCTGCAGTCGATGGTAGCTTGAAAAAAATACGTGCAACATAACAAGGCAACTCAGCTCTATTGAAAACTAACCCACATACCAATCTCCTGTGAACCCATTTCCTGTAGAAAGATATAAACAGAGTCATACACGTCGGGCGGCCTCGGGGATAAGAGGAACCTTATAGTTAAAAAAAAATGACAATAGCTCTATGACAGGCTCCGCTGGAAAAACTGCAAGAGTCTCAATAAAAGACTCTTCCACTTCTGGCTTTGGTTCTGGATCTTTAACAACTTTTGGTATGAGTCTAGCTCCTCAACTTCTGTCTTGATAAGAATTGGAGGCTCTGTCTCTGTAACAATATTTGTTGTCATACTTTCTAGAAGGCTCTGGGACTCAGTTACAAACCCAACACTTCGAACAGAGATCGAAACGGACTCCAAACGAGCGAGAAACAACCTCTGGACTGTTGTGCATTGCTGCTGACTGAGTTGGCTCAGTTGGCTCGGAGTCGAGTCGCAGCTTGAGACGATTATGTTGGCTCGACTCGGCTTGGCTAAGTCAACTTCGTGTCGGCTCCGATTTGGCTCGATATGGGTGGGCCGGCTTGGGCTGGGCTTGAACTGGGCCTGGCTGGCGCTGAATTGGCCTGGGTTGTGCTGGTTGGGTTCGGGTTAGTTCGGATTCAAGTGGAGCGGATCCGGGTGAAGCGGGTCGGGTCAAAGTAACCGGGTCGGATCCGATTCAACGTAGGTTAACTTAAACCCTATTAGAATTCAGGTGAGATTGAGTACATACCCAATAACAACATCAATCTATCACCTGGTCTCCTTCGATGTTGGTGGCTCTTGCAGAGTGGGTGGATGGCGGCGACGACCAAGACAGCGAGGGCAGATGACGAAAATAATGATGGAGACAAAGGCAGGGGCGCAACATGATTGGCGGTTGAAGGAGATAACGATGACGAACCCAGGGAAGAGATCTATTGGTGTCGTCTGCAGCATCGTGATCTGGTAGCGATGGCGAAGTCTGGGGGAGGTGCGGGGGTTGACAGCGTGACAGCGAGGTGGCGGTGGCGATGACGAGGCTGATATGGAGATCTTGACGGCTGGCGATGTAGAGGAGGTTGGAGGTCGATGGAGAGGTCTGATGTGCATATCTAATGCCGATGACAATGGTGGGGGAGCGAAATGCGATCTCGTCAGCGATACTAGGGAGTCATCGGCGGGGCGTCGAGGTTATCGAAGGTGGTGTCGGCGAACACCGGGGAAGAGGAACAATGTTCGTTGCGATTTTTTTTAGGAATTTCAGCTATGTTATCAAAATTGATGTGGGATGGGAGGAAAAATTAAGGTTTGTTGTAGGGTTTTGGTGAATTGGAGAAGACAAGAGAGAAAAGAAAGTATAATTACGGATCGAAACCCAGATCTTAGCTTCACCGTCTGATTCGATTCAATCTTCAAGATTAAACCAAACAACACAGTTTCACATGAAATTTTTTTAATCTAATATCATTCCTTTTCAAAGTTCAATATGTATATAGCCTACAATATGTCATTATACGTGCAATTATTCATAAAATCAGTTCAAATTAATCCTAACTCTCAACCAAATCTACTTAAATCTAAATTTAAATAAAATCTTAAATCCTACTAAATCTGAGCCGTTTGATTCCCCCATCACCTTTTGCATAGCCTTTTGCGATAATCATGGTTGACAGTCGCGGTCTCGACTGCTGACTCAGCGGGCACTGAGACGGATCGGTCTCGGCGATTCGGATCGGTCTCGGGCGATACGCGCAAAACATTACATAGAAAGCTCAAAAAATTCTGAAAAATCACGACAAATTTAAAAAATTATAGACATCCACATTCATGAATCACATGTCCAAAACATATCACCTAGCACACTAAATATAAAGCGAAAGCATAAATACACGCGTCGTCGGTAGAAGCAAATCAAAATACATGCACATATAGTAAATTGTACAAACTACATTCATAAATACATACTAATGTAGTTATTTTCATATTGAATTGCGATCAGGCACAAAATCATCATCATAATCATCTCTGATAAGTAGATAAACCGATACTAGTGCTCGTATATCTCTTAATTTGTGATTTGTAGTCATGGACATATGTCATATCATAATGTTGGCCTGATGTCAAACTCAACATTTGCATATGACCTTCAAGACTATAAGTTCCTCCATCAGTACTATTGTTACCCTCGTTATTGTCATCACCGCCATCGCCGCCATCACCGCCATCACTGTCATCATTATCATCACCATCTTCACCATCATCACTACTAGAACTGGATAAATCACTCACATTTTCACCACCACCACCATCATCTACTTCTCTTATACATCGGAGGGGAGAGGGGGAGAGATCGAAAACAGGGAGAGAGAGGGAGGGGGAGGGAAAAGAGACAGCGAGAGACGGGAGATGGAAAGGGAGAGAGAGGGAGCAGGTAAGAAAGGGAGGGGGAGAGAAACAGAGAAAATGGGAGGGAAAGAGACAGAGAGAGACGAGAGATGGAGGGGGAGAGATAGAGAGAGCAGGTGAGAGGGAAGGGGAGAGAGAGAAACAGAGGGCGGGGAGAGAGAGAGAGAGGCAGAGAGAAGGAGGAACATCATCTGGGGTTGGGGAGGAGCGGCCAGGGCGATCGGGCGGCTGCGGAGTCCAGATCTGAGCGGCGACGATTGGGCAGTGGCGGCGATCTCTAGATCTGAGCGAGAGAGGTAAGTTTTTTTTTCTTTTTTTTCTTTACACCCGTTCATCATGGGTGAATATACGTTTCGAGCCGACTCGGCAGAGAATCGGAGTCGACTCGGTCGACTCACGATCGATTCGGCCGTGAATCGGTCGAGTCGACCGAGTCAACTCCGATTCTCGGCTGAGTCGATCTCCTCTGAGTTGAGTCAACCGACTCGTGACTCGGACTTGTCTCGGAGCGGGCCGAAACGGATACGACTCGGCCGACTCGTCTCCGACTCGGCCGATTCTTTGAACCATGGTGATAGTAGCTCAAAATCTATCAATCTATGCTCAGTTTTGACGTCAATAATTAGACAACCTAACCTTAGTCTATAGTACGCAACTCTATTGAGCTAGATAGCTCATATAAGTGTCTACATTCTGGTGCATACGCATGCATGTATGCATACAGTATGTAGCCCCCTTGGAACAACATGCTAGGGGGTATTTGGGATAATTTTAAGGGAGAAAATGAGTTTAACATATTTCACTAAGATGATAGTTTTGAGGGTACAAGGATAACCGGGGAGGGGATAGATTGGGAACTCACATAAAACAATAAGGGTTGTGTATCTAATCTATTAGACATTGGCATTCAATCCTTTAAATTCATACGCATTCAATCTAATATGATATCTAAGCAAAATGGGCATCTAACAAAATAAAGCACTTCTAAAACTAGAGCAATGTTTCTGTGATAAGTACATTATCTTATTTGGTAGGTAACTGGTGTGGATAACTTGTACATTCTTTTAAGTACTTTAATTATTCAGACAGGTACCTCGATGATTTCGTTTCCTCTTGTTTCTTTATGCCTTCTGCAGATCCATGCAATCTTGCCATCATCGATATACCTTACTCGCCATAAACCAAACCTGTCAGCTATATCTTTCCCAGTTGAAACCCTTTGGCCTTTCAAGAAGTCTACTAGCCATTGCCGAGCAGTTCTCGTATCTTGTACAACATTCCGTGAACTTTCCCTAACATTTGTGTTCCTGTTTCTACCTCTGTTTCCTGCTAACTGCCCTATTGCTGCGGCACCTAAGGCCCCTGCAGCCACAACTTCCGCCCCAGGGAAGAGTGAAGAATCAATTAAATGAGCAACCTCCCGACCCAAATCTGGTATCATTTCTCCCATTCCTGCTGCAAAATGTGCTCCTATCTTAAGAGCAAAAGTCAACAGCTTCATCAATCTGCTCATGTAAGGAATCAGACATTTCACCACTTGGTTGTCGACTTGCATCAATTCGCATCCGACCTGGTCATCCACGACATGCATTTCCCCGCGAAATTCACATAGCATGTGCAATCTTAGTGCTGTCATGCCTGGAAATATTCTTGTAACTAGCCTCTTTGAATAGTTGTTCTGTACCTGGACAAAGTAGAACAGGAGGGGTATTTTACGTTCCTCTAGTTGAACATTGTAATTCATCAGGTAGTCCACTTTTCGATGAAGCTCAATTAAAAGGCGGTTTTCATAGTGACTTAGCCCTTGGATCTCCTGCTTCAGGTCCTTGATTTCCTGCTCTATAACTTTGAGCCTCTGTAGAACCATTTCTACTCCTTTTGCAATACCTGATAAAGAAGGTTCAACGCTGGGTCCAGGCTTATCTTGAACTGCCGGTGCAGGGTCCTCAGTACTCTCAAATGATTCTGCCAGTTCAGCTGCAAGATGGTGTAGATCATAATACCTTCGGCGTAGTACTTCCCGAAAGTCCTCATCTGAAAGGAGATCTCTGGCGTAATCAAATCCCGACTGTAAGATGAGCCTGGTCCCAGTAAAAACTGAACTCCAGGTATGCTGGTAATCGTACATGCTGTCAGCAGGCATGGAGAGCAGTGCCTGCTTCAATGTTTGCAAAGGCACAAGCTGAGCTTTCCTAAATCTTGGTGGGATAAGATTCTTGACACAATCTGGGCGGATTATACTTTCTGTCATCGCAATGCCTGGTGATAAACTTTGAATTGTTGGGGTTATGAACTGGCGAAAGAGTCGGAGAATTTCAGTAACACTCTTCGGTGAACATGCAAGAATATCAATATAGTAGCCATGCTGTACCCCAAACTCGACCCGGACCTGGATTCCATTAATGATTATGGAGATCAAGTTTTTCTCGAGGCTGTAAGTTGCACCGTGCTGCTCCTTTGATCTACTGAGTTTGTTGTGGAGATGCACCTGAAAATTCTGTAGGAGTTTAATAGTGTAACTAGAGTGCTAGATAGTAATATTGGTTGAGTATCTCTCTTGAATGTGGTTAAAAACGAACTGAGCAATTTTTGTGATTGTTACTTAAAGCTAATAAGCAATTAATACTTCCCATGTTCAAAAAATTTGGAGCAAAGGCTTTTTTTTAGTTAATAACATATTAACTTTTGTCTTCCTGTAACTTGACATAGTTTGGTTGGAAGGACTACATCTTATTAAGCGAGTTTACAAAGAAAGTTTTTTTGGCTAATAGGAACTTTCTTGGCTAATAGGGAAGCACTTATGACCAAGAACAATGAATGACACCTTGTTTAAAACATATCAGTCTCACTATCCCAATATCAATAATATGATCGAACTTATCCAAGTCTATGTGCCTTAAACAACTTAGCAATATATAACAAAGTGTTTGAAGGATTATCACCCATGAAGCTAGTGGCTTCGTCGGGGAGGCATGATGTAATAGAAGATATAAGGGTTTTAACAGAAATTTGAGCAAAAGATACAAATCATAAGATATATAGGGAGTTTTCTGAAATTTTAGAGGGTATATGGGAAATCTTAAGGATATATAGGAGAGTATTGTAAGTTTCTTGTTATGGCTTATATATAGTTCTTCGAAACTTTCAGGGAATAAATAAGAACTCTCTACAATATCATAGGGGAATTTTGGTTTTTTTTTTTTTTTTTTTTTTTTTTTTGGTTTTGGGGGGGGGGGGGGGGGGGGGGGGGGTTGTTGTGCCCCGACAACACCCCTTGATCCATCGTTGCCTAGTGGTCAAAAAATAGATGGCATATTATTCTTAGTAGAAATGAGATTAGTTGATGCACAAGTAAAATGTGTATATCAGGTTTTAGAGAATAGACAACACAAACCTTAGATTTAGAGTTACCCTCACCTATATAGATGATGAATAAAGATAACGGGTATGGTACGAGTTAATTACCCAATACAACTATATAATCAAAATACATAATATCTAATACTCCCCCGGCAACCTGGAGCATAAATATTTATCATATCCAACTTACTACACAAAGACTAGTAAAAAGAAATCTAAAACAAAATTTCCTAAATAAAAAGAAGCTGAGAAACAAATAAATATTAAAACATAAATATGGATTGCTAACATTGATATTACTGAAAAACTAATGCCATTGCTGAAGTGTTAATCAAAACAGTTATGCGCAAAGATTGCATGAAAAACTCTTTGGATATAGTTAGGATTTTAGAGTTTCTCTAGTACGGAAGAAGGAGATTTTAAGAGATTCTCAAATTCAGTAAAAATAAAAGTTTTTAGAGATCCTAAAACTCAGTAGAATTGGAGGTCTTAAAAATCCTCAAACTCACTAGGAGAAATTTTGGGAGATCTTCAAACTCCGCAAAAGTAAATACCAAAGAACACATGTATAGAATTTTTCCCATTGAGTTTGATAGTAGAAGTAATCTGCATTCTCATGTGATCACGAACATCTTTAATCTCAGCCATAAGTTCAAACAACAACAAAGAGAAAACAAATAAAATAGGAAGAATAACAAAGACGGCATAGTAAAAGCAATAGATGGTTGTAGTTGACTCAGTAGAGTTGACAGGAAGCAACAAAAGTCCAACAGTAAATAATAGAGACAATGAACGTTGCAATTGTTGCTACAAAAATGATGTAAGATGATTGTAGGCCATATTGAGGCAATATAAAGCAGCAGGGAACAACAATGACAATTGCAGATTTGCTAGAAGACTCGGCAGGACCAAACAGAGTCGATAGGATTTGAAGAAGGCATGGAAGTGACTGATAGAGGTGTCCGCAGCGCTGGATAGGACTGGCTGGATATTAACATTGAAGAGGACTTGCAGAGGTGTCTGAGGACAAGCAGAACACCAATCGGTAACAACAGTACTCATCGATAGCAACATCGACAATAGTTAAGGGGCAGCAGAGATGTCAACAACAGCTACATATGGCTTCAACAACAGCAGTAGAAGACAACAGTAGGCCGACAGGGTTGTAGAGGGAAGAGAATACGGCAACGAGTTGATTTGAAAGTTCTGGAGTTATTGTTAGTGGATCTAGGATTGTAATGACCATTGGCAAGGCGATCTGAAGATGCTAGAGTCACCGAGTAGATTGGATAGCAGTGGTTATCGGCAAGTTGATTTGGAGAGGCGCAACAGAAGAAGGTAGATCTTGATGGAAAAGTGGTGGCAGATCTGAGAACAAAAAGAGGGTGGCAGCAGTTTCAAGAGACATAATGGTGGAGGTTAAGGCTTTTTTTTTTTTAAAATAGTGGCAAATTTTGTAGAGAAGGTATCATATCATGTTTTATAGAATAGACGACACAAATTCTAAATTTAGGGTTGTCGTCACTTATATAGATAATGAATAAAGATAACAGGTATGGTACGGGTTAATTACCCAATACCCAAATATCTAATATAATTACATAGCTAAAATACATAATTATTTAAGAGTGTCCAAACCACATGATTTTTTGTTCAGATATCGTTCTAGGTTGTACATGTACTAAATGGATGTTTGTTATTTCGGATTAGCTTCTTTTACTTGGGCAGACTAAATGCTTATAGGGTGTATATGAACACATTGACACACGATACTTAGGTATGATATGATGATATTTAACTAGCTCGAAAGAAGTTGGGATATTTAACTAGCTTGAAAGAAGGGGCTTGACTTATGGGAATGATCGTTGGTTCAAGGCACTAGAAATGTAGGAAAGAGAAATTTCCTTTCCCGCAAAGGGAAGGATGGGGTTCCAACCTTTACCTTAAAAATTATACGGTAGAACCTCTATAAATTAATCTCCTTTAAATTAATAACCTCTCTAAATTAATAAAAAATCATGGTCCCAACTCGGGCTAGTGTAAAAAATTAATAAAACCCCTATATCGTAATAATTAATATTTTTTGAAACCTAGAATAAAATTTTGGTCCCGACTATCATATAAATTAATAATTTTATAAAAGTACAAAATATATTATATACAATATTCAAGAACTAGAAAAGTACTTTAAGATGCTAGTTTGCACAAGGCTACCATATTTGAATTTTTTGACTTCATCCTTCATCTTTTGAATTGTTCTCAAGAAGTTATTGTGATCACCTTCTTGTTGTAACCAAAATATTTCAACTAAATTTAGCATTTCAGCAGTCTTACTTGTGATGAGATATATTTGCAAGGAGATTTTTAAAGAGCTTACTATCTAAAGTGAGATTTTTAAGGAGATTAAATGTTATAGAGCTATTGGGGGAATTTGAAAGACGTGAGACATTAAACATACGCATTTTCTAAGACAAAATAATAATTTGCAAGGTAAAATCCTTCAAATTAATAACCCCTCTAAATTAATACTCAAGGGTGGGTCCCAAGAATATTAATTTAGAGGGGTTATATTGTATATGATTTTGACTAATTTATAGAAGTATTGTGGATGGGCGAAAACTTATTAGTATAGATTTTATCTTTATATATTGAAATTTAAAGGAAAAAAATGCCCCTCAAAGTTGTGGTGGAATTATTATCTTTATAATACTCTTTTTTTAAAAAGTTCTGAAGTAAGTAATGATATTTATGTGGTTATTTTGATATACTTGAGTTGGATTACAGATTTATTATGAAATCTTTGGAAAAAGGATTTAACAAATTTTCAGCCCTTAAAGTGCATTAAGATCATCCATTTCAGATAACACAAACCCCCTCACTTGGGGTGTTTGTGATTTTGAATTTCAATATTCCTCTAAACAATGAAGCTAACGTGCAAAAAAGAGTGTCATGTGTCCTTCGAGATAAAAGAAATGGCCTCATGCAGGATGCAGGGGCAAGGAAAAAATAAGTCAAGCATTTTGTCTTGCAGCAAGAAAAGAAACATGCACACATGTGCGCATGTACACACATGCATGCACGCATGCACACATGTGTGCACATATATGCATGCACGCACACACCCACACACCCATACGCACATGTGCATGTACGCACCCGCACGCACGCACGCACGCGGACATGCACTCACAGGCGCACCCACATGCTCACATACACAAACATATAAATATAGATAAGTCACATGTTCTTAGACTGTAGTGTAGCAAAGATATGGGAATAAATATAAAAATACTTCAATACATTTAGAAAATTAAAAAAACTTTTGCGATTATTGAATAAGAAGTTTGTGATCAAACCAATTATTATATTTAATGGACAAAAGATATGTGATTAGAATATAAACTAAGAAAAATATCATCTACGCATACCTGTAACCTTGGAAAAAATCCCGGAGTAAGGAACATATGCCTCGAATCCTCACATTCTAGATGCCTTCCCACATAAACACATCCAGATGTGCTCAGATGCCATTTCTGCGGTCTTCCTCTGGCTTCTTCAAGTATTGCCGGAATTAAAAGCAGAGTGTTAGGATCCTGTGGATCTTGTTCGTAGCACAGTTCTAGTTTTAACATCATCTTAATGAGATCGCCAGCCTCCAAATTGTCAAAACTTTTTAAGTCCATCCGAGATTTTGTCCTTAGTATATTCTCCAGTTGTTTCTTGCTCACAAACCCATTAGTTTTATCAGACATGTTAGCTTTGTTAACATTTAACTTCATCAGCTGGGCAAGTACCTCTCCACAAAACCAGTTACAGTCTAAGATCAGGAATCCTAGCTCTTCAAAGAAGATTATTTCACCCACATGGTGCAGAGATTTCACTACCGCACGTCTTCGCGTCTCCACCATTTCCATATTGTCACGCCTGGACTGGATCCTCAGTGCTGGAACTTTAAGCTGACATAACTGACAGAATTCACTCCATTTCATAGCTGGCTTGTTGTAGTTTCCTGACCTCCAATCCTCTAAAATTTTAATCAATTCATTGCACAGTTGGTACACTGGAGGAACTCTCTGAAGTATTGTTTTGCTGGTCTTTCTTATATGATGTGTGAGTTTGCTTACTGATACAGATGATCTTGCATCAACTGTAAAAACTGTTTGGTAAAATTCTACAAACCCTTGGAATCTTTCCCGCAGTCTTCGAATTGAATGAACAGCTGGGAGCAAGTTTTCTGACGGTTGCGAGACCTTATCAGAATGGGTGAGAACTATGGTGATGTGTGGTAGCATTGATTGCAACTGTGCTTTTCTTGAATTTGAAATTATGAATCTTAGCCAGTATAGGAGGTCATCTTCAATTTCTTCTAGGCTTTTAGCATCTCTGTTTGCGGGCTTTTGGAACAAGCTCGAAATTATCAGGAAGAACGAAGGACTTCCATGACCTGGGAACATGAGATCGTGCAACGCAAAATTTTCATGCTGGCCAGCAAGATTCCACACGGCGATCTTGATGTCACCATCCTGGACTGTTTTTATCTTGATCTCTGCTGTCCGGGCAATTTGCTCAACTGGATTCACCAGAGTTCTGATCTGATCCATGTATGTCAACTTCGTGGAACTCAGATTATGACATATGGAGTTACAAAGAGTAGTTTTACCTGCATGAAAGTTAAAAGCCTGATATTTTAAAGGAGGATACTTTCTTGCAATGTTTCAGGAAAAAGTAGTTTAAATTTGGCCTCTAGAATTGATAACTTATAGATGACTAGTACATAATGCATAATTTACTACTAAATATAAGGCACCAGCATATTATTTGAGTAGAGTATGTTGTGCTGATTGTTTTAAAAGTAGTATTAAGGAAATTTTAGTCTGGCAGTTTCAAGTTGTTACCTGCAAATTCTTGACCACAAAGGAAAACTCTGCAGCATGCTGGCATGTCCATTGGCAAATGACCATCAAGCAAGTCTTTCTCCTGTATCAGACTGCTGTTCTTCCCAAGCTGTTCATAAATTCCATCCGTCTTCCCTGCAATCTGCAAAGGTGTTCCACAGAGATCAATCTCTTCAATCCATGGGTTGACCTGCAGAGTTTCCAGTATGGTCTGCAGCAGTAGCTCACCATCAACTCCTTTACATCCTTTTAAAGACAGATATCTTAAAGTGGCATTCTTTCTCAAGCTTCTGAATATTTTGATGATATCATCTGGCTTCATGCTTGTATCCTCACAGATACCAAGTCGAACTATTGTTTGGTTCGTTTCCAGCATTCTCATGATTGCTACAACTCCATCTCTGCCTATCTTCGTCTTCCCTCCCCCAAAAGTCAGTGATCTTAGGGTAGTATTAGCTTGAGTTTGGAACACGGAGAACCTGCTCAGAGGGCATAATAAATGCTCGACTCCAGTTCCACCGAACCAGTTGGCATCCAATTGCAGGTTTTCTAGGTGCTTATTCTTGAAAAGACCGGCAGCTACATAAACAACTGCCTTGTCTTCAAGGCAAGTTCTTGATAGGATGACATCTATGAGGCTCTTGTTCTGTTCTAAAACTCCTCTAAATTCCTTCGCCCACTTTGAATTTAACCGGATACCAGTCATATCCAGGGTCTTTACTGTAGTATTATATCCCAAAGCACAAGCAACTCTTCCACACCCTGAAGAATTAAGCTTGAAAATTCTCAGGGTACAGGTTTCAGGTATGAACTCAACTACTTTGGAGCTCCGGTTGCTGCTATCTTTACTGTTACTCCATATATGAACCTCCGTTGCTCGATTCCTTGCCAGTATGGCTGAGATAATTGGGGTAGCAGTGATGTAATTCTTGTCAAAAAGTGACAACAGTTTCAGTGTAGAGTTCACCTCGATCATTCTCGATAGGTCTTCTGCTCCCTTGGTGCCGATTGAGTCCTCCCACAGCTGCAGCTCCTCCAATGTTTCATTTCTGGTCAGTGCTGAAGCTAGTAACTTGGCTCCAATAGACTCAATTTGGCACTCTGAGAATATAGCCACTCTGATTCCAGTGTTTTTTCCAAGCATCTCTGACAGCTCAAACAAGCCTTCTGTACCAAACATGTTTCTTTGGAACTCAAGCTGTTTGATGCTCGAGTTGTTATCCAGCAGTGAACTGAGGCTTTGCAGCTGCATAAGTTCCCACTTCACACCATGAAATGCCAGGTTTGTCAGACCGCGGCGTCTTTCTCTCTGCGCTGATAATAAATTCAGGAACTGACATAAGTATTGAGCACTGTCTGTGTTGGTAGAAATATTGATGCTCATTGAACTCTCTGTTTCTTGGTATGAGCTTGGATCAGACTGGGACTGGTAAAAGGAAAAATTTTGCAGATTCTCTAATTTTCCTGACCTAATTTCCTGCAGAGCCCAAGGGAGATCTCTGATGTTTGGGTTGGTCGACGACATCTGATATCTTTGAGATCGAAAGTAATTGTACCAGAACAGCAGAAATAGAAGTAGGTACCCGGCCAGCACCTTAGAAGACAAAGGTGTGAATATGGTGCATGTACACAATAGATGCAGCATGTATATGTAAATATCAATGAACACAATATTCATTTGTTGGCCGCAGCATGGGATGCGACTTTTTTCGTTGCAGATCTTGTTTGATTACAGATAATAAATCTTAAAAAAAGGAAGCTAGAAGCATCCTATCTTCAAAGTGCAGGTATCTGATTCTGAAAGTGATTAAAGAGAGATGACGAGGCAAAAAGAAGATAATAAAGAAAGGCATTTCTTGGCAAGAACACATTCCTTCAGATTTCTCTCTTCCTTTTCTTTTTTTCCTTCCCATCTCTCTGACTTTATGTTCTTTCCTGTCTGTTAGAGCAAAGTATAAAGTAAATCATGCCAAAAAGTGGTTACCAGTGGGATGGCAATGCATCTGTTCAGGACAATAATGTGTGGCCTGAATATGATTTCTTTTTGGTATGGTATTTATTCTTTGCTTTTATTCTACTAACACGCCCCAAGTGAAAGTCTCTGGTATATAACGATCCTCATGAAGCCAAGAACTAAATCGTAGGTAGAACTTTTTGAGGGAGGAATCGTGGGAAAACCTTATAGTTAAGCATGCTCAAGCAAGACTAATTTTAGATGGGTGACCCTCTGGAAAGTCCTCTAGGAAGTGTTGCTCGAGGATTACATCTATTGACCCTTATTAAATTTAATTCCAATCTGGTTCTTTTCTGGAGAGAATGTTGGTATTTAAAATATATAATTTATTTTCACATTTATTATTATATATGTAGGTGATACATATAGTACATATATTAATGTATTGGCATATGGTCCATGGAACATGGTCATATGGGACTTAAGATTTGTGCGACTTAATTTCTAAATGGAGCATGGCAACATTTAGAATTTGAATCAATTATCTAACCGATTTGATGAACCACCTAGTTGTTTGACCAACTGTCATCAGAAGGGATTTCGAACGTGAAAGGTCAAGTCCCTTAACCCTTTGGCTAATTCTCTGCCTCTATATATACAGTACTATTGCTTGTGAAGTCAATTAATCTCCACCCCCAACCATATCTAATATTATTATTAAGAGATGCAAATTCTTGTGAGATCAAAGAGAGGCTGTCAAGGTTGCAACTTGCCATCTCTAGGGGCTTTATTGTATTTTGAAAGTGTGTTGCCCTAAACTCTTTAGCAAACTCAATTGAGTAGGGGCCAATAATCACTTTAAAAAAAGCAATTGCGTGCTTCAAAGTCCAATCCTATTCCAAATAATTTTCCATTAACTCTTGTTTCCTTCTCTATCATACCCACTATTTCCAACAGAGAACATAGTACCTAGATACCTTCAGCAATTGTCAACATCAGCATCATCCAATAAGGATATTCAGGATGGATGTTCCCGCCCGGCGGGGGGGGGGGGGGGGGGGGGGGGGGGGGGGGGGGGGGGGGGGGTCGGGGATCGCTTGTAGGTTTGATATCTTAATTGATCTCTTACTTACAGGTTTGATATAGGTTAAGAAAAACACAAAGGTTCAGCAAATGAAAACAAAGATTTACTACATAGTAATATCTGTTTAACCATCTGTAGATTCTGTACACATTCATCAAGTAAGAAAACACAGTTATTAACTTAAAAATGTAGATTCCTACACTTAATATTAACTGAAAATTGTAGATTCTTACAATTAATGAACACTTTAATTATATGCACAGATAGGCTTAGATATTTTCAAAAACTATAATATATAACACTGCGATGATTTTGGTGCACTGAATCAAACTCATCTTAATATTTTTAATATCCAATAAAATATTTGCTTTTCAAGAGTATGTTTAATATTATAAATGTCTGTGTTGTGTGTGAAATAGGCTCCAATACATGGCAAGCAGAAAATAACTTCTGAAGCTTATTCCAATGCTAATCATGTCAATTGTTCAATTTGGCACATTCCTCTCTAGTCCTTTTGCTAGAATAGAGCTAACAGCGGCACGACAGTATTGTAGGGAAATCTGACCTGATTGACAGGATACAGAAAAGCTCTCAAGGAGGGGAAAAAAAAAATGTTCGCAGAGATCGAAAAAGATATCTTCTCATAAGCACAAGTCCATTGATATTCCCAAAATCCCTTTCACGAAGACAGCAAAAGAGGACAGAAAACTAATCTTGACTCTGATAACAACAGTGGATTAACTTTCATCAAAAAACAACATCATATCAGCTAAAAAGAATTTGGATAAAGATTCAACACAATCTGTAATATCCCTATTTTTAAAGAACGGTATTTGGATAAAATATACTGGTATTTTAAATATGTACATGTATTTATTTTCATGTGATATAATATTACTTGTTGTTAGTAATATCTATATGTTACTGTTATTTATTATTATTAGATTGGTCATGTAATGTATTGGTCTTATTAATATTATTATTTTAGTTAAGTATTGTTACTACTAATGTTGGGTCATTATTTTGTAGTGTTATATTTCCCTTACCCTTGATTCCTATTCATGCCTTAATCCCTTGTATCCTTGTCTAACCTCTCACCCTATTTCCAATTACCGTTTAGATTTCATGGCCCATGACCCGTTATCCTCTTTTACATCCATTACCTAAATTCAAACCAAGACCCAACACTTAACCTAATTGGATCCTAATCTAGTACCCTCAAACCCAACATGATGTACAACCAAATGGATCGCAATCACCTTCAAATCGTAACTGAGATTTAATCTGAGAAAAGATAAAATTTGGGTTTCCACCCCTTGCACGGGCTTTTCACCCTAAACTCGAGAGCAAAGAGACTCAAGAATTACTCAGATAACTTGTGGAAATTTTAATCATTCAATAATTCATTCCAATAGTTTAAGAGGCCTTATATAGGCTTTACAAAAGAGGACTACTGGAAAATAACCGATGTGGTACTAAACGTCCACAAAAGAACAAAAATAAAAGGAAAACAAATAAAGCTAAAAACATCTGCTATCAATAAAGCCTAAAACAAGTCTCATCTAAAGCCATAGAAAGACCAGCGTGTCGCCTCCTGAAGTATACTCGATCAAACCTGCTCCTGGGCGGTGGCATGATGTCCTCATCAATTCCCCTGGGTGGAAGGAACTCGACCCTGTCGAGTGTGGGGGATAGAACTGCTGTCTGCTGTGATAGTGCTCCAGTCGATCAGAATCAAGATGCTGGAGGTCTTCCTCAGTAATCCAAGAATTTTCTGAATCAGGTTTTCCCGTCCACTTAATGAGATAGCGTCTCGTCCCTCCATCTCCAGTAGAGATAATCTGATCATCCAAGATAGAATCTATATGTTCTGTTGCATAGGACATTTTAGGGGGGAGTGGAGGTAGTGGGGGCTCTCAGAACGAAGGTCTCGGCTTGGCTCATCCACAAATGGATCAGAAGGGGTATCAAAAGTACCTCGATATGGAACCAAATCCTCAACATAAAGGTGCAACTAATGCCAAAGTCAGGTGGGAGATCCACCACATAAGCATTTGAATTGATTTTCTTAATAATCTTGAATGGCCCTGCACTTCGCGCGTGTAATTTCTTCACGGTTCCTGGTGGAAACCGTTCGGGTCGCATGCGGACCATCACATAATCTCCGACATTAAAAGACCTTAATCGGCGAGGTAGATCTGCAGAAGTTTTATAATCAGTATTATTTTTCATTATCTTATCTCTGACTTCCTCATGTAATGCATGGATATGGGATGCAAATGCTGATGCGGAGTCTGATACCCTAGAATGATGATGAGCCATGGGAATTAAATCAATTGGTTGCCTGGGCTTAAAACCGTTTACTATTTCAAAAGGACTGAGACCCGTAGTCCTATTGACAGATCCGTTATATGCAAATTCAGCCATAGGCAAAATGAGATCCCAAGTTTTTAAATTTTCTCCAACTAGACACCTGAGGAGATTTCCTAGCGATCTGTTTACCACCTCGGTTTGACCATCTGTCTGCGGGTGAAAGGCAATTGAGAATTTCAGTTTGGTGCCCATCTTATGCCAAAGTGTTTTCCAGAAATAGCTAACAAATTTAACATCCCTATCAGACACCAGGTTTTAGGTATCCCGTGCAACTTTACGATATGATCAAAGAATAAGACAGCCACTCGTGACGCATCTGAGGACTTGGAACACGGGATGAAGTGAGCCATTTTTGAGAATCGGTCAACTACCACTAGGATAGAATCGTGCTTTTTTGAGTCTTGGGCAGCCCTAGAATGAAGTTTAGGCTCACGTCTTGCCAGGGGCACTTAGGTACAGGAAGAGGAGTGTAAGGTCCGGCAATCTGCTTTTGTTGCTTAGCCAGTTGACACGTGCGACATTGGTTAACTACTTTAGAGACATCTCTTTTCAGGCTCGGCCAGTAGAATCGATGTTCAACGGCCTCAATTGTCTTATTCTGACCGAAATGTCCCGCCAGGCCTCCAGCATGTAGTTCCCAAGAGAGAAAATCCCTGAGGGACGTACAGGGAATACACAACTTACGGAATCGAAAAGATAACCGTCTTGAAGGAGAAAACCGTACATCTCACGAACAGGGCCGTCTCGTAACGTGACATAAATGTTCCCAAAATCGGGACATGATTCATACTCCTCCTTTAATTTCTCAAATCCAACCACTTCTGTGCTCATTGCCACCAAGATCGTGACACGTCGACTCAGTGCATCAGCGACCTTATTCTCGATGCCTGCTTTATGTTTGAGAACAAAAGTGTAATCCTGCAAGAACTCCACCCATTTGCTATGCCTCGCGTTTAATCTCTTCTGGGAGTTGAGATACCTTAACGCTTCGTGATCTGAGTACAACACGAATTCCTGTGGCAACAGATAATGTCTCTAGTAGCGCAACGCCTGTATAACCGCATAAAATTCTTTATCATAAGTGGAGTAGCGTTGCCGGGCATCATTTAGTTTTTCGCTGAAATAAGCAACCGGGTGGTTTTCCTGACTCAGTACACCACCTATTGCTAGTCCCGATGCGTCACAAGTTACTTCAAAAGCTTTTGAAAAATCAGGGAGACGCATTACGGGAGCTTCCGTCATCATCTTCTTTATTTCAGCGAAAGCCTTGGAGGCAGCAGGAGTCCACTGGAACACCTCGCTCTTTAAACAGTCGGTTATAGGTGCCATAATAGCACTAAAATTCTTGATGAACCGACGGTAGAAAGTGGCTAACCCGTGAAAACTTCTGACTTCCCTGATCGTCCGGGGTTGTGGCCACTCGGTTATTGCCTTCACTTTCTCAGGGTCTGCGGAAACCCCCTCGGAGGAAAACACAAATCCTAGGAAGATAACCCTGTCTATACAAAAAGCACATTTTTGGATTTGCATAAAATTTCTCAGCATGGAGTGTGCAGAGGACTTGACTTAGATGACCCACATGTTGCTCCTGGGTTTGGCTATAGATCAGTATGTCATCAAAATAGACCACCACGAACTTACCGATAAACGGTCGAAACAATTGGGTCATTACTCTCATGAAGGTGCTTGGAGCATTGGACAGTCCAAAGGGCATAACCAACCATTCATATAACCCGTCTTTAGTCTTAAATGCGGTTTTCTATTCATCCCCGAGTCAGATCCTAATTTGATGGTACCCGCTCTTAAGATCAATTTTGGAAAAGATTGTGGCACCTGACATCAGATCCAGCATATCATCAAGACGGGGAATGGGGAAACGGTACTTGACGGTAATTTTATTGATTGCACGACTATCTACACACATACGCCATGTACCATCCTTCTTTGGCGCTAAAAGTGCGGGAACCGCACATGGGCTCAAGCTCTCTTTGATGAACCCCTTGTCAAGTAGCTCTTCCACTTGCCGTTGCAATTCCGCATGTTCAGTTGGGTTCATTCTATAGTGAGGCAAATTTGATAAAGTTGCTCCTGGGACTAAGTCAATAGCATGTTGAATGTCTCGCATAGGGGGCAACTCACCTGGAAGATCTTGTGGGAGGGTTTCGGAAAACTCCTCCAGAATTGGTCTGATGTGCTCAGGAATCTGCTCCTCGATATCCCGGCTAGCCTCTCGAGCCACGAGAGCATAACAAGTAGAACCATCCTGCAAGCTCTTTTCAAGTTGATCGTGGCTAATCAAATTCATTTCCATCTTACCTTGCTCTCTATACCCTTTTTTTTGGATTTATAACGTCCACTTTATCTTTCCCTTTATCAGCCTCTTTCTCTCGGGTTGGCGGCTTCGGTTGATTTGGCATAATCTTCACCTTTTTCCCATTATGGACGAACGAACACTGATTGGTACGTCCATGTATGGTCACATCTAGGCCAAATAACCATGGTCGACCCAAAATGATATGACCTACATTCATGGGTAGTATGTCACACCACACATTTCTGTGTATGTGGCAAACTGGATGGGAATTTGACATCTCTCTTGAACATCGATAGATGTAGCATCGATCCATGTAACTTTGTAGGGGTTTGGATGCTTCACCGGTGTCATCCCCAAGGTGGTAATTAACTTTGATGCCACAGCGTTGATGCAGCAGCTGCCACTATCCACTATTACCTTGCAGTTCTTATTGCCAATTTTTGTGCAAGTTTGGAATATGGCAGTCCTTCTCCAGTCGTTGAGTGGTTCAGGCTGGGTTAAAGTACATCTAACCACTCCTAATTGGGTGCGAGCTACATTAAGAGGTAAGCTCGTCGTTTCCACAGTTCGGATGCACCCATTAAATTCATACTCTTCGACAGAGGCATCCGAGTCATCGTCTTGTTGGTGCACCACTTCTTCTCCATCATCCTCTCCTTCTATATCTTCAATGGGAACTTCGACAAAGAGGGTTTTGGTCTGACTCGGGCACTGGCTGGCGAGGTGACCATACCCTTAACACCTGTAGCATTGGGTTCTAGGGTTGACTTTTCCTGGTTCACTTACCGTTCTCTTCTCGGATGCAAAGGGCTTTGCACCAGAAGGACCTGCTGGTTTGACGCTAGAGGAACTGGAGGCAGGTTTACTTGGGGTAGGAAGTGTTCGGTTGAAGCTTGGCTGACCAGTAGCGGTGGTTCTAGAGTTATCCTTAAAGTTACTTCGGTTAAAATAGGATCCTCTAGACTCATCTAAGTCGGTGACTAGCTGATACGCCTGTTCTAGAGTCGTGATGCCTCGAGCAATGAGCTCTCGGCGATAATCATCCCTAAGACCGGACCTAAACCTAGATAGGGTCTGTTCGGGAGATTCTAACTCAATAGCTCCACACCGATTCAGATATTCATCAAACTTAGCAATGTAGTCAGCAGCTGATTTGTTTCCCTGGGTCCATCGATTCCATTTGTCCAACAATTGTTGACTGAATGATGGTGGAACATACTTCATCATAAGCTTCTCTTTCATGCTTCCCAAGTGTCCACGGGGTCTTCCCTTCTGTACCTCATCATCCTCTCTAAATTTTCCCAGTATTGCCCAGCTTGTCCCGTTAATTTCATAACGGCCAATCGAACCTTTCTTGATTCAGACATGTCATGCCAACGAAAATATCGGTCCATGGCCAACTGCCAATCGATATAGGCCTGAGGGTCTAAACGCCCGTCAAAAGAAGGAGCATCAACTTTAACGCTCCTGATATACTGGGCATCGACATCAGTTGTCCGGTAAGGTGGGCCTCGCTCACGCCTAGGAGACCTACTGTCATGGCCTCGCTCACGCCTAGGAGACCTACTGTCATTTCGAGAACTCTCATCATCCCTAGTTCTTCTCCTATTGGTTTCTAGCCTACCAATTCTGGTTGCTAGATCCCTACAGTTGACATCAACCTGATCTTTAACTTCTTGTAGTTGCCTGTCCATGCTCTCCATCTTTTGTAGGATTGTGTTAAGGGTATCATGAATGCTAGGGTCCATTGGTGCTGAAGTTTCGTCTATAGAAAAAGTTCTACCACTTCTAGTAGGCATGCAAGATTCTCACTGACCCTAAATGCAAGCTGTCCTTAGGATATGTATGTTATGCAGGAGGAGTCAGAGATTAGAATGGTGAAAGATAATACCAATTTTAAGCTAATGAGACTAACACGTGATTAAGAAAATTATAATGTGGAGACAGTGATAAAGACACGTGCTGATACAGTTAATTTCAAGATATATCAAGTAATCACAGATTCAAATTAATTAGTTGCACAATTAATATTAGGTCGGTTACCACTCAAGATCAGAATCACACAACTCACTATATAGTGGGCAACAGTCAATAAATTCTATCATGCGACAGATTGGAAGAACTAGCTATTTTAATCAAGTGACAGGAATAACTGACAGAATATTCAAAGTTACCTGGGAAGGCGACCGTAAATCAAACCTGAACGAGACTGCTGTAGGCGCGTAGTACTGGTCGTCACGAATCCACTGCCTCGAAAACGGATCAATTCGGACTTGAAACGAGTCCCGAACGGCCTCCGGAAGATATAATTTGTATCTGAACTGAACCAGACTTGATCTGGTTTGAAGTCTGGTTGAACCAGACCCGGTTCAATCTGGACTTGATCTGCTCGGCTTGGACCGGACTTGGGTCCAGTTGGATTTGACCCAAGGCTCGCCTCTTTTAAAGGCCGGGCGGGTGTGATGAACCCTCACCCGACAGCCCACTTCTTCAGTCCCCCTCGCAGCTAGGGCATGGGACGGGCGACGAAGGCGGCGGCGGCGATGCGATGTCGGCGGTCAGGCGCTATCGCCGGCGATAGGAGCCCGGCGACGTCGCGGTGGAATCAACAGCGTCGTCGGCGGTGATGGAGATCTCCTCAGATCTGCGTGGCGAAGGAGAAGGCAGGGGTCGGTTGCAGTTGATCTTGGTGGAGCTGCCTGGTGAGGAGACTCCGGTGAGGAAGCTCCGGTGAGGACACGGTAGGGAGAAGCTCAGGAGGCGACGACGTGGGTCGGGGAGCGCCGGCGAGCCCGATCACCTCTTTCCCTTCGATCTGCCCTTAGGGTTTGGTCTCCAGCAACTGTGCCAGTGCCGGGGGTGCTTCGTCGGCGTTGGATGCGTCAGTCGGAGGCGCTGGCGAGGAGAGAAAGCGTCAGAAGGCGGAGGTGATGGCGGCGGACGATGGCGTCTGCTCCGTCGAACCTGGCGATGATGACGGTGAAGATCGTGGCTGTCGGTGACGGTGGAGGGCGTAGATGTGAGTGTCGGCTGGAGATTCGGCGACGGGAATTGATGGAGGGGCAGCGGTGGGCTCCGCTGTTGTCGTCAGCGGAGGTCTGGAGGCGTGGATGGTGGAAGGCGGCGGGTTTGTTAAAGAAGATGAACAGTGCAGGAGTTTGAATTTTCAGGGATTTTCGACTTGAAATATTTTTTTTTTGAATGGATCTGGAATAGATCTAGGGTTTGGGAAGGGGATTGAAAACCGGTGCTCTGATACCAAACTGATGTACAACCACCTGGATCGCAATCACCTTCAAATCGTAACTGAGATTTAATCTGAGGAAAGATAAAATTTGGGTTTCCACCCCTTGCACGGGCTTCTCACCCTAAACTCGAGAGCAAAAGAGACTCAAGAATTACTCAGATAATTTGTGAAAATTTTAATCATTCAATAATTCATTCCAATAGTTTATATATAGGCTTTACAAAAGAGGACTACTGGAAAATAACCGATGTGGTACTAAACGTCCACAAAAGAACAAAAATAAAAGGAAAACAAATAAAGTTAAAAACATCTGCTATCAATAAAGCCTAAAAACAAGTCTCATCTAAAGCCATAGAAGACCAGCGTGTCGCCTCCTGAAGTATACTCGATCAAACCTGCTCCTGGGCGGTGGCATGATGTCCTCATCACAACACCCATTATCTTATTGGACTCAAGCCTCAACCCGTTAGCATACCCGCTACCCGATAACCCGAAACCCATTATCCAAATCCTAACTACTTGATCTAAATCCCAACCTAACCCCCCTAAATCTCCACCAAATCCTAACCACCTAATTAACAACCTTATCTCTCCAATCACCAATCCCAGGCCGAGCACCCCTCTCCTGTTGCTTGCACACCTCCCTCTCCCATGGCGCAGCAACCCCCAACTGCCACAGCAACCGGCCATCACCAGGCCAGGAAAGCTCCTCCTCCAGGCCGCGAGATCTCCAGCCTTTGCCGCATGCCCCTCCCTCCATGGCGCACACCAGCAGCAAGGAGAGCACCCACACGACCTGCTCCTTCCCCAAGATCACCAAGCCGGCCATCACCTTCCCAGGACAGATCCAGGCCGAGTTCTCCGCGCAACAGCCCCGCCGGAGCAGATCTGGCCTCATCCAGATCAGCAGGCCGGCCACCACCAGATCCAGCCAGGGCCCTTCAGCAGTGCAGACCAGCAGGCCGGTCTCTTCCCTGCGAGACCTGTCCAGGCCGCGCACAGAGAATCAACAGCAGCAACCACCCAGATCCAGCGCGCAGGCAGCGAGCGAGCGGCAATTCCAGGCCCTTCCGGCGAGCGCGAGATCCCCAGCTTGCAGCCAGGCCTTCCCCAGCACCCTGGCTACCCTCCCATACAGTCCGATAGCGAGGAACGGCACCACAGCGATCGCGGCAGGGACTCGGCCCTTGACGCGCACAGCAGCGAACGACACCCAATGTGAGTGTTCATCTCTCCTCCTCTCTTATTCATTAAGTGATTTTAGACATGTTATGTTTGTGATATGAGGTGTGTTACGAGATTTATGTGTGGAGATCGTTAAGTATGGTAGTGGAATTGTCATTTCCTTTATGTTACATGATGAATGCATAGAAATAGTAGATGTGTGTGTGTGTGTATATATATATATATATATATATATATATATATATATATATATATATATATATATGATGTTGGAGTCTCTTGTTTACCTCATGAGTGTTGGACAATTTGTGTAAAGACATAATATAGAACCTATATGTTGTGGGAAGTGTGCATGAGAGAAGCAGTGAGTCCCTTTGGTAGATTGAGAGTATGTGCGGAATTGAATCTGTATCAGGTTGCAGCTCCATTAGTCGACTGACCCACTCTGTTAGTCGACTAACTATTTCCTTGTAGTCGACTAGGCCCCCTCCAGAATAATTGTGACTCTCTGTTTGTCCACTGTAATCGACCATTAGTCGACTTGTCACCTTTTGTAGTCGACTAACAGCATGTATAGTCGACTTACCCCTAACCTATAGTCGACTAATTGAGTATCCTGGAAGGGTGTAGCTCTCTGTTTCCCTGTTAGTCGACTTAGTCCACTTTATAGTCGACTAATCCTCCCCTAGTCGACTTACTAATCTCCTCTAGTCGACTAATGATTTTCTGACTGCTGTGTTTAACTTCCTTATTGGATGGAGACTTTACCCTTGAATTATGTATTGGCTATAGATGAATGAACATGATTTCGAGAGATGGATATTGGTGGTAATGACTTGATCTAATAGATCTTAGATGCTGGTATATGTTATGATACCGAGTGTTGGGATATAATGACTGATCTTAATAGGAGAGGGAATTGTGAAGTCCTGGGAATCAGAGTAGACCGATGGAGTGAGAGGACTAGTACTGGACATTGTGATATGTTGGAACAACAATTATTGAATCAGATTACTAAATGTGTAATGGAACTTGATGATTATGGAACTATTAGAATCTGAGTTGTTTGTAATGACGTTGGATTGATCTGGACTTATATTATTTGCATTGAATGATGATCAGTAATTAGATAAGACTTTATTAGTGAGTATTTGAGGACACATCAGATATGACTGGATTAGTTGAGTTGTGACTTAGATTGATCTTGAGTTGGGGGTTATCCAGAATCTATGTTCCTTATAATGGAACCTAATCTGTATTAAGATGAGATTGACTTAGTTGGTTTATAGTCGTGAGCATTTGGGATTTGTTTAGATGATATGTTGTCGATGTGGAGTACCAAGAATAAATATTCTAGACCGCATGTTGTTTGAGGATGTTTCTTCTGTAGTTATGATTATGGAGTTTGTTGACTTGTTGATATTGAAGACATACCATGTGCTTCATGTTAGTTATTGATTACTTCAATTGGTAGAGATTGAGTTATTATGATGGTGATTTATTCGATGTCAGTGATCTTGTACTTCAGAGCTATCAGATAGCAGTTATCAGTTTATCAGTTATTGGTGAGACTATTTGTTGGTGATCATATTCTGTGTTCAGTTTATATGAGTTGGTAGATATCTGTATCAGCTATTGTTATATGCAGTGCAGGGATGTGAGATATTGACCAGTCCTAGATTAGACTGTCCATTGAGCAGTATCTAGATTCGTTACTGTATAAATCCATGTTATTGAAAGTTACTGGGAAAAGATTATTTGACCGTAACATCCTGTACAGTCCTATTGTTCATCGTATACACGGTTACTGTTACTGTTACTGTTACTGATATTGTTCACCGTGTATACGATTGCTGATTGACTGTTACTGTACTGTTATTGTTACTGTCACCATATCGTCCCAGTGTTCTTGATAATATGGACATTGACTGATTTAACTGAATTGAATAAATAATAAAGTAATTGAACAACTTACACCGGGATTGGGAAAATTGATGGAGGAGACAGCGTCTGTATTTTGGGTGGACCTAGGATACAGGTTGCGCAGCCGACTGAGGGTTCCACTGCAGGGTTCCTGGGGGATGACTGACATCCCATCTGTACTGTTACTGTTCCACTGTTTTCACAGTGAGATTACTGTTACTGTTACTGAGTACCTAGCGGTACGGCCTGGTTCAGCGCCAGGAAACTGAGGCCGTGGTCCCGGGTATGTACGGGACCCACCTAAAGTATGGATAAAGTCTCTTCCACTAATTTCAATAACTTAGGACCCTAATTGACACGCGTAGTAGGCGTAGTATGGGATGCGTCTACTACAGGTGGCAATTGGTGTTCGCTAACATAATAAATGATAATGAACTGTTAATGCATTGTGACTGACATTAATCACCTGACTGTACATTTATATCACTGTGTTAGACATATAACTATAATCATGACCGGATTGTATAACAAACTAGTGACATGCTAGGTTACACACCATAACGTCAGTTGTTGTTTACAGTTATGTTAGTTACCTTGTTCTACATACATGTTGTTATTCAGTGTTTATCATGTTATTTAGTGCTTTCAGTTATCTGTTACTATTATTATGCACATTGTTTCTTCTGCACGAGCTCTTTCCCCTTTACACACACACTCACTATGGTCGCGTTCTGACGACCCTGGATTTGCACGTCCAGATATTGGACGATTGTTTCTAATGTGCAGGTGTTCGATGAGACGGTACGCTTTGCTAGGAGCTGGATTCTCCTTCCCTTTTATTCTGGTATTCTTACCTCTTTTATTCCTGTTTCTATATGTTTCTTGATTCATGTATAGCAGATTCACTCTCTATTCCAGTACTGTTCATATGATATCATGCATGGATGTTTATATGAGATATTGCAGTGATTAGTGATTGATCTTGCTTCTGATTTATAGCTTGTTCAGGTTAATTTAGGCTTAGCGTGTATACGTGGGGTATTTTCCTTGCGTATATACGTCGCCGACTCTCGTCGCGATCCCATTCCCGCGTATTTGGGAAGCGAGGCGTGACACAATGGGCTGATGTCTATTCATCATTGCAACAAAAGCTACAAATAGAAATGAGGATCCACAGCATTTACATTCACTTCATTTCATTTAGTAACAGAAAGACATATCACTGACAGTTATAAGGGAGAAAACGATATGGACAAGGATAGTAACTACCATTGCCAAGGCATCATGCACATTTTTTCTTCTCCTAAATGCTGAGACAGCTTCGAATTTGTTCCCGTCAGACCTGGAAAGAAGAAAATGAAGGTTATACATGCACCTCGTTTGCATTATAAACATGTGGCATGTTTAGGTTCATAAAGTATGTTGTTAATGTGCTTGAAATCTAAGCTATGTGTCATTTAGACTTGAAAAACAAGATGTTCAAGCAACACTTTCTAGTACTAACTCTAGTGCTCAAATCAAAAGGTTTCTGAAACCCCAATCACTGCTTCTCAATATCTACGGTGCTAATAGAGGTGGGCATTTATTTGCTGTGTTCAATCCTGGCTAAAGCATCAATCTACCAGATTGCATGGCAGGTAATGGACCTTTGACCAAAAGAAGCCATCATATCTGGGAAAGGTCGCAGATGAGAGAGACGGTCTATGTACCAACAATACAACATCATCAAAATAGTACCAGTCATCCCATCTGCCACGACTAATCTCTATTCCCTCAAAAACAAATGTAATGCCTATAATTTCATCATTTATGCCCCTGAAACCAGAATCTTTGCTAATATCCTCCACAAAATTGGTGAACTTTCCCATTTTCATTTGGCACTCTAATAAGAGTTAAAGATATAGTGTCTAAATCTACTAAAACTTAAAAATACTGAATGAAAACATAAGGTTTATGCACTTGCAAACCCTATATGCTACATGATATTATTGCCCCTAAGGCCAGCTTCTTCACTTTCTTACATTTATTTCAAACCATGCATAAACTAATGACGACGTTGGAATCCTCATCCCACGTGAACTTACCAACTATCCTCAGTCAGTGAACTTACCACTTTCATTTGGCACTTTAATATGAATCTAATATATAAAACCTCCTTTGAATAGAATCCGAAAATTCAAGATCTGAATAAATATTGAATGAAAACAGATGATTTCCACAAGATGCACAGAGGCAGGCATCTGATTTAGTCTAGCATGATTGTTCTTTTAAAGAAATATTTACCTTGAAATCATATCTGAACCCATATGCAAGGCCTCAACAGATTAAAATTCACATGTGTGCCTTCCATGTTCAAAACTAGTGCCTTTGCATTGTCTCCTTAGTGACTGGCTTTTCAGAATCTTCCAGTTTCGGTTCATTTAAGAGAAGTTTAGGTATTTTGCATAACAAGGACTACTAAATTTACCTGATTCAGATGCATTTACCAGAAATTCAAGCCTTTCAGAGTTTTCTGAGTCCTTTCTTGATACAATCTATCATAATATTTGCAGATTCAATACCTGAGGGGAAACAATAAGTTAACAAAACTTGTTTTACTTGTCTATGCCTCGGATGGTGGCCTGGGGTGGCGGGATTGAAGAGAAGTAGCCAAACAGTAAACCTGCAAGGTATCCTCTACAATGTTCTAAATGACAGATGTTGGAGCCATAATGGATGGCAAAACCTCATATTGGATGTTGGATATTGGGAATATATCAGGGATACTCAATAAGTATCTGATGCCATGGCGGATGGTAGATATATATCCTAAATGTCCTAAAGAATGTAGTCTTAACAAGATAAATAGATACATGAATCTTGTAAAACTACATAAAACATGTTTAGGGTATATTTAACTTAACAACTTGCAAAGCCGAGGGGTATGTCGAATATATAACTCAACCAAGGGGAACACATGTCCGAAGGCGTATCTCAGGCTTAAGACATTAAGTAAATAGAGAACACTAAGGTGGGTGAGAGATATGTGTATATCACATAGTTTAATGTAAGTAGTATCTTAATATCATCAACCTAGTAAAATTATAAAACTTAATGTAAAAGTGTTAAAAGAAGTCATATTTCTATCATGAAAAACAAGCACAATAAAAATCCAAAAATAGAGCAGTATAACTAATAAACATAAACAAATAAATAAATAAACAATCACAATACTTATAACTCATATGCAAAAAATTATGTTAGGACATGTCAGGCAAAATGTCGGATCAAACCGACATTTTGAGGACATCGACTCAAAAAAGATAAAAGATATATCTACCTTCATGTCTTGATGTTGAAGGCTCAAAAAGATATATCTACAATATCATTTATACATGGTTATCAGTTTTTCATTGCTCTATAGTTTGTCGACTAAAGTTGCTCCACAAAACAAAACCTGAAAGATAACAAATTTCAGACAGAACTGCTCATATTGATTAAAATGGTTTTAAAAAAAATTACCTGAAAAAAGAATAATTTACAACAGAACAGGTAATTGAAATCCTAAATGAAGTCGAGAGAAACAACGTAAATCTGACTTAGGAGACCCATAGTGAATGTTTCTATCATTGAATTTTGGAAAAGTAAAGGTCAAAAAGGAAAACAACAAACTACACATTAGACAAAAAACAATTTATTTTTAACATGTTTACTAAAGTACACAAACAAGCAACATTATCAAGTAAGCTTTGTCATAGTGACAAAATTGATGATTATCCAGATCTGATCGTACTCATAGCGACTAACTCGAAGCGGCCAATTTGAGAATGACCCTTATAGTAACTGTTTGACCAATACCTGGTGACAAGTATATTTGTAGCTTCCGCCTTCCAGTATGTTTTTACCGAATATAGTCCTTAATACTTCCATTGCTTCTTTCCTTTTCTTGGCACCTGGTTGTATCTTTATCCTTCTTGCTTCCTCATCTGAAACTATTACAAGTCAAATATTTTTTCCTTGATATTCTTTATCAAGTTGCTGCTATACAACAAGAAATCCAACGAGAACAAGGGTACTAGTCAAGCACAATAATCAAGTCTTGGCAGCTCTCTTGGTTGAGTAAAACTTTTAAAAGTATTCTTCTCAAAAAGGAAAGTTTTAAAGATAGTCATAATGACCCAGATTTTCATTTAATATTAAATCAATTACCTAAAGTAAGATTATTATAGAATATGCATTCACGTAGAAAGCTTTATGTAAAGTTAGGTATAGCTACTGCATTAATTGAAATCTTGCAAGCACGGACATTTCAAAGTAGAGTTATGTCATTTTGGACATGTGTGAGACACATTTATCAAAACATAATACTTCATTTTGTATGTACCTTTTTTTAGATTTTGTGGTGCCAGTGTGTCATGTCGTGTCGTGTCAAGTCAGCATGGTTGTGTCACATAGGTTGAAATCTATTTCAGTAGAGGGGTTTTTTTGTGTGTAAAATATGGTAAAGTGTTATGCAAATACCACATGGAAGTTATATGTGTGCAGTTACCTTTTTAGCTTAGGGTTTTTTTATCTTTCATTCCTTAACAGCAACTGAGGAAAAAGAAAAGAAAGAGAAAAATAGCATTTTTTTTTTTTTGTGTGCGCGCGTGTTGTGAGAGAGAGAGAGAGAGAGAGAGAGAGACCCAGACCGCACAGCTATGATTTGTGTTGAGATCCTTTCTTCGATGGCGGGGAAAAGATCTGTCTTGTCTCGAGTCTTCAGCCTTCGACCACCTGAGGATCAAAGAGAAGGTTAGCACCGGGCTTGGTCTCGACGAAGCCCCTCCAACAATCAAGTCAATAGGTGGAAGAAGTAAGCAGAATATAGAAAAGTTAAGTGGAGAATCTCATACCTCCAACCAGGGGGTTCCTCCTCCTATTTATAGACAGAGGAAGGTGGTCAGGTTGTTGGGAATGAAAGAGTTAGTTAGGAGATTGCTATGCTGGACACCGGGACTCTTCCTCGGAAGACTCTGATTAGCGGCCCCTTCAAAGAAGGTAAAGAGATCCACTCCTGTTCAATTCCGGCTATGTTCGAATGTCGCAAACACACTGCCTCAAGCAGTGGTTCCTACTCGGCTAGCTGGCTTCACATCTATAAAGTCCCAATGATATTCTATTTATCATACACCCCCACTCCGAGACGGAGCCAGGTTGATCCATATCAGGTCGGGTCAGTTGAGGAAGTAACCCATTATCCTTTATAAGTTATTTCAATTCTCCTTTGTTTTGGTACAAGGTTCATTCTTTTTTGCTTTCTTTTCTTCAGTGTACTCATAGTAGCAGGCCGGCATATCTTCAGAGTCAATTCCCCGATCCCATGGTTCTGAAAACCATAGCAAGAAACAAAAGCTCATGAAGATTCGCGCAAGTTGCCGCATTCCTGATGATATAGAATTGATCTTTGCAATGAACTAAATTGAGTAGTTGAGTCATCAGATCAGCATTTTGGCATGTGTTTCAGTTCTCTGACCTCCGGTCTTCGTTTGCCTTTTTTCCTTCGTCCTTACTCTTTTAAACTTCTTTGGGCACTCTGGTGCACTTTTGCCCCAGTGCTTACCAGTTAATGCTAGGATTTTGCAGCCTCTACTCAATAAATCAGATCAGTATAGATCCAGATATTTTTCAGCAATCTTATTACTTGGAACCTTGTCTTGCAAATCCAGAAGTGTTTGATTTTGTAGCCCTTTCTGGTAAACACATTCTTGTGAAATTCTTACCAAATCCATTTCTTCATTGTTCATCCAAGATGTGCTGAACACCTTTATGGTTTTGGGTGGCCTGAATCTCTCACTTGGTGAGCCCGGGTTCTAGGGCACACAAGTTTTTCAATAAAGAATATTGCCCTCCACTTTATTTGACTTTGGAAAGTTCTTTATATCAGTGCTTGACAGCTTCATAAGGAAGATTTTCTCATAAAACCTCCTGTCCCTCCCATCGATTGACGAAGAACTTCTATTCGATGAAGGTCCCCGTTGATCAATGAAGATCTTCTGTCGAACAATAGAAGACGAGAGACATCATTTCCCCTTCGGAAAATTCTAAAAAGAGTAGATCGAGCCTGTAACCAGATTGGGAGATTGCAGCCTATTCATCATCATGCTCCTTCTACTATTGTTGAGGAAGAGAACAAAAAATTTCAGTTCCTCATAGTCCTTCACCTGCTACAGTGAATACTTTTCTGACACTTGTTCCTCCTGATCTTTCTTATGAACTCCTCCCACACCCAGAGGTGTAGGTTGTTTGACACAGCGTATAGAGCAAAGGTCAGCATTGAGGTTCCAGAATGTAACGCTATCTCATAATGGTGAAGTCATCAAAACTCTTGAAATGGATCAATATACGTCTATTTGTTCTCCTGTCAAGAAATTTAGGTCCGTGAGATCTAGCATGATTGAGGTTAATTTTTGTGTATATGCGCTTCCACTACTATTATACTTTCTTATCATTTCTAATGTAGAATTTTGACCAATGAGATTTTTCAAACTTCAATATTTTAATTAGGAGTCATTATGTATTTAAGAGTTATTATATAATTATAAGTAGTTACTTAATTAAGAGTCATATTGCTACGTGACATTAAGAGTTCAATTTCTATTAGGAGTTGCAATTGTATTTTACCTATAAATAAGAGTATAGAGAGAACTCATAAACTTTCTAATTTTCATAATCTAAATCTTCTCATGGTATTATAGACCTAAGGTTCTTAATCCTTCACAACTTCATCGTCATCATTTTTGCTTGCCATCAAAAGATCATCATCGGCATCTTCTCCTCTTTTTTCTTTTTCTTCTTTTTCAAAACTGATTGAGTTCAGGTCTGCAAAAAAAAAAAGTTACCGTTCATGTGGCGATATTGTTTATGTGACCAATAACAGTAAAAAAAAGGAAAAAATAAAAATGGAGGAGGTTTTGTGTTATTCTCTTTTCAGAATATGTATTCCTGAGTACTTGAGAGTTTAGTGATTTTATTTAAGTTGTTTTAGATCCCGAGTGAGGATCGTTTGTTTGGGTTATTTATTGTGTGTTTAGATTCGGAGGAAGGATCGTTTGCTTAAGTATTTTGGCATGTTTGGATCCGGAGGGAGGATAGTTTGCTTGGGTATTTTGGCCGAGGAGAGGATAGTTCCAGAAGAGAGTTCAAGAATATGACATAAAGAAGTATACGTACCAACGTTTTTAGATGTTTCAATAATTTCAACCGTCTCAGATGTCAAAGTTTCAGGCTGCCCAAATGCATCTTTCTTCTCCACAACTACCATGGCTCAGGCATGTCATTGCATAACTTCTCTTGCATGATCTTCTCAACACACATGTGAGTTATAGATTCAGGAGCTTCGTATTATATATGACTGAGAACTAAGGTATATTCTCATCTCTTGACTCTATTTTTTTCATCATTCAGTGACATTGGCAGATGGTTCTATATCCTCTATATGTGCTATTGATGTTATATCCTCATTATCTCTATCATTTATACTTATATTTTGAAGTTTTCCTTTAATTTGTTATCAATCAGAAGAAACTAGATTCTTAAATTGCTCAGTAACATTCTTTCCATGCACTATGTATTTCAAAAACTTAGAACAAGGAAGATGATTAGCACAAGAAGTGAGTATTGTGGATTGTATTATTTGGACTTAGATTTCAAACTGGTAGCATGTTCTAATTTTGTATCTGGTTTTGATCAGCATTGTCAGTTAGGACGTCCATCTTCACATGTTTTGAGTTTTTTAATTCCTGAGTTAAATCATATTACATCTTTAGATTGTGAGTTATGTCAACTAGGTAATCATTCTCATATGCCTTATCTTGATAGATTAGTGAAAAGGCTAACAGACTATTTAATTTAGTTCATTCAGATGTATGGGGTTCTCGTCTAATAACGTCAAAACTTGATTTCAGATATTTTATAATTTTTGTGAATGATTATTCTCGAGTTACTTGGATGTATTTAATGAAAAATCATTCTCAAGTGTTTTCTATCTTTCAAAACTTTTGTTTTGAAGTGAAAATTAATATAATATCTCTATAAAAATATTGAGAACCGATAATACTAAAGAAGTTTTTAGTTTATATTTTACAAACTTCATATCTCATATGATATTGTGCATTAGTCCTCGTGTTCATTTACTTGACATTTGCTTGAGATTGTACACACAATGTTAATTCACATGCGAGTCCCTAAATAGTTTTAGGGAATGTTCTTCTTACTGTATGTTATTTGATTAATCCTATGTAAACGGTCAGATTTCATACTCAATTCTATATTCACAGACTGAATTGTTTGAATTTGTATGTTTTGCACATAACACTGATCTTCATAGAACCAAGTTAGACCCTTATGCCCTTAAAAGTGTGTTTCTTGGATGTCGTGTACTCAGAAGAGATATAAGTATTATTGTCTAGAGCTGAACTATTATATAATCTCTACTGATGTCAAATTTTTTGTGTCTAAGCATACTTTGACAGGGATCTCATTCCTTTGAGTCTCGTGAAGACTTTTGTCTTTTTAGTTTAAGCATGTTCAGTTGATAATATTGTATCATTAGATATTACAATCAGACACATTGCCTTCTAAACATGGAGAATCAACCAAAATCTATACAAAACACACCTTCATTGTGTCATTGTCATTGTTATTTCAGTTTCTATTTCACAATCTGAAGAGAATAGTTCACCCTCCAGTGATTATCACGCCCCGCTTTCCAAAATACGTGAAAACGGAGTCACGATGAGAGTTGACGACGTATATATATATATATATATATATATATATATATATATATATATGCGAGTAGAATACCTCAAGTATACACGCTAAGCCTAAAGTGACCTGAACAAACTATATCAATCAACAATAAAGGTAATAAAATCACTACAATAATACATATAAAGTTTTCACAATCATTCTACGAATAAATCAAATAAAACAATATAGAGTCCAAGAAATAGAAATTAAGGACAATGTAAGGCATTAAGTATAGGGGAGGGTTTCCTTTTTTCTTATTTTAGTCCATCTCTTTTTCAGAAAATAAAAAAACCAAAAAAACCAAAAAAAAGTTGAAAATTTTGAAAATTTACAAAATGATTTCTTTCCTTTCCTTTTCTTCTTTCTTAAAAAAACATGATTATCCTTAAATAATTTAGTGAACTATCAGTGAGTAAACTAATTTGAGTTTGAAATTCAAAATGTAAAGTCAAATTAATAGGATATTTGGATTCTTGGAAGTAGGGATAAAACTTGAAGAAAAAAACTCCATCCGAACTGATTCCAAACTCATTTGTCATTTCACATTTTCAAATCACAAATTTTTAAGTATGGGATGAAATAAGAAGGATTTGATACACCTAAGCATGAAAAAAATGAAAAAAGAAAAATATCTCAAAAAGAAAAACATTTTACTCGAAAGTGTCAGTTGTCAATTGAGTGTTAGGTTTTGAGGTCTCAGAAAGCACTAACACTCAGGTTCAGAAGAGAGACAAGTTTGCATAGGCATTCCCTATAAATAAGTTTAATGCTTCATGATTTAAGTTACTTGAGTAATTATGCTTGGAGGTTTTTAGGCCAGTGCCCTAAAGTCACCTGGTTTGGGAGTCACTAGCCCAAGCTAGCTAATGGGTAGTCTAGTACACAAGAAACCTAGACAATAAAATCTATCTTGTAAGAATAACAAATATGCTAAGTGTTGAAGGGTTCGACTTTTATATCCAATGCTTTGAACTTTACTCAAACATGAAGTGGAATTGAGTTTGGTCACATAATGGTGAATATTGAAACTAAGGTCTAATCTCTATCATGAGATGAAAAAGTCATTAATATGAGACGAATGTGGAGAATGATAACTCTCATGAAATTTGATCAGTCATAGTTAGCTAAAGCTGATTTAGGATAATATCATAAAAGATTTTCCCTTCTTCCTTCTTTTTTTGTGCTAATCTTTTTTGAATATTTCTTTTTCCTTTTCTTTATTTTCCTTTATTTCTGCCTACTTTTATTCTTGATTCTTGTTTTAACACTCGTCCAATGGATGACCTAAGAGTTTAACAGCTTGTTACACATGCTAAGTACAATCACGATTCTTGCGAAAGTGAGTAAAGAATTTCCTGTTTTACTAGATTAGTTTAGATTTTACTTTTCTGAAGAATTAGCAAAAAGATAAGTATGGGGGTACTTTATTGAGAACAAATTCAAATTTTATTCACTTTTACTTACCCCATTCAACTAATAAATATGTAAAGGTGGAAAATAACTGGATGAGTTACAAGCTCACCGAGTAAGACATTACCCCACTTATAGATCAGACCATTTATATTATAAAAATACTAGATAAGATGTAAAATGACAAGTTTGCATGAAAGTATAATTTCAAGCATAACAGTTTCAAGTAAGATTATAAACTATTGCAATAAATGAGTTCCAAATATATCAAATTCAGAATACAGTTAGCATATCATATCAGTATAACAGAAATACCCCTTTATCGCCTTTATGCGGCTACAAATTACATCCCAGTAGCACGGGAATGTGCATTGTAATAGTAAAGTCACATGGGAACTGAGTACACTAACCTCCCATAGGTTGCCAAAAGGCCACTAACAGATGTTGGAAGGCCCGTAGGTTGCCCGAGGCTAGAAAGTCGCCAAAAGATTAGAAAGAGTACGCTCTGACCAACTAGTGGTCAGTCATCCATATGACATGCTTATAGAAACAACAATGGAATCCTAGTTAGACATATGAGGGTTTCAAAAATCAATACACTTCTTTGTAGAACAGTATAGCAATTCTCAACTAAGAAATAATTTCTTTTAGAACAGTAAACAATATGCGGAAATGCCTTAAATGTAACTTGTAATTCCTTAGAATTGAATTTAGACTGTGGATCAGTCTAGAGAAATGTAGAAACATAAGAAGATTCAAAGTTGGTTAAAAACATGTGGCTACAAATAACCTCTAGATTGCATCGGTCGGTCTGTGACTCTGTATGGCTGCAAATAGGAGTCTCAGTTGTAGCAAGCAAACAAGTGAGAAAGCAATCCAATGAGAGCTTGAGTTGATGCAGACTCTCAAGACTAATAGCAGACAGGCAAAGTGTTATATTAAAAGGAAACTTTCCTTTGACCCCTTCAAAGTTGGACTTTTGTATCAATCCTCTTTTAATAAAATTTCATTTTTTTTCCTTTACTTTCTAGTCCAGTCTTTCCTACATTTTTCACCACAAGTACACTACAAATTCTTCCCATCTAGTTCCGCTGCCCCAACACTGATGAACATCTAATTTTGACCTATGTTTGGAGGATCCATAAAGATAAAGAAAGACTTTCTTAGGAACAAGAAGACAAAGAGAAGTGCAGAAGCACTGTCAGAATGCCTGAATTTTCACTCTTTTAGATGCAGCGAAATATATTTCCTGCCCAATGTATCCGTTAATGTTGTACCACAGATTGTGAGAGAGAGAGAGAGAGAGAGAGAGAGAGAGAGAGTTTTTTTTTTTTTTTTTTGGGGGGGGGGGGGGGGGGGGAGAGATTGTTTTGATGTCTCTCCTCTCAATTATATTTATAAATACAAGAAAGTCTAAATCTACTCCTATTTCTATTCTACTCCTAATATAACTCACATACCAATACATAGTTAACATTAATATATTAGCTTCAGATGACATAAACAATCAAAGCAAGTCACCAATAAGAAAAAATTGTGAAAAAATATGCTCGCCAGTTCATTAGTGTGTCCAACTGTACTTTTAAGTTTCTCCGTTGACATCTGACATGTAGCACAAATATTATAATTAGTTCTGTAAAAGAAACGGCTTCTTAATATTTGGTATTCTTATGAATGTTTAATTATAATATTGTTTTATGTTTTTATTTCTTCTTTACATAATTTTGTTATGTTGTGCAAGCTTCAGAAGCTTGCTCTGGTTCTTGTCATTCTTCAAGACAAAGATACAAAACATATTTTAGCTGAAAACACTACAGATCCAACTCATCACTTACTAAAAAACCAGCCTTTTTGTCATTAACATAGCAAGTATCAGTGCTTTCATAACTTTAAACGGAGGCCATTTTCTAGGGAAAAGATAAAATACTGAGTGTATACCGTGTTCTGGAACAGTATAGAATGCAAGCATTGGAGATGTCAATCAATAAGAATTTCCGACATCGGAATATATGAAGGGAGATGTCAGTATCTCACAAACCAATCAGAAGCCAGATGCATTTGTATGGGAATCTCCTACGGAGAAGACTACAAATCTTTGCCGTGCTAACCGGACTCAATTTAAATGTTTCCACAAGGTTTAGTGATGGGGAGGTGGCGGCAGAAAAATCCTCAGCTGCTGCTCCGTAGGAAAGTGTGCATCTTGATGTCCCTCACTCTCTTTGTAGAAGCCTGCAGAGGTGGTTGTTCATCAGAAAGTAAGTTCCTAATTCAATTTATACAAGCTATTGATCCCGAAAATGTGTTAGATCTCAATCATGATGGACATGTACCTGACTGCTGCTCTGTTATGTGGGCGGGTATAAAATGTGATATGCCTTCATTCAACATTACGGAGACAAGGCTTGAGAATAGGAACTTGAGTGGAAACATTGATGCAGATTCTCTGTGCAAGCTCCCGTCTTTACAAGTTCTGGGCCTGGCAAACAATCTGTTCATGGGATCATTCCCGAGGTGCTTTCGAACTGCCTCAGCTTGAATTATTTGAATCTGAGCAGGAACAAGCTCCATGGATTGGTGCCCGTTCTTTAAGCTCCTTGAAGAACCTCAGAAGCTTGGACTTCTCATTCACTAAATTGACAGGGCCTATTCCTCAGTTTGAACAGGAAATTGAGCGCTTCCTCCCCAATACAATGAATTCAAGCACATCCAAAAACAAAAATGATGCGACAACGACAAACTTCAAGGAGAAAAACGATGGGCATTCAAGTAGATCGAAAGGATTAGCTAGATGGTGGAGAATAAAACTAACCATTTTTCTCCCTTTGCTTCTCTCACTTACCTTCTTTTCCCTGTTCACATTCTTACCAACAAAAAGGTTCCTAAGTCAACTGTTGATGAAGAGAACAAGGAACACATTTCAGATTCCCATGAAAAGAAACTTTCAGTTAGCATGGAGGACACTAATGAGAAAGGGGAGGAAGAGATGAATCTAGTCTTCTTTTGTGAAAAACATAAGAGATTTTGCATAGATCAACTCCTCAAGTCGGCAGCGGATCTCCAAGGGCAGAACTTCTATGGCACTCTCTACAAGGTAACGCTGACAGATACAAGTGCTTTTGCTGTCAAGAGGCTGAAGAATTTACAAGTCTCTGACAATGAATTCAGAAGGCAATTTACATGGATAGGGAACTTGAAACACCCTAATCTTTTGCCTCTTGTGGCTTCAGCTCTATAGAGAATGAAAAACTTCTGATCTACGGATATCAAAAGAGCGGAAGCCTCTCAACTCTTTTATCAAGTTAGAATCTTCTTCATTAGTAATCTAAGATAAGAACCTCCTTCCAGAAAACTGACTGTTTGTTGTTGTTGTTGTCAGGTTATGCACAGAAAAAGAGAGATTTTCCTTGGAGAAAAAGATTGTCCATCATGATTGGGATTGCAAGAGGGCTTGACTATATAACTAGAGAATCAAATAAGGAGTATCTGGCTCATGGTAACCTCAAACCTTCTAATATCATTCTGAGCGAGACTGAGGAACCGCTTGTAAGTGAATATGGAATCTGGGGCTTTCTTGATCCAACGCGAGCATTTCTTTACTCTGATGGGTATAGAGCCCCTGAGAAAAGGTTGACGAAAGAGGCTGACATCTTCAGTTTTGGTGTCATACTCTTGAGTTGCTAAGAAAGTAGTAGAGAAAGGTAGCTTAAACCTTCCCAAATGGGTGAAGTCTATGGTCAGGGAGGAATGAACAGGAGAAGTGTTCGACAAAGAGGTGAGGAAAGTGGGAAAGCAATGGGCATTTCCCTTGCTCAATATTGCACTAAAGTGTGCTTCTGACCAGCCTGAGCGTCGTCCAAATATATCAGAAGTTCTGGAAAAGATTGAGGATGTGGTTTCTTCGCAGGAACATTGTTGTTTTCATTTCATCTTCCGAGGAATCCAACTGACAAGTTCACATTCTGATTCACACTGTCATACCCGAGACCGGTGAAACTCTTGAATTTGCTGAAAGGAAAACTGAAAGCATCATGTTGTTGACCGTTCTTTCAGCATTTGAACTATCTGCAGTTGGTTTGCACAAACCATCATGATGTGATCTCTAGGCCTGTGCCAACCATGATGGATGTTCTTTGCATGGATGCTTAGTTGTTCAACTTCCATGGGATTTGATTCCAAATATTAAGATGGTTTGCTTTGTACATTAAACATTGAATGCACTCCTCAATACTAAACCTTTGTAATGTAAAAAACCTTTATAATCTAACTGAACCAGGAAGGAGTCGATAAGCATACACGATAAGATGCCTTCCATTGGTTACCCCTCATAAGTCACTGCCCGATTAATATCGTTCTTCGGCTAATTGTTGTTATGACACTTCCCAAATTCTAAACTGTACTTCTTCCATTAACCATTGGTGAGTTGAGCTCCCCAATTTCCCATCTCCATGAATACTGCATCCACGCATGTACCTAGCAAAAAGCTTCACAAAGCAACTACTGAGTAATGTCACTCACAAGTTGACCTCCGAACAAACTCATATCGTATCATATGTCTCCTCCAAGAAAGCACTGTGCATACCGGCATATATCTCCCACGTTAGCAAAGTGTTCACATAAATAGTAATTTCATCAAACAGATGGCGTGCATTGAGCTGCATTGTGTTGTGTTCATGTAAAGTTATGTTGTTTTGTGGGGAGGTGAGATGGTCTTACCGATGGTGATGGTCACCGGTTATCATGTGGGTGCGGGCGTCGATCCTTCTCCCGAGCTCCGATTCTTTTTATGGTGGTAAAATTGATTCCTGCTAAATAAAAAGGAAAGAAAAATTATTGATTGGTAGATCTAAATTCTAGTGTCTCGAAAGAGATCATGAATCTAGAGTCATGAGTGATGACAGAATCAAGAGAGATTGGCGACATTCTCCAAATATGTGGTCATTTTAATCGCACAAAAATTAAAACTAGTTAGTTCAAAGGCTTAAAATCGCAATATTGAATATTTGTGACTTTTAAAGCAAGAAAAGATGTACAAAGATTGGATCCAAATCCTGCTGGTGGGAAAAGATTTAAACTCTTTTTTGTTCATATACATAAAGTCGCAGTCGGGACTTAAATCTGTGAGTCTCGGACTCCACACAACTCACTCTCACATTTTTATCAATGAGTGCCGGCTAAAAAAGATTGAACTTAAACTCTTCAACGATCAAAAGAATTTGAGCCTGATTCGCCAAGAAAAGCCTTAAATAAATTTCAAAAAAACTGACAGAACTGTAAAGGGTCTCTTTGATTATAGCTAAGAAGAAGAAAAGAAATGTGACTTGCCTTATGTTTCTTCTAAATACAGAAACCTAACAACTATAATAGAAAAGTGATTTTCCCTATTCAAAATTTGCAAGATTGGATATGTCAGATTTCTTGAATTTTCAGTTTTCATTGCTTTTATGTGTTTGTTAGCGTAAAACAAATCAAACAAAGTATGCTTAGATAGTTTGAGTTTGGATGTTTAAGTTGCCAAATTGGGACATTCACTCTCACTCCATAAAGAAGAAAAAAAAAAAAAAAAAAAAAAAAAACAGCACAACATAAGTTTTATAATCATATCTCACTTCTTTTTAAGAAGAAACTCTGAGGCAAAAAGCTCCTGACATTCATTAAAAGAGCTTAACGTAACATCTTAAGAAAGAATGGTACAAATTATGTATAAACATGCACAAATGTGCTTTCAACAAAAAAAAAAAAAAAATCTCACCCTTGTCAATGCCGCCGCTAGGCGAACCTTAGGTGGCAGTTAAACTCTTCTCGCGTTGTCCCCCAAAGACGAGTTCCTTCTATCTCGCTCTCCGCTGCTGTTACAACTCGTCCGTGAATCTCCGCCCGGACACTTCTCAAGTCCGCTCTGAGATCCTCTTAGACGCGACTGATGAGAAGGATGTCGTGACTAATCGCATCAAGCCGACCTTGAAGGAAAAGAGGCCGACCCCGAGCGCTTCCCCTTTGAAAAAAGTAGCCTCGGCCATGTCAGCTGTAAACCCTACATGACAAGGTGGAACCACACTTCATGCCTCCAATAGCACGACTCTCTCAGCCCAAAACACTCTCCACCGTTCCTCTCCTCCCCGTCGATGAGTCCATCTCAAAACAAAGTTTGAGACACCAACCATTGATGATCCCCGCTGCATCTCCTTGGATAGCTTGATCCTCACAACGACCTCCTTCTGGCGACCT
The DNA here is from genome assembly GCA_038442645.1 of Agave tequilana. Lineage (NCBI taxonomy): Eukaryota > Viridiplantae > Streptophyta > Magnoliopsida > Asparagales > Asparagaceae > Agave > Agave tequilana. The sequence goes on from JAVJIF010002663.1 coordinate 270,105, forward strand.
CTAATGGCCGCGGACTGAACCATGCCGCCATCACGTCCCCTGAAGCAACCTTCCCCTGCTCCACCCTTTTTTGCATGGATCTTGGTCTGTCATGGGCAAGCGGCTGTCTGGTGCCCTGACCGTCGGCAGTGGAAGCAGATCATGCCCGTGGGGCACTGATTCTTCTAGTAGCCATGTTGGCCACAGAAATGACAATCTGAATCTCAAACTAGCCCCCATCCCCCACACCCAAAAAAAAAATTTTCTTCATTCCCCTAAAAGGCTTGGCCTCCAATGGCATGGCGAAGAGAGCACATAGGGAAGACAAAATCAAGCACGGAATAGCATCAAATAGGTGGTGGGCAAAGTAGGAAGATGAGGAGGCGTCTGTTTGAATGGAAAAGAGAACCCGAACCCAACATATAAGAACAAACAATACACACCAAAAAGAAAACAAAAAACAGCAGAAAAAGGAGAAGGGATGATGGGCTGCGATGTTGTAATTCCAGGTAGCAGTGGTGGAGAAGGAGAAAAAAACCACAAAATAGTTGAGTGGAGAAGGAAAAAGGAGGCACCTCGAGATAAGAGGGCGAAGGAGAAGATAATGGGGAAAGTAAAAGAAAAGCTAGCGAGGGACAGATGTTGCCGAAGGCGACGGCGGCGGCGGCGATGCTTCTCTATCTTCACCCTAATGCAGATATCCTGTTACCCCTGTCATGTCTCAGTTCTCTCCCTGCTCTTTCTTCTCTCTCTTCTCTTTCTCAGCTTATCGAGAAACACCAATCAAAATATTTAAAGAAAACAAAACAGATCGTTCACTAACCTCTCTATTCTCTCGCTTTCCCATCATCATCTTTCTAGAAAAAAGTTAAATTTTTTCTCTTTACTTTTATTTTTCCTTAAAAGATATCAATTGAGTTGTCATGTGTTTAGGTCAGGTGATATTGTGATTTGATGGACAAGAGGCACGATGAGAATTTTTGTACTTATTCATAATCTAACACAGGTTAGTGAGAAAGATATAAATCATATAATCAAAACACCAATGACAAATTTTCTCATGTTACTCTTATAGAAACTTTGTCTGTCTGTCTGTCCGTCCTTAACCGCGAGAGAGAACAGTATCGACCTCCTCATTCTTCTTCATCTTTCAACTCCCCCTCATCCTTTCTCTTTCCCTTCTCCTCCTCCTAGCTGATCGATCGATTTTTCAGCAATAGTAACAACATACTAGTGTACAATATCAAAGATTTAAAGAGTAAATTGGCAGTTATAATGATTTGGGGTTATTTTTCAAATAGAAAAAGTTTCTTCGTATGTACTAAAAAAGTTTATTTTATCAAAGTGACGGAAGGGAGGTTTTCTCCCGTGACTCATATAGAAACTTTATCCGTTCATCCATCCGTCCGTCCACGAGAGATAGAACAGCGTCGATCCCCTTTTTCTTTTGCCTCTTTCTTATTTCTCTCCCCTTCTTCTTCCTGACTGTTCGGTCGGTTTTCCACTGACAGTGTCAGTTTTCTCTTGTGACTCATATGGAAACTTTGCTCGTCTGTCTTCATCTGCAAGAGAGAGTAACGTCGACCCCCTCCTTCTCTTCCTCTCTCAGCTCATCCCTTGCTCTTTCTCTTTCTTCTTCCTCTCCCTCCTCATCTTCCTCCTACCGATCAGTCAGTTTTCCATCGACAACGGCGGTATGCTAATATTATTTATCAAATCCGACTGAAAAGATGTTTTCTCTAGTGACTCATAAAAAAACATTGTCCGTCCGTCTGTTCATATTCATCCCGAGAGAGAGAGCAAACACCCTTCTTCTTCTTCTTTCTCTTTCTTCTTCTCCCTCCTTCTCCTCCTGGCCAATCAGTTAGTTTTCTACTGACAACAATAATTTATTAATCTAATCGAACGAAGTGAGGTTTATCCTGTGACTCGTTCTTGCATTTTGTCCGTCCGTCTGTCCTAAAAAAAGAGCCATAGAGAAATGAGAGTCTCTCTCCTTCTCTCTCCTCCCCTCTCCCATCTCCTCACTCCTCTCTCTTCTTTTTCCTCCACTCTCCCTCTCTTCTCTTCGTCGTTCGGGTTCCACCACAAGCGGTAATCTAGTTTACATTATTATATTGAGATAGACTTGTATCCTTTCAAAAGGATTTGATCCCGGATCCTTCCCACTCAAATTCAACCCTCCAACATTCGAATACAAGATCCACTCCGTTGAAGTTGATCTATACTATTTCAAGTATCTATAAACCAAAAATCAAGTGTTTTAAATACTTTTTGCCCATCCATCAAGCGACGCAAAATGGACGGCCGAAAGTAGTGAGTTGGTTAGATCTATGTCTTTAGACATAAAAATTCTCGATCCGGCCATTTCATTATGATCTAAACATTTAAAAACCCCTATAAACTAATTTTTGTTAGATTTCAAATGTTCTACACCGTTAAACTAATCAACTCACTATTTAGGCCGTCCGTTTTTCCCCTACTTGATGGATGGGCAAAAAGTATTTAAAACACTTGAAGTGGATCTTGTATTCGAATGTTGGAGGGTTGAATTTGAGTGGGAAGGATCCGGGATCAAATCCTTTTGAAAGGACACAAGTCTATCTCTTATTATATTTATTATTATTATTATTTATCTATTTGCAAATATAATAGTAAGGTGTTATGCGCTCAAGGGATAGGGTTTTCTTGGCCGTGCCGCTCCCGCAACCGCCTCTTCCATCTCTGGCGACGATGACGACGAAGAAGAAGATCGCGGAGGCGATAAAGTTAATCCCAGAGAAGAAGGAGAAGGTTCGAAAGGCGTTGGAGTCTCTCCAAACCTATTCTTCCTCCTTGGCGAACTTCACCCTCGAGTGGAAAGATCTAGAAGATCATTTCGCCGCCATCGAAAAATCCATCGACGACCGATTCAACGCTCTCCTTGAACAAGGCAAAGACGAAGACACAGACGAGGAGGAGGAGGAGGAGGAGGAGGAGGAGGATCCAACAGCGACGGTGGCGGCGGCAGCAGTAGCAGCAATCCCAATGTTGATGGCGACGACAATGGGGTCCGTGCTGCGAGGCCCGAGCTGAGATCCCTTTGCGCGAACATGGACGCCAAAGGCCTTCGATCATTCTTCAGCGACAACCGATCGGACCTCGTCGGCATCAGGGAGGAGCTTGCCGCCGCCATTCGATGCGCCCCCGATCCCGCTCTCTGGTTCTCGACGCCATGGATGGATTATACCCTCATAGTCCCAATCTCAATCCCAGGAACCTGAGCAATTCCTCCAGGAAGAAAGGAAGAGGAGCAGAAGAAGACAGCGAGGCCCAAATCAACAGGAGAACTTGCATCAGTCTTCTTGACAAGCTCCATCTTGTGTCCCCCTACATCAAGCCTTCTGTCAGGGAGAAGGCCAAGAAGCTGGCCACACAATGGAAGGCCAACATCCCCAAAGGCGGAGATAATGCGATGGAGGCTTTGGGATTCTTGCAGTTCATTGCTTTATACAAGTTGGTATCCGAGTTCCCGCTTGATCATGTTGTAGAGCTCTTCATCATTGTTTCGCGGAGGAAGCAAGCCATCGATCTCATCAAGGGTCTTGGACTCACCGACAAGTTACCGGTAATTGTTCATCTCAGACCACTGTCATTGGTTTAGTATTGTGCACATCTTTCTTGATTTTGCTTGCTCCAACTGTTGCATGTGAGGAACTGCTCAAGATACAAATATTATACACTTTTCATTATCATTCATTGTTGAATTTCTTCCTAATCCTATTCTCTTAGGCCCTCAATCTACACCTTTATTCTTTCTCTAATCAAGCAACGAGCACAAACTTAATTTTTAACTTAATTTCTAACTCTTAACTGTTCCAAACACTAAAAATGAGTGGGTCTAGAGGGGTAATGATTGTTGTCAGGTTGAGGCAAAGTTTTTTTTTTAAAAAAAAATTAAAAATTTAACAGACAAGTTGCTTGGTATTTGTTCATCTCCATCCACTCTCATTGGTTTAGTATTATGCACATAGCTTTTTATTTTGATTGCTCAAACTGTTCTATGTGATAAACTGCTCAAGATACAAATACTATACAATGTTCATTATTGAATTTCTCCCTATTCTATTCTCTTAGGCCCTCAGTCTACTGTGAATGAAGTCCATACTCCACACCCTTATTCTTTCTCTAATCAAACGACCAACACAACCTAATTTCTAACTCTTCTATTATTCAACTATCAAAAATCATAACTCTGACTTGTTTTGTAACAAAAGTTAGCAAGAGTTAGGCTTCAACTAACTCTTCCAAACACTAAAAAATGAGTGGCTGTAGAGGGGTAACAATTTCTGTTAGGTTGAAGGCAAAGTTGGCATTTAAAAAAAAGGGTAAATTGTAGAAACCCCCCTATACTATCAGGGGTTTGACACTTTACCCCTCTGAACTATGAAAATCGTCACTTTACCCCTTGGGAGTAACTTCTGCTATGTATTTCGTTAAATGGGTGTGGTGGTTAAGAACCAGTTTACCATGGATTGGACTAACCAGAAGCAAAGTTTGGTCGCTCCCTGAGAATGTTACCTGTCAGAGCACACACGGAAGTCACCTTTCAGGTTAGGAGCGCTGGTGTGGTGCCGACTTAAGACCCTCGGGCATGAGAATCAGTAGACGGAATGGAAAGGTGGGTGGACTGAGTAGAGGATGTAACACCTAATTTCCACGCGCCAACTTCAGTTTAGGAGGAAACTTTAGAGCCGTTATAATATGATTTATAACTCAGGAAAGTATAGATATATGGCAGGAATCTAAACAGTAAAGGTAGAAATACAACATGAAAAAGGAATACATGTTATATACATAAAGTCCCATCAAACATAACTAAGTCCCAGACAGGATCATATACAATGACTACTCGGCTCTTGGCCTCAAGGTAACATACTAAGATACAATACCAAAATAGATACATGTACATAAAAGAAGTGACTCTACATTGAAGCACTCTATCTACCTATCAGCTGTAACGATGACTACTACGAATCCCCGTCACTCAGCACCTCTCCGGACAAGCTGCAATCCTCATGAAATGTTATAATTCACGGGCGTTAGAATGCCAACAAGTCTACCTCAAATGGTTACCTTCCGACTATGATCCTGAGGCCCAGTACTAGGTTGATGAGGCAACTAGGAGAGGTTCACGTACATAAAGGAAAATGAACATGGTAGTGAACATTATATAATACAAACATGATATGCATCAAGAGTGAATATGCATGATACTTGACACAACAAATTTCTGATAATATCAAAATGCAATCATTCAATACCAATACCACTTGTACAATATGAACTGATAAAACACATCTCAAAATACACCATATAAACCATCATTCACATTTCCCCCATCTATGAATGGCATCATTCACATTTCCTCTCATCCACAAATGACATCATTCACATTTCCCCCCATCCATGAAAAATATGAATACAAACACCCATAAATACCAAAATACAATATCTCATACAAACCACAACATACGAACCTCCACATATATGAAATATGAATTTAATTCACCCATCACACCAAGCATGGTATCACTTTTCAATTAATCATAATAAATAGATTTTCATGATTCTAAAATACAATATTCAAACACATCATTCATGTCTATGCAACCGCTCAAGCGCATGGTGAACATGTATAAATCTCAATTAAAACTAAACATGTTTTTAGTATAACATTTCGCTTTTGATTCATCTCTTCTATATTTTTTTAAAATCACATTTTTATGGATCCACACCATTATATATTCATATTGGTATGGGCTACTAACTATAGGATGCATGTATACTTAGCCAAATCTAAGCATGAAAATCAACTGAACTCATATCTCTATTCTTGGGTAAACTCTTAAACATCAAGAACATAGCAAGAGCAATATTTTAAATATCAGATATCAGCGATATATCTGTCTGCAAAATTATATACCGGATACCGGGTGATATATCGCAATATTTGTACTAAATACCGGACATCATTTCGAACGTCATACCGGATGAAGAATATACATGTGATTGCCTATACACAAATCATATGGAACTACTTAAAATAAGTTTAGGGTCATAGACTCATAGGGGATGCGTATCTTTTTTAGAAGCTCCTCAAATGCGTTTGTAGAAGTTCTTCAAATGCGTCATGTGGCGATATATCAGATATATTCATCTCAGATATCGGTCGATATATCGGCCGCATGGCGATATAGCAGCCCATATCAGTCCAAAATAATATCCGATAAAATTTTACACTTATCGTATCGTTTTGAATAAAATACCGGTATCTCGGCTGATATATCGGTATATCGGCCGAGATTTAAAACAGTGAGCAAGAGGCAATCAAAGGAGGAAGACTTGCCTTGCTAATCCAAGAAGATGGTCCAAAGATTGGGGTGTTGATAGGCAGCTTCTCCTAGCTAATCTTCTCATCCAAAGATGAAATCTCCAAGTTTTTCTTCAATTTCTCTGTCTCTAACTCTTTCTTTTTCTAGGGTATTAGTTAGTTTTGGAGGGGAGAAGGAACTGAGAAGAGAGTCAAAAGAACCAGAGAAATATCTCCCAAAGTATATATATAGGGTAGAGTGAGTGAAATTGGGGTCCAATCAGAATGAAGCTCTACCGCCCAGATTAGTCGACTAATAGGTCGATTAGTTGACTAATAAAAAGAGAGTCGGTTTGAAGTCGGTTGGAATTAGTTGACTAATAGAGAAACTCTCTGTTGACACCCATTAGTCGATTAATAAAGATATTAGTCGACTAGTCTGGCACAACCTAGTTTCTGTAAATGTCACTAGTCGACTATACTGAGGTGTTCGACTAGTTTGAGTCAAATGTCTGTACACATCTACTGGTGGTCTCATTAGTTGACTATACTGTCATGTTAGTCGACTAGTCTGTACATCACTTCACCAAATCTCTTAGTAACATGTATATTCACATCACTTCATAAAAAATCATACATATATGTACACATGCATTTATATACATTCACCCATATCATCAAAATTCTCATCAATACACGCACACACACACATATCTACTCAACCACACATGAAAATAGCGTGGAATAAACTTTAAATATTTTCAGGGTGTTACAAAGGATTACTATCGGTGTGTGATGGTGGACTGGAATAGGAAAACTTCCAGTATATTGGATGGGCTAGCACAGGGAATTGCTCGTGTGGCGATTGGATTAGCACGTGGAACTACTAGTGTGGTGATTGGACTAGCACGGGAAACTACTAATGTAGTGAAATAGTGGATTGGAACAAAGAAACTTCCAGCGTAGTGGTGATGTGTGTGTATTCACTGAGGATTAGGAAAGCGATCGACCCCCCTTCCTGAGAGAAGGATCATATGTACCTGACATGGATGCTGGCGTGAAGGAGGAATTAGCGGATGGTTGTAACTGCACGATCTGCACATACTAAATTGTTGTAATGGCCGTTGTTACTGGCGCTGATTAGTCGGGATTGCATGTTAGGGAATCTGCTATCATGTATAATTGTCCGCTTTAATGTAGCGGCGTTACACGTCTTCAACATGGGGAAGATGGTGTTACGTAACGGCAGACAAAAATTTCGGTGGGCTATTGTTGAGAGCCTCTGGTTTGAAGTTGGGGCCTTGGTCGAGAAGGACCTCGGGGTGGTGGATTATGGATCCGGGATGGAAGGATCTTCGGGACGAAAGCTACTTCAGGAAAGTTGAATGTGGCGGATATGGTTTCAGATTGGGTGTCTTTGAAATGGGGTAGCCTCGGGAAGGCCAGGAGAGGCAGAGGATCCGAGATGGATTCAAGGACTTGTGGATGTCTCGAGAAAAGTTCTTGGTAGTTTGGACACGTGTCATCATCGTGGCTGTGGTCAAATTTTCACCACTACAGATGCCCCCGCTTTCCCACTTGTCGGAGTCTAGGGAAGTGAAGTTGGGGAATAGAAGTTGGTTGAAGTGGATGCTTTAGAACTCATTATGAAGTTAATGCGGCGAATCTCTTCGGATTGCAGCGGATCTTCTAGAATTAATTGATGGCTGCACAGCTGGCTGACAGTTGTCACATCAGGCAGTTGTATCTCCTAAAAGGCTGAGCTTTGCATCTCTTCAAATCTAGCCTCATTATGACTGGGATGATAGGGTTTTATGATTTGATATTGACAGTCGATCTGCTGCCTTTACTGTAGATCAAAATCTCGGATTGTGGGCGGACATTTTAGGGATTGGAAATTTGGATTATAGACGGTTAGGCTTCTCGTCTGTTTATAAATAAAGGGAGATCTGTGGGAGGAAATCATCTTTCATATTCTTCAAAAACTCTTGCTTTGAAGCCCTAGTTTCTTTTCTTATTGTGCCGCTATATCATCCTTTCTTTTTTCATCATATGGAGGAAGGAGGGGAGGAAGAGGAGGGGAGGAAGAAAGATGAGATGGTGACATGGCTCTTTTCTGGGGAGTCTGAAAGGTGCGTCACATTAGTCGTTGTGAAGGGACTTTTACGACGCATTAGTCATCGTGACAGTGTAACGCCATCAGGAGCGACAGGTGGGAGTCATTCTCCGATTGGAAGTAATACTTGTCATTGGCAGCTCTGGGTTGCTAGCGCGATTCCATTGCCGTCTAGCATGCGTTGTGGTCTTCAGTCTGGTCGGACATCTGTTCTGTTCTCGGAGGGTTTTTTGGGAGTCCTCGCCCTTCTCGCAACGCGAGGAGGGCAGCAGTGTTAGTCTGGTTGTCATGGAGGTTCTGTCTTGTCAGACATCACTGCTTCCCTCTCGAAGGGCCTCTTGAGAGTCTCTCGTCCTTGCAACTCAGAAAGAACGGTGGCGTCGGCTTGGCTGCTTTGGAATCATAGGAGCTGATGTTGAGGCATATGGTTGCCTGTTCAGGAGTCGTGCGGATGAAGGTGGACGACTGCTTCGAGAGACATCCTTTGATGAATAAGTTTTTGTTGCTTCAGCATCAGGGCCCGTTAATGGTGGTAGGACTGGAGGGATTGGATCTAGATCATTTGTATTTCTTTTTAAAAAAATGTAAACACAGATATGAAAAACAAAAGTTGTATTACTCTTGTCAGATGTAATCAAATATATTTAATAGAATGTATTCAGAATGGAAAGATTTTTGGAATAGAAATGTATATATATTTCTGAAATTGAAATGGTTGTATGGATCTTGCCTAGTTTGTTTGTACCGTTGGCTCTTTGGAATTGATATGACCATGCCTCTTTAGAGTACTGATATCTTTCTCTAGTATGGTTGGTTGGATATGGAGTGGTTTGACGAGCATGTGGTGTTTTTCGAATGGGGGTAATCCCATCAACGATACCTGTAAAATTCGGAAGGCTTCGAGAAGGAAAAATTCTTGCAACAGAGTACGGACTCTGAGTGTGGGACGCTCCCACAATCTAGAGTATAGATCGCCCGTGGGCTAACCGAGAGGGAACCTGTAGGCTGGTGTTTGCGTTACCGACTCCGAGTGGGGGACACTCCCATAACGGGGCGTACAAGCATTTTAGTTCTGATGGGGGACATTCCCATCAGCGGGGGCAGGGAGGATGCACATACAAGCATGCAATGGAGCACAATAAATGTAATGAAAATCAATATAAGCGTAACAGGGTGGATTAACAAAAATTATGAATACTTGGCTTCTAATCGCACGAGACTAGTACACGTCGAGGGAATAATCCAAACAAGAAAACCCTCATGTATAAGCCTATATCTCGTGCATTTATAGGCTAATTATATACAATCCATGTTAATTCGAGACAAACAGTACATGCAGGCATATGCAAAGACTACATTATTAGAATAAAAGTGATTTATGTTCGGGTAATACCTGAACGATCATACCTTTTTGGAGTGTTTAGTCTGTATCTCTGATAGGGTCGGCTGGTTTGGAGTATTTTGGCAAGCCTGCGGTGTTGTCTCCGAGTGGAGGTTATCCCATCAACGATAGCGACAAACTTAGTAGGGTTCTGAAGTGGGGGGGGGGGGGTTACTTATCGATAGATTGGATGCATTGACTCTGAGTGGGGGTAAGACCCATTAGCGGAGTGACGACCCGGACCTCCGAGGGGAAAATCTCAGCAGCGGAGTTAGTTTCACGATTGCTTCCAAGTGGGGGGAATTCCATTAACGGAGCTGTGAACTTGGTAGGAACCTGGTGTGATCTATCGACAGATTGGATGTGTTGACTCTGAGTGGGGGTGTAACCCATCAGCAGAGTGGCGATTTGGGTCTCCGAGTGAGGGATACTCTCACAACGGAGGATTCGACTGCTCGTGGGCCAATCGAGAGGGAGTCTGTTGGCCGGTGCTTGCGTTGCCGCCTCCGAGTGGGGGACACTCCCACAACAGGGCGTACAAGCATCAGGGACTGATGGGGGACACTCCCATTAGCATGATGACAAGGAAACAGTTAGGAGAAACACATTTTATTTCATTGAGTAAAATAAAATACACGAGATTACAGGGAGTGTTATTTGTTGAGGTACCTCCATGTCTTTGGAGGAGGAATTGGGTCACTCAATCGCTTTGTACTGAGTGATTGCATGTTGTGACTCGGTGGGAGGTGGAGTGCTTGGTTATCCTGTACTAGCAGCTGCTACTCCTTAAGGAAGTCTTGGCAGACAAGTTCTTCCAGCTACCACTGGAGAGTTCTATAGTGGGTGGTATTGTGTATCTTGCTTTCGTGGAAGGAACAATACTCTCCTGCCCCGAGAAGTGTGGGGTCATGTTGTATCGGCTATTGAGCTGCAATTTAGTCACCTCGATCTGTCTTTGGATCAAATCTTCGAGGATTCGGATGTCGGGGGATTCTCCGATTCTAGGCTCGCTTTCCGATTGTGTTGGTGTCTGGGTGCTCTAGAGGGCAGCGATTTGTGCCTGAAGTTGTTCGTTGAGCTGCCTCAACGTCTCTTGCTCACGGATGGCATTCTCGCGGTCGAGAGTCGCCTGCTCTTGGTCATGATCTAACTGGGCTTGCTGCTCCTTCATTTGCTCCATCATGTCGGCGAGCATATGAAGAATCTGGCTTTCGTATTGTTGCGAGGTTGCTTGGATGTTGGCGGCTGCCCCTGAGGTGAGGAGGAGCCAGTGTGTTCGATAGTAAGCGGCTGATCGACGACAGGGAGGGGGCCTGTGCCCCCAATGGTGCTGACGACATTGCCTTTTGACATGGCATTGTTGAGGGTGATAGTTTGCTTATTTTTGTCATCAGCACTATGGAAGAGGCTTTTTGGATTGGATGAGAGGGAGATCTTGAGTGTGGACTCAGATGTCAATGAAAACACTAGTTTATGGTGGATAAAACCCGGTTTACCATGGATTGGACCCACCACAATCGAAGTTTGGTCGCTCCTCGGGGATGTTATCTGTCAGAGCATACACAAAAAACACCTTTCGGTTAGGAGCACCGGTGTGGTGCTAGCCTAAGACCCTCGGGTGCGAGAATTAGTAGACGAAATGGAAAGGTGGGTGGACCGAGCAGAGGGTTACTGCCGGTGTGTGGTGGATTGGAATAGGGAAACTTCCAGTGTATTGGATGAACTAGCACATGGAACTGCTAGTGTGGTGATTGGACTGGACTAGTACGAAGAATTGCTAGTGTGGTGATTGGACTAGCACGGAGGACTGCTAGCATGGTGATTGGTGCAGTGAAATGGTGGACTGGAACAGGAAAACTTCTAGCTTATTGGTGATGTGTGTGTATGCATTGAGGATTAGGGAAGCGATCGGCCCCCCTCTCCTGGGAGAAGAAGGATCATATGTAGCTGACATGGATACTGGAGTGGAGGCGGAATTGGCTGATGGCTATAACTGCACGATCTGCACGTGCTGCATTTGTTGTAATGGTCGTGATTGTTGGCACTGATTAGTCGAGATTGCATGTCGCGGAATATGCGGTCATGTATACTTTTCTGCTTTAATGTAGGGTCGTTACACATCTTCAACGTGAGGAAGATGGTGCTGCGTAACGGTAGGCAGATATTTCGATGTGCTGTTGCTGAGAGCCTCGGGTTTGGAGTTGGGGCCTTCAGGTCGGGGAGGCACCTTGGAGTGGTGGATGACGGCTCCGGGACGGAAGGATCTTCGGACGGAAGCTGGCTTCGGGAAAGTTGGATGTGGCGGATATGGTTTTGGGGTGTCTTCGGAACAGGGGTAGCCCCGGGAAGGCCAGGAGAGGCGGAGGATCCGAGATGGATTCAGGGACTTGTGTATGTCTCGGGAAAAGTTCTTGGTAGCTTGGACACGTGTCAACATCTTGGCCGTGGTCAAATTTTGACCGCTACAATGGGTCACGTGAGTATCAAATGTCCCATTTAATCTCCTTAATTAATTTTGTGATTTATTTTATTTAATTAAAATGTTATTAATTTCAAATTTCCTCCTATTTATCTTTTTTTAAAAAAAAACCTAGTTAAATTAATATGATGGTGATGGTAGAGAGGAGGAGAGAAGGATTGGATGTTGGTGGAAAGGAGGTGGACTAGAAGGGAGAGATCCGGGCTAGGGGTTGGGTTCAAATTGAAATGGGATTTAGGTTGGATGTTGGTGGTGGGAGAGGTGGAGTTATATACTGATGGTAAAGGAGGTGGCGGTGGCGGTGGGTTTGGGAGGAGAAGGAAATGGTAGTGGTAGAGGAGATTGTGGTGGTGGAGGAGATGATGGTGATGTCATCAAGGAAGAAGAGGAAATGGAGGAGATGGTGGTGGTGGTGGTGGTGGAGGTGGTGGTGGTAGATCTCTAAACACAAAATTAATTAGTTTTTTGTTAAATAAAATTAATAATTATTTTAAACACAACTTTAATCGTTAAGAATGTAATTAAGATTGGTGGGTAACACAAGTCTGGGAGATGAGTTTTGAGGTGTCATGTGTCTCTACTTAACAGAAAATGTATCTGGACTTATTTAAGGGGGTAAAGTGACAATGTTCATACTTCAAAGGGGTAAAGTGTCAGACCCCTGATAGTAATTTTTTTTTTGGGGGTGGGGGGGGGGGGTCCTGCAATTTACCCGTAAAACAATTTTAAACACTTTATTCGCTCCTTTCCCCTCCAAACCTAGAGTTGGTGTAAACTCACACCCAGCTCATCCAAACACCCTCTTACACCTCTAACTAAAATTTCTTACTCCACCTCAATGCCAGCTATCAAACAAGGCCTAACTCCCTAACTCTCGTTGCCAAACACAGCCTTAAAGACGAAACCAAGTGCCATGCAATATTTTTCCAGGTAAAATATCAGTTATCAGTTTCTCTTGTTCTTTAGTTTTAGTTACATTAACTGGATCAATATTGCATTTCCAGGTGATTCAAGTTTGTGCCTAGTTGATTGGTTAATAGCAAAGAAGTAATTCATGTCTATTGATATTAGTTATCGTTTAAGTAAGTTACTGCAAATGTTCTGTACTTGTACTGTTTTCCTTGTTCCTTCTAATTTATGCTCAACTGAAAAAAAAAAATTTCCCCATGAGGTAGAATTCGTGAGTCCTTGGTTTTAAATCTTTAAGGCAGCTGCATGCATCCCATCCCTCCACTTTATCTTCGAAAAAGACCTCCCTTATGTTAAATCAACATTGTTGTATCCGCCTCAGTCCAAGTACATTTATGCATTCCCTCAGTTATCATTGCTGACTTGTTCCATTATCTATACCAATGATCCCATCACTATTTGTGGCTGGTGTAACTCTCTTCATTGAACTTGTCAAAACCATCTCATAGTTTTTTTTCTCATTTTATTTCCAATTTAAGCTTATTTCTAACTTCTGATACTCTGTTGATTTCTTATTCTATCTTTTACCCTATTGCCATTCATCTATCTCAGCAGTCTCATCTCAACTATACTCATTTTTTGGATTTTTTTTAGACATGTTTTTTAATTGCCAAACCTGCCCATAAAGCATGGTTGACCCTATGGCCGTAAGTACCTAGTTTTTATCTCTATGAAATGTATCCTTACAAATATAAAAAAATGCAATAGTGGCATTTTGATGTAAAACTTGGATCACAATCACCTTCAAACTGGGAACTTAGGGTTTAAAATTGGATTTAAGAAACTGGATAGAATTTTGGGTTTCCACCCCTTGCACGAATTTCACACCCAAAACTCGAGCAAAGTAAATTCAAGAATTTAACTGAAAATTTGTGGAAATTTTAATCATATTCAATAATAATTCGAGAGAGAAGTCTAGGAGCCTTTTTATAGGCTTCATAAAAAAATACTTCTAAGAAATAATCGATGTGATACTAAACACCCACATAAAAGAAACATCTACTAAAGCAACTATCTAAATAAAGTAAGGCTACAACTAAAGGACTGCAGCACGACGCTTTTTGGATCTGGAATAGACTTGATCGAACCGTCCTCTAAGCGGTATGATGTCCTCATCAATTCCCCCGGGGTTAGAAGAAACTCGACCATGTCGAGTGTGTGGTGGGAAGTTATCATCGGCTGTGGTAGTGCTCCAGTAAGTCGAGGTTAAGCTATTGTTAAGAATTTTCTTAATCAGGTCTTTTTTTTCACTTAATGAGATAGCGTCGCGTTCCTCCGTCTCTAGTAGAGACAATCTGATCATCCAAGATAGAATCTATATTTTTTACTGCATAGGGCAATTTTGGAAGAAGTGGAGGTAATGGGGGTTCTCAGAAAGAAGATCCTGGTAGGCTCATTCACGAATGGATCAGAAGGGGTACTAAAAGTATCTTTATATGGAACCAAGTTCTAAAATTGCAACTGATGTCAAAGTTCAGTGGGAGATCCACCACATAAGCATTTGAATTGATCTTCTTGAGGATTCAGAATGGTCTTGCTCTTCACGCGTGTAATTTCTTCATGGTCCCGGAGAAAATTGGTCGGGTCTCAAGCGGACCATCACATAATCACCGACATTAAACGTTCTTAATCTACGATGTAAATCAGCAAAAGCTTTATAATCAATATTAATTTTCATTATCTTCTCTCTGATCTCATGTAGTGCACGTATATGAGATGCAAATGCCGATGCAGAGTTTGATACCCTAGAATGATGATGAACTATGAGAACTAAATCAATTGACTGCCTAAGTTTAAAGCCAATTATTATTTCAAATGAATTAAGACATGTAGTCCTATTGACAGAATCATTGTATGCAAATCTAGTCAGAGGCAAAATTAGATCCCAAGTTTTTAATTTTTTTTCTAAGGAGATACCTAAGGAGATATCCTATGGTTCTATTGACTATCTCGGTTTGCCCATCAGTTTGTGAATGAAAGGCTGTTATGAATATCAGTTTGGTTCCATCTTGTGCCACACTGTTTGCCAGAATAGGTAACAAACTTAACGTTTTTATCAGACACCATAGTTTTAGGCAATCCATGCAATTTGATGACATGATCAAGAAAAAAGACAGCTACCCGAGATGCATCTGAGGTTTTAGAACACGGAATGAAGTGAGTCATTTTGGAGAACCTGTCAACCACTACTGGGATATAGTCGTGCTTTTTCTGCATTTTTGGTGACCCTAGTATGAAATCTAAACTCGCGTCTTGCCAGGGGCAACTGGTCACAGAGAGAGAGGAGTGTAAGGCCCGATAATCTGTTTTTGTTGTTTGGCCAGTTGACGCATGCGACACTGGCTAACGATCTTAGTGACATTCCTCTTCAAGCTTGGCCAGTAGAATCTGTGCTCATCAACCTCAATCGTCTTGTTCTGGCCGAAGTGTCCAGCCAGACCTCCAGCATGTATTTCTCAAGAAAAGAAGACCTTGAGGAACATACGGGGAATACATAGCACACTGAATCTGAGTAAATATCCGTCTTGTAACATAAATTCATCCATCTCTCGAACAGAGCTATTAGTAACGTGACATATTTTTCCGAAGTCGGGACATGACTTATACTCCTCTCCCAATCTCTCAAATCCAGTCACTTCTGCGCTCATAGCTACCAAAATCATTACACACCGGCTGAGCGCATCAACGATCTTGTTCTCAAACTCCCGCCTTGTGTCTGGACAAATGTGTTGTCCTGGAGGAATTCCACCCACTTGCTGTTCTCACATTTAGCCTCTTTTGGGAGTTGAGGTATTTTAGCGCTTCATGAGTACAAAAACTCCTGCGGTAGCAGATAATGTCTCCAGTAACGGAAAGCTTTCACAATCGCGTAAAATTCCTTGTCATACGTGGAATATCACTGTCGAGCGTCATTTAACTTCTCGCTGAAATAGGCAACGAGATGGTTCCTTGACTCAGCACACCACCTATCACCAGCCTTAATGCGTCGCATGTTACTTTAAACTCCTTCAAAAAATCTGAGAGAAATAACTTCTGTCATCAACCTCTCACTTCCTTGGAAGCCTTGGTGGCAGCAGGAGTCCATTGAAATTCTTTACTATTCAAATAATCGGTTATTGGTGCCATAATAGCGCTAAAGTTCTTTATGAACCAACGTAAGAAAGTTGCTAACCCGTGAAAACTCTTGACTTCCCTAATCGTACGGGTTTGTGGCCACTCAGTGATTGTTTTCACCTTCTCAGGATTCGCAGAAACTCCCCCGGATGAAACCACAAATCCTAGGAAGATAATTTTATCTGTACAGAAAGCACACTTTTTTGGGTGTATAGAATTTCTTAGCCTGGAGTGTGTGAAGGACATGCCTCAGATGGTCCATGTGTTGCTCCTGAGTTCGACTGTAAATCAGTATATCATCAAAGTACATCACCACGAATTTATTGATAAATGACCAAACAATAGTCATTACTCTCATGAAGGTGTTTGGAGCGTTGGACAGTCCAAAGGGCATAACCAATCATTCATAAAGCCCATCTTTGGTCTTAAAAGCAGTTTTTCATTCATCCCCTGACCGAATTCTAATTTGGTGGTACCTACTATTAAGATCAATCTTGGAGAAAATTGTGACACCTGACATCAAATCCAGCATATCATCAAGACGAGAAATGAGTAAACGATACTTGACAGTGGTTTTATTGATTGCACGGCTATTCACATACGCCATGCGTCATCCTTCTTTGGCGCCAAAAGTTTGAGAACTGCACATGGGCTCAAACTTTTTTTAATGAACCTTTTGTCAAGTAATTCTTCTACCTTCCGTTGTAACTCTGTGCGCTCAACAGGGTTCATCCTGTAATAGGGTAGGTTTGGTAAAGTTGTTCCTGGGACTAGTCAATAGCATGGTGAATGTCTTGCATTGGGGGCAACTCACCGACAGATCTTTTGGGAGGACTTCAGAAAATTCTTCTAGTATTGGTTTAATGTATTCTGGGATCTGCATCTCGGTCTCTGACTCAACTTCTCGAGCGACAATTGCATAGTAAGTCAAACCTTCATTCAAGTTCCTTTCAATTTGATCGTGGCTAATCAAGTTCATTACCATCTTACTTTTACCCTTATCACCCTTCTTTTCAGGAGCTACTGCATTTACTTTTCCTTTGCCTTTATCAATCTTCTTTTTTGAAGTTAGTGGTTTAGGTTGATCTGACATTAGCTTTACCTTGCCGTTATGGACGAACGAGCAGTGGTTGGTTCGTCCATATATAGTCACATCTAAGTCGAACTACAATAATCGTCCCAAAATGATATGACCAATATTCATAGGGAGTATGTCACGCTACACGTTATCTGTGTACGTGGTAAACTGGATGAAAATTTGACATCTCTACTGAACTTCTATAAATGTAGCGTCGATCCATGTAACCTTGTAGGGATTTGGATGCTTCACCGGTTCATCCCTAAAGTGTGATTAATTTCGACGCAACGACGTTGATGCGACTGTCACCATCTACTATCACCCTGCAACTCTTGTTCCCAATTTTGTGCAAGTTTGGAATATGGCAGTTATTCTCCAGTCGTTGATTTGCTCGGGCTATGCTAAAGTGCATCCGACTACTCCTAATTGGGTTCTATCTACACTAGGAGTTAGTTTTGTCACTCCCACAACTCTAACACAACCATGGAATTCACATTCTTCGACAGAGGCATCCGAGTCATCATTCTACTGGTGCACAATCACTTCTAGTCTATCTTCTTCCCCATCTTCAATGGGAACTTCTACTAAGATAGTCTTGGTTTGACTCGGACACTAGCTGACAAGATGTTCATACCTTGACATTTTATAGCACTAGGTATGCAGGTTAACCTTTGCTGGTTCACTAGCTGGTCTTCTCTCGGAGGTTATCGATTTTCCACTAGAAGAACCTGCTGGTTTAACACTTGAGAAACTGAAGACATGTTTGCTCGGGACAGAAAAGGATCTGCTAAAGCTAGATTTGCTAGCAGTTGTGGTTTTAAAGCTGTCCCTAGAATCAGTTCGGTGGAAGTAAGATCTTCTAAACTCATCTAAAGGTGACTAGCTGGTATGCCTGCCCTAGAGTCGTGATGCCTCGAGCGATGAGCTCTCGGTAGTATTCGTCCTTAAGACTTGACCTAAACTTAGATATGGTCTGTTCGGGAGATTCAAACTCGATTGCACTGAATCGGTTCAAATACTCATCAAACTTAGCGATGTAATCAGTGACCGATTTGTTTCCTTGAGCCAGTCTATTCCACTTGTCTAGTAACTGCTGACTGAAGGATGGTGGAATGTACTTCATCCTAAGTTTCTCTTTCATGCCCTCCCAAGTCTCCACTGGATCATCCCTTCTATACCTCATCACCCTTTCAAGATTTTTCTAATATTGTCAAGCTTGCCCCGTTAGTTTCATCATGGCAAATCAAATTTTTCTAGACTCGAACATGTCATGCCAACGGAAGTAGCGATCCATAGCTAGTTGCCAATCTATGTAAACCTGAGCGTTTAAATGTCCATCGAAGAAAGGAGCATCTACCTTCACACATTTTATATATTGGGCATCTGTATCAGCTGTACTGTACGGTTGAACTCGCTCACGCCTGGGTGATCTACTTTCGTTTCGAGACGTTTTCCTCCGTGGTCCTCCTTCAATTGGTTTCTAGCTTTTCAAGTCGTGTGGCCAAATCTCTACAATTGACATTAGCATTTCTCTAAACTCTTGCATTCATCGGTCCTTATTCTAGCAATGAGTGTGTTAAGTGTATCCTTAAGGCTAGGGTTTATTGGTGCAGATGTCTCTCATACAGAAAAAGTTCTACCACTTCTAGTTGGCATGCACGATCCAAACTATTCCTAAATGCAAACTATCCTGGGGTGAGATGTATGCTATGGAGGAGGAATCAAAGGTCATATTAATAACAAATTATATCAATTTTAAGCTTTGTTGATCAACACGTGATTAAAAAAAATACAATGTTGGGACAGTGGGTTAATTACACGTGCTAACACAGTAAATTTCAAATCAATCCAAGAGATCACTAATTCAAGTTAATTTAGTTGCATAATTAATATCAAGTCAGGTTGTCACTCAAAGTTAAAAGCACACAACTCATTATTTAGTAGGCAGCAGTCAATAGATTTTACCCTGCGACAGATTGAAAGAGCTAACTATCTCATTAAATGGCATAAATAATTGAATAGAAACTTCAACGATTACCTAAGAGGCTACCGAAGCTCGAACCTGGATGTGGCGACTGTAGACGTGTAGTACTGCTCTCGACGAATCTGTGCTTTGAAAATGGCTCGATTTGGGTTTGAAATGAACTCAGAATGGCCTCCGGAAGATCTGAACTGCGTCTGAACTGAGCTCAACTCACTGAGTCAGGCTGACTCAGGCGAGTCAACTCGCTGAGTTGAGTCGACTCGGTGATGTCAGCAGCGACGTCAGCGGTAGTGGGTCGGGCCGGGTTGGATTTGTGAAGTGGATCCAACCTGTAGTAAACCCGTTATGTCTAAACGGGTGACAAGCGGGTTTAAAAATCAAACCCAAACTCGTTTGCTCCTCAGTTCTTCCCCGATCTCGTGCAAGGGCTCGGAGGTGGAGACCCTGCTCTGGAGGTGGGCACGAGGTCCGGCTGGAACGAAGTGGTGACGACGAGGATATGATGACTAGGAGTGGATCTGATCAGTGGAGGCGGCGATCCGGCGAGTTGTTGACGAAGAGGGGCTGTGAAGATCTGGCTAGCTGGGAGGATGGCGGCGGCGGCGGCTGATGGCGATGATGATGGAAGCGGTGGTGATGAGGGTTGGCGACGTACCCGGCTGGGATGATGGTGGTGGCGGTGGATGGCGGCGATATGAAGTAGGTGGTGGCGATGGTGGAGCTTTGAGGTGATGATGGTGGTGGTGGTGGATTGTGTCGATGATAATGGTGGCAGTGACGTTGGATGGCGGTGGAAAGGCTGGCGGCGGCGGGTGAACCCTAGGGTTAAGGTTTTCAAATGAAGGAGGGGAAGAAGATGAACAATGTTT
This sequence comes from Agave tequilana, assembly GCA_038442645.1. Taxonomy (NCBI): domain Eukaryota; kingdom Viridiplantae; phylum Streptophyta; class Magnoliopsida; order Asparagales; family Asparagaceae; genus Agave; species Agave tequilana. The sequence goes on from JAVJIF010002663.1 coordinate 290,426, forward strand.
TTTTTTGAATTTCGACTGGGATTTCAGTCGAATTTGGAACAGTAATTTATTTTTGAATAGATCTAGGAATATAGATTTAGGTTTTTTTTTGGGAAAGGAAAGAAATTCGAAGGGGATTGAGACCAAAGCACTGATACCAAATTGATGTAAAACTTGGATCGTAATCACTTTCAAACTGGGAACTTAGGATTTACAATTTGGATTTAAGAAATTAGATAGAATTTCTTGCGTGGGTTTCACACCCAAAACTCAAGAGCAAGACTCAATAATTTAACTGAAAATTTGTGAAAATTTTAATCATTCAATGATAATTCCAAAGAGAAGTTTAGGAGCCTTTTTATAGGATTTACAAAAAAGGTACTTCTAAGAAATAACTGATGTGGTACTAAACGTTCACATAAAAGAAACACCTAATAAAATGAGGTTAAACCCAAAGGACTGCAGCACGCCACTTTCTGGATCTGGAATAGACTCGATCGAACCGTCCTCTAAGCGGTGTGATGTCTTCATCACATCTCTTGTTTTTTTACCATCTTTATATTGTATTCTCTGAATGTGTATTTTTTTGTTTCTTCCACCTTAAATAATGATTTGCAATATATGTTCTCCAGATTGGTTTTTGAAGTGAAAGGTATTGTTTAAGAGGCATTAAAAAAATGGCCGTCTATTCCTTTACAAAAGTGAACAACAAATGTTTAATTGAAACATTTGCCAAGAGCATGCTTGAATCTTCTACACCCTAAGAAAGATATGCATATTGCGTAACAATGCAAATTCTCTTCATCTCTATCCCTGTTTTAAATATCGGCTGAGTTGGCCGAGATATCCTCCGATATCTCTTTTTTTGCCTGCTACCGATACGATATGGGGAAATCGTTCGTCATATCGTTTGCAGCAAAAAATGGCCGATATTTGAAATATCGGCCGATAAGTCACCCGATATCGGCCGATAAATCGTTCGATATATCGCCCGATATGAAATAACTTATTTATTGCACGACTGCGTGCAAATGTACATTATTTTTTACTGTCTTTGCTTGCATATTACATCATTTTTATTAGGTAGATGATATCTATGACACTAAACCAACTTTTAGTTATCAATATTTCATTATATACAATGTCTGATATGAACACCCGATATGCGCGCGTATCCCGATATCTCCCCCGATATCCGATATCCGATATGAAAAACCCCATCCGATACGATCCTGATATCCGATATTTAGAACCATGATCTCTATCACTAATCAGTTTCTTATCATGAAGTTTTTCATGTTGGTCACGTTTATCAGAGATGAAGCCTTGCAGTGTGATTGTCATTTCATGTGTAATCTTTAAGAATTTTTAGTGTGATGTCGTGTCGTGCGGTGCTTATCAGCATTTATAAGTCCGTACTACTAGGTTAGTAGTCGGTCACTAGTATAATAACTATTTTTAGTACTCTTGGTATGACTATACATTCCTGTCCTTTCCTTTTTATCATGGTCTGGTGATGATTCTTATCCATTTCTTTCCTCCTCTTTCTCTAAACAATCACAGTCTTTATGACCATTGAGAAAACCCCACTTTAATCTTTTTTCTTTACCATATATTCTTCTTGTTCTATTCTTTTTCCCTTTAAAGTTTCATGGCAAAAGCCATCTGTTGAATTTGGACATGTAAGTCATGCATTACAATGAGTGAAAAGGGGCCATTGCAATTCATAGACGCAATTTTCTGTCAAATTTCTGTGAGCAAGAATATATTTGCTTGAAAGAACAACTTTACAGTCAATTTTCAAACTTTCTAAAGCCTTTACTACGAAGGTCACTATTTATTAGAAAAAGGTGGTTGTATACGAGGACTGCTACATCTATGCCTTTCCATTTTTTGGATTGAAGGATCACTCCATATGAGGATTGGCATCTTTGTTATAAATTATGTCAGTTAATTGGTGCTCTATTAAAGCAGCAGTCTTTATATTCTGGTATTTGGCTTTACCTGATTCTAAGTTCCACACTATTGCTTTTTCTAAAATTATTAGCAAATGATGATCACGATATCAAGTACCATTGTAAGGGATTGAGTGGTGTTCATAGCAATGCTGTTATTCTGCAATCTGAGTTCCTAGTTTATCATTGCACCTCCAATTAGACTATGGCGTGGAAGGCTTGTGTGCTTCAAGATGAAAATTCTCATTATTATTCTGTGATGTTTTTGCATTGTTGTCTCATTTTAAGTTAGCAGTCAGGCAGGATCTAACTGAAATCACGTTATTGGCCTGAAAGAGATGTCTATCCTGACTTTTTTCTTGAAGTTGTATTAATCTCTTTCCTATCTTGCATGTTATTTATTCCCCTGGCAGAAACCATTGGCTGATAGCTATACTTGATAAAAGATGTCAACTTGTTGTTACTTAAAACTGTTATTTTGAATTTGGGATATGCTCTATGTTTCACAGATTCTCTTGTTGTTTCATGTCTTAAAAACTTGTCATGCATGATTAAGAAACTAATGATTCATTTTCTTCTGTCTACTAATCTTTGGAATTACTTTGAGGAGATTCATTGTGAGCGTAAGCTTAGTTGTTTTTAGCCCTTCATTTGGTTGCTTCTTTCTCGCGTTGCTTCTTTCCCGCTCTCTTTTTTCCGGGTGCAATGATGTTTAAATACAAATATGTATATACTTTTGCTTGTGGCAGATCTTATTGAGAAACTGAACAGCAAAGGTAGACAACTCGATGCTGTTAAATTTATCTATGCCTTCAATATAGTGGACAAATTCCCACCAATTCCTCTTTTAAAAGCTTACATTACTGAATCCAAGAAGGTAGCCAAGAAGTACGAAAGAAGGGAAACTATTCTCTTCAAGCGCAGGTACGTGTTGCTCCCAATTGTGCACTCCTACTCTAGGAGTTGCCTGTTGTACTCAAAGTTGCTTTTGCTATCTGAAACAGAATGAGGCCACTGCAAAAGAGATGGGTGCATTGAAATCAGTGCTTAAAGCTGTTGAGGAGTATAAGCTAGAGGCTGTGTATCCACGTGAGACCCTTGTCAAAAGGATTGTCCAACTAGAGCAGAAGAAAGCTGACAAGAAGCGAACTGCAACAACTGCTGCTGCTTCGAGTTCAAAGCCTCAGCAGCAGCAATCAAACAAGCGACTCCGTCCATCATCTGCCACTCCAGCAGCTGTAATTGCTGCTGCAAATCCTTATTCCCCATTGATTCAAACCCAGCCTCAGCTTGGATTAGCTGACCGTGCATCATATATGGGTGTGGCTGGACCATATGGTCTTGCTGCAACTGGTTCTGTTTATAACCATGGGGGCCCAAGTTCTGTTTATAACCATGGGGGTCCAGGTCTTTCTGGCATGGCAATGGGGCTTGGTGGAACTCGTAGTCCACCTAGGTCTTATTATCTACCGGAGCCTCCTGTAGGCACTAGTAGCCTGTATGACAGGCCAGTGACCTATAATGACTATAACTTGTCTGGTCTACCTTCATCTTATGGCTCCTCCCGGTACCCATAGCTGGGGATGAGCCTTACTTGTCTTTGATTTACGCTTTTAATTTTGCTTTCAATAGTCATCTTAATTCTGAACTAGCAAGTAGGCCAGTCTGAGCCGTTGGTTGATCGACAATTACTTGTGTAGTAGACTATATTTATTCCGTTATGACCTATGACTTGTTATACAGTTCACTGATAAACACTCTTCAGTTTCTCTGTTGGTTTTTTAAGTGATACCTTTTCCTTTGTGTTCTAAAGTAACTTTTTTTATGGGCAAACTGAGCTTGGATGCTGTATTGAGGATAGTGTAATTTTCAGAAGTGGCTCAATGTGAGTTCTTCCTCAACTATTTCACTGCACATGTACTCTGATAATCTTTTTCCAGATAGTTTTACCTATCTACAGTAGTTCAGTACTTTGTATCATTCCTTTTGCTAGATTCATGTAGAGCCCAGCGTTCTGTATCATACCTGTCTTCTTGCCTCTCGTGGCATTCCTACTGGGTTGATTGTGTGTGTAGCGTATATTGTTCCTGTAACCTTTCTGATATCTCATCCTCATTAGTGTATTTATTCAGTTTATACTTCTATTGAGTTTACGAAATCATTCGGAAATTAAGTTCCATGATCTTGCAATATTCTTCCTTTTGCATAATCTGCAAGAGGTTTGATCCTTTGTTCCTGTTTGTCAGTATGTTGAAGTATGGTACGTGTTCTAAAGTGAAATTGCATGGCAGGGAGCTTCTCCGAGCTCCTTTCCTGTTCTTTATCATTTTGACCTGTATAACCATCCATAGTTAATAGGTCGGGGTATGGTAGTTGAATGTGGAATGTGAGTGGACGAATGTGAAACTATCACCTTTTCGAGGACACATTATTACATTAGTTATTGCATTAAGGAGTAAATGTCAAACTCATGAAACATGTAAGAAACTTATAAAGAAAATGGTGATGACACTTGCAAGTAATTTCTAGGAATATTTTGAGATATTACTGAGACCACTACTTAGAAGATACCATAAAAGATACTTCAGGAGAATTTTGACATTTATGTATAATTACATGCGTATTTATGATGACACAAAAAAGTTTTATGATTACCTGCTAGAAACTATGTTGTTACATTAGATAAATCTTAAAAAGGAAGCTCATGGAATTTAAAAAAAATTACAAGCGATCAAATTCTGAAAATTATTTCGTTATTTAGAAAAAGGTTGTATGACTGCAAGATGGCTTGTTGAAAATTGGGAATAAAGTTTGATGATGCGACAATTAAGTGTGTACCCCATTTGAACTGGAAGAATGCTAGGAAATATTGTGCATAACCTTAGTATCCTAAATATCCCCTTGTTTTGGGCATTGAAGATGTTTCTCTTCACTTCAGATGCTAATCATGTTTGTTTTACACATCAGTATCCTTGGACACAAGGGTTCTAGAGTATGTATAAGTGTTCGGTAACTACAAACATTACCTTTTGTCGTTCCAAACTCTACCGTCTCCTTTTCCTTTCCTTTTTATTTGTTTTTTGTGCTAAGCTGGTTACGTGGTCTGTGATTTTGCCCAAGCATATGATATATGATTCATGCATGCAAGATATACAGGTTTGATTACAGATTTATTTGCAGTTTAAGAAGAGAGTTCTTATACAAGTCTATCTACCAGCCATCTGCAGGTGAAGTTAGTTTTATCAATCTGTTTCCAAAAGCCCTAAAGAGTCCATCTTTTCTTTTTCTTTTTCTTTTTTCTTTTGTTTTTCTGTCTTCCCAGCCGAGCTATCAGCTGGTTCTGTCGATTTTGCTTTACCACGAAATCCTCACCTGTCAGTGTGTGATGGATCCTCCTCTGTTTGGTTTTGAGGGTTTGTTTCTGATGTTGTGAGTTGTGGCCTTGTGATGCTGATGAGCATACAGATATTCTCTGTTGACTGACAAGGTTCATTAGATCATACTCTAAATTTGTATTTGAAGAGTGTTCTGATACAAGTCATACTCCCAGCCCAAGATTGTTCATGTTAACTCTCTTGGGGTCCTTGCACCGTATTGTCTGTATAGATGATGAACTCAAGTATTGATATCTGTTCTTCATCTGTTTTGATTACTACTTGCATTGATGTGAGTTCTCAATTGTTTCAGTCTTTGCGAGTATGTTCTGATACATTCTGCATTATGTAGAATTCATTATTTTGTGCAAGTAGCATGCATTGATATAATTAGCTGGGAATGGCAACATTGAAGAAGTAGAAGGCTCGAGTCTCTCTGCTTTTCTACCTGCATTCTTGGGCGTTCACTGATACACGCGGTTAATTCAGCTTGAAGAAGCCTTTGAAATCTCAAACCCCTTACCACTTGAGCTATAAGAGTGACAGGCAACAGATTGAGATTGTTATTTTCTTATGCATCTATATGTGGATCGCCTTTTGGTGACGGTTCAGTTATCTTGTTGATGCTATGCGTGCATGCACGCGGCAAAGTTAATTTGGTGAGACTTTCTGAAAAGGAAGGGGCAGATCTCTAACTACAACTTAAAATAAACTACAGTTTAGAAAACTTGCAGGCCAAACGGACCGTAGTTTGGTGATTCTCGGTCTCATAGCTTATTTCTGATGGATTGAAGCACTCATTTAGTTGAAATTTCAAGAAATGTCGATGTGAGAAATATTTGGAATAAAATTTGAGTTGTTTCATTGGAAGGCAAAAGTTTTCCTTCAATATTGTGTCATCTGCCTGCTGAACTAAATGGTCTTTGCTTTAGTTACAAAATATCTGTCTACTTGATGTTAGCAAAGAAATTCTCTCTCTTTTTTTTATTGCCCCCTCTTCTTCTTCTTCTTCTTCTTCTTTTGAGAAATTGGCCTGAACTCTTCCATTCCAAATAAGAACTTTATGGTGATCATAGGACATGATGTTTACTGATTAACCGAGAATTCTTCATATGTATAAGACATATACAAGCGTATAAAAAATAAGCAGTAATGATCTGATATATATCGACAACAGAACATTCCTGGATATTATTGAATGTAGATCTTAACCAGAGAAGAACCTTCTCCACGACTGCCATGGCAGAAACCCACCTGCAAGCAGGCAGATCAAAATGCACAAGATCAGTAACCATATACATGCAGTTCCTCAACTCGAAAACAATAAGTTTTCTCTGGACATGAAACAGTACTCTTAACAACATACCACAGTTTGGGCAGCGAATGTAGATATCGCCTTTGAGAAGCAGTCCTGATCCTCCACAAATTTCACATTTTTTCTGTGCTATCTGAAATGCAAGAATATGCAACATTAAGTCAAGGTGTAGGCAGACAGAATCATCGCATGATCATTAACATACAACAATATAATGGAAGATAAGCCTGACAGAATAAGAAGTGTATCATAAGTTTGTTTGCTTCACAATTTACATATTACAAATGCGTGGGACAGTAAATATGATGAACTGATACTGAGGATGACTATTCAGTGTGCATGCACTATCTCAATTGCGTGCATGCACAATCTCAAGCATGCGTGAAAGCGTAAAGCTTGAGATTCCTTCATTGACAGGAACAATTCCTTTCTCTACTGGTTAATTCTCTCGAGTCTGATCTAACAAGGTACCGTCCTTGACAATTTTGCCTGCATTGTGTAGGCCATATGGTATGGGAGGAGATTTCAGTGTAATAAACTTTTCCTTTTGGAAAAGAAAAAGCACACTGTGCACAGTTTGTTCATACAGAAGATTGAAAATGGCATTCCCTCGACTTTCGATGAGCTCAGTTGAGCAAGTTTAAATGACATTTTCTCTGGACTTTGAGAATAATTAGTTTCTCGAGAAAGAATGATTGCATTGCCATTTTGTTCTGATTAAAACTGGATGGGATCATAACAGAAACTGGAACTTGAAGATTATCGCCTGCCTGCGTGAATGAAGTGCAAGTTACAGAACTTACAGGCTTGGCTTGCTTGTTCTCCTGATAACTAACTAACAAGTAAGCTTCAATTTGAGTGTACAAATTAAGCTTGAAACAAATAATGGTAACATGCAAAGCATTCTACAGAAAATAAAAGCACTGAAATGGAGTCGAACAATTGAATTAAAGGAACAAAGATGAAAACGAGAAAATCACACAACTTGCTCTGTCAAAGTACTAACAACAAAATAAAATCACAGAATGTAGAGCAGAATAATTTAGCAGGTTGCATTAACTCACAATTCGCTTGCTGAACTCGATGCCTGCGACGATGAAGGGGATTATTCCGGCTGAAAAAAATAAAGTAGACAGGCATTAAACAAACATCCATCATTGGGAATATACAGATGGGTTATACAGAGAAGAGAAGTGAAGCCTGTGGATACTGATTCCTGATTCTTGGGAGAGAAAGAGACTGTGTGTGTGGTTGTGTACCCAAGGAACCGACGGCGATTTGCCAGGAAATCTCAATGGGAGTGAGGTCGGAAGAAGAAGCAGCAGCATCAGCTATTGAATTTACCCCCTCAATTTCAATGGCGTGAGGGGTTAAAATTCTCCTACTCCTCCTGCTGTTGCTGTTGCTCCATAATGATGATGATGTGCTGGTGCTGTTTCTGAGACATACTGGAGGATTAAATTTCAATTCATGGCAGCAGCTGCTGCTGTAGCTGCATTGAACACCTACTACTACTTCTAATGGTGATGATGGTGATGACAGCAACATTGATCTCATCCCCTTCTTGTTGTTGGAGGAGGAGGGAGAGGCTTTTTCTACTTTTTGTAATGTTGTCAATCTGAAACTCAAGACTTCAAGTTTGGCTTCTAAAGCTAGCCCAGCCAAACCTTCTCTGTTTCAGTTCACTTTCACCACATGCCCACATTATCTACTCAAGCCTTTACATAAATTGATGAGTTGTAAACTCATTGTCCATACAAAGGAGAGGAGGCCAATTGTCCTCCTCATTGTAATAGAAGCTAAATCAGCAGGCCATACACAGAGATTTCCTACATTATTTGTTAACGTTGGTGGATGTTAAGCTAATAATCATGAAAGTGGTTTTTCATTAACAAACAGTCCCTAAGTCAAAAAGTGGCATCCCAGATAATCATCAAAGGCCAAGAAGCTATATCCCAACTCTGCAAGCACGATGCTATATCCCAACTCAGCCTGTATTTTGCATCAGAGAGGCTCCGTCTATTACATTTCTGCTCTTTGGTTCGCTTTAACTGATATTTCCTTCTCTTCCAGTACATGCTTGTGCATCATTGGTTTTGGGAATCCACACAACGAAGAAGATGGACTCCAGAGAATAGTCAATCAACCACACGGACAATTAAACAAAGAAAAGAAAGAGAGAACACAAAATTTAACGAGTTTCGATAATTTGCCTATATCCTCAGGGCAAGGGGAGAGAGTTCTTATTGAATTAATCAATTACAGGTTACAAGAATTTGGGATACAAATATTGGGGACACTACCCCTCCTTATATAGCCAAATAAACCATGAAGAAAAGGAAACCAAAAACACCTAATTCGGATTAGAAACGAATTCAGAATCATATTTGAAAACAGGCAGCACAGCAGTAACTATAAGTCGACTAATTATTTCTATTAGATTACTTCTATTAGACGACTAATACATGTATTAGTCGACTAGTCTATAGTGAAACAGATGTTCGAACTCTCTGTTTGTATCATTAGTCAACTAAGCCATTGCCCTAGTTGATTAGCCTTGGTTCCTCCTATGCAATCCAACTTCGATACGACAATACACTCTCGTATTCGACACCATTGATTGCATCGCTCTTTGGCTAAACTCCAACAGAGTTTAAAAAACTCTTTCAATATGATTTTTATCCTCTCTCTGTTGGCCCAAAGGCTCATCACTCTACTTTTGATGATGATTAACTCATGTAGTTTAGTACTAATGATCTTGTGCTCATCTAGTTTCTGATATTTAATCAAGATCTTAGTCGGTGTTTAGCTTCAATAAAAAATTCGAAGTCAAGTTTGAAGCTAGCACGTGTTGATTCAAGAGTTCAAGACCGCATCGAGTACTCAAAAAGGAGTCTGGCTCACGGATCGAGTTTGGACCAAATCAAGAAGAAGAGAAGATTTTCAAGACTTGAATCCTATGTTTGTAAGTTTAAGATTTTAATTTTTAGGATAAAATGTAAAGGATAGAATTGTTGTGGATTGCTCAAGCTCATAACACACACACAAAATTTATATAGTGTTTTCATAAGAAATAGTTTTAGAAAATTTGGCTTCGTTTTAACCGGTTGAGTTTCAAAGAATACATCTGTCGGTTTCCTGAATAGATTTTATCAAAACAAGTTTACATAGTTTATATGTGTATTGGATTTCATCCATACACATTGATGCTCATATTGTTTAGAAAAACTTATTTTGATGTCTCTAGTTCATAGTTTTAAGTTTTATTAAATTCAAAACATATTTTGAGCTTATTATCAAAAACAAGTATATTTCATCTATTATGTGTATTAGATCATATCCATATACACGATACTTCTAATGTGTTTAAATATCTTATTTTTGTATTTGAATAAGTTTTGAAAAAATTGATTTCCATTTCAAAGTTGGTTTTTGAAAAATACAGTTTTTGTTTTAAGCTTTAATTTCTATATCACAAAAATAGTTCAAATTGTTTGTAATATGTGTTGATTTTTTATCACACATATTTGTACTTCAAAGTGTTTCAATGAACTTATTTTTGTGGGTTTTATAGGATTTAAATAAAATTTTTAGGATTTTACAAGTCCAAAATTTCTCTCTAAAACCCTATTTTGGGCTACTGGCAGTCGACTGAACCAGAGCTCGGTCGACTAAGCGGTCAACCGATGTGCACAAAATGTGCACAAGGCCTTTGTCTATGGGCCGGTCGACCGCACGGTCGACCGACTAGATCAAACCCACTCTCGGGTTTGGTTGGTCGACCAGGCGGTCGACCGACAGGGCAAAGTGGCCAGGGTGCGGTCGACCGAACGGTCGACCAGTAACCCTCAACAATCAGATTTTTGACCGTTGGCTGGTCGACCGACATGTCAATCTGGCCCACGACTAGTTTTTGACAGTCCTTATAAAATGGGCTTTTGGCCGGATTTTGGGTAAGGTTTTTGAGTGTTTTCAAGAGCTCTTCTATTGAGTTTCTCTTCAAGTTTTAGAGCTTCATTTCTATATCCAAATAGAGTTTTTCAAGTGTGATTCTCTTGAGTTTTTAAAAGCTTTTCTTTGAGTTTTTTTACCTCCACATCTATCTTATTTTTTTCAGACAAGTTTAAGCTTTTCATTGCTATATATATCCTCTAGGATCCTTGTTGTGAGAGTGTTTGTTGGTGATCAATGTGAAGAGATCACCAAGTGTTCATCTTTGTATTTGGAGGAGTTGGAGGTTGAGGCCTCGACGAACTAGTGGGTTCGCATTGTGTAGAGTTCTTGAGGGAGCTCATTGCAGAGGGTCGGCCTTGGCAAGTTAGTGAGCTTGCGCGTGTTGTTCTTGCGGGAACAAGTGAGGGACGTGCACATTCAAGAGTTCTTGAGGGAGCTCGCTGTAGGTGTTACGGCATCGAGTGATCTTGTAGGATCATTATAGTGAAAATCCTTCATAGTGTTGAAGGCGGGGACGTAGAGCAAGTATGCTCGAACCTCGAAATAATTCTCCCGTGTTTGCGATTGCTCATCTCTCTTTCTCTCACTTGTGTTTATATATCTTGCATGTTCTTATTGTGCTTATCCTTATATGCTTGGGATTGATTATGCACACTTGTATTTAAACCAAGAGAGCCATAATGGCACCTCAACTCTTAGTCTAGAGGAATCTTGAGGAGATAGTCCAGAGCCCTTTACCGAAAATTCGGCAACACTCTTTGGTTATACTTGGTGTGTTAGCAATTAGTTTTTAATTTCGCATTGTTTGATATTAGATCAGCTAATCACCTATTCACCCCCACTAGGTGCCTATACTCTTTCCATAATTCTCCACCTCGGTGAAGATTTCTCAAATTTGAGCCAAACACAACATAGCACCATGTCGACTTCTACTGGCTGTCCTATTGTGGTTGCCTATGTACCCATGCCCAACGGGATCAAGTCACACATAGTTCATTCAAATGAGCTCCACTGAGCTCACACAACTGGAACTAAATCTTTAGCAGTGAATCGAACTAGCTGAGTAATATGAACCTACTTACCAATACCATCATGGAGAACAACGACCTTCAATTCGAGCTTGTCACGCTCACCAACTTGAGATTCATGTTTCTTCATCCACTTTTGTGAATTTATCTTGGTTCCAATAGCTGTAAATAACTTGACATTCTCATCAATGTCTTCAACCTGTTCCTCATCAAAACTGGTTATATGATCTTCACTCGGTGTCTCATCTGGTGAAGTTCTTACCGATACTGAACCAACGGAGGTGGTAGAGTAGCATCAACCTCCACCCCCTGTGATACATCCTTGGTCTTCAATCCTCCACCTGCTGAGAGATGGTAGACTTCAATAATGAAGTCTCATCAAATGTGACATGCTTACTCAACACAATCTTCTTGTTTTCGATGTCCCATAACTTGTAACATTTCATATTCTTTTTGACACCCAAAAAACACAAACGCTTTTGTTCGCGGATTTACCTTGCCATCTTCGGCAGTAAATTAGGTCAGAATTTCAAATACCCGCAGCAAATCATAATCCTGATCAGCTCCACCTGACCAAATATCCAATAGAGTTTTGCCTCCCATCGCAGTCGATGACAATCTATTTATGAGATGGCTAGCATATACAATCGCCTCAGCCCAAAACGATTTGTCTAATCGTGCATTAGACAACACACAACAAACCTTCTCCAGCAAGGAGCGGTTGATTTTCTTAACTAGCCCATGTATTTCATGTATGAAGTGAGTACCAATACCAGTGTTCTGGCCAAATTGTAGGAATTGGTTCTTGTATTTTTTAACATGACCAATTTGGAGCTCCTTAATTTTTCTACCAGTCTGTTTCTCTATCATATCTTTCCACTTCACCAGCATACCTAGGGCTTCAAATTTTTATCTCATGGGATATATCCAACAATGCCTAAATAAATTATCAATAAAAAAGACAAAGTACCGATGACCTTCAAGCAATGCAGTCTTGGGAGGTTCCCAATACTTACGTGAACACAATCAAGAAGACCTTCCGAGTGGTGAGTAGAGGTGCCAATTTTACTTTCATCTTCTTGTCAAGAACGCTGTGTCCACCCAATTCCATGTTGCAGGTAGATGCACCTTTTAATGATCCCTTCTTTGCTAGAGCTTACAAAGACTTTTCTCCTATATGTCCGAGCCTCATATGCTAAACCTGTGTACAAACATTACCTGAAAAAATAGAAGTTGTCACTCACCCTATAATCGTACTACCTATCAAGTAGTATAGGTTATTGCATTGAATGCCCTTCAACACTGTCATCGAGTCTCTAGTCATCTTGGGAACACCATCTCTAACAGATACTTCATGACCCAATGCTTCCAAGATACCAACAGAGATAAGATTTCTTTTCAGTTGAGGTACATACCTCACTTTCTTTAGTTCCCGTACTATCCTATCAAATATCTTGATACGAAATGTACCTATCCCTTTCACTTTACACTGATGATCATTACCCATGACAGCAAACATCCGTCTAGCTTCTTAAAGTTAGAAAACCAATCCCTATTCGGACACACATGATATGTAGCTCTTGCATCTAATACCCACTCAGAATCACCTGAGTAACTAATAGTAGGAGTAGTAACAGAGAACGAGAATACCCACCAGCCTGTGAAGTACCAGCTTGTGTACTGATCACCTGTGCGAGATTTGCCCCGGTCTTTGAGTCCTTCTTCTTATCTTTGATCCTTGAACAGTCAACCTTTCAGTACCTTATCTCTTTGTAGAAGGCACACTGGTTCTTCTTCAGATCTCTAAAACCTAGTCTGAACTTGGATCTCTTATACTCGCCTTTGCCCTTCCGATTGGAACCTCTGCCCCTTATCATCAACGCTCTGCTGATGTATCATTGGAAGAAGATTGCTTGTCCCTCCTCCTCACTTCATAATTTACAAGAGTAGCCGACACATCATTATAGTTAAGTGATTATTTACTATTAATCAAGTAAGGAAGAAGGTCTCATACTCTTTATCAGGAAGAGAATTCAAAAGAATTAACGCCTTATTCTCTTCTTCGATATCCACATCCACATTAACCAAATCTGTAAGAAATTTTGTCTAGTTGTTCATGTGCTCAACAATAGAGAGTCTTTTCTTCAACTGGAAGCAATAAAGTCTCCTATTTAGAAGCAGTTGAGACTCGATACTCTTTATCAAATATTTCTTCTCGAGAATCTCCCATATCTTCATTGCAGACGTCTCATGTAGCACATGATACTTGATGTCTTGTGTCAAACAAGACCTTATAAGACCACACGTCGTCCTATTCATCTTGTCCCAATTCTTTTCAGAAGTCTCCTTCGGCTTTTTCTTTCAATCGTAGAGTGTCTTCACGGTTTGATGTCGTCAATGCATCCATCACCTCACACCTCCACATCCCAAAATTATTCGTGCCATCAAACTTTACCACATCGATCTTCATCGGATGTGGGTTCATGAATTTCACCGTAGATGTACTATCTTTAGCCATCTTCTCAATAGATTCCTCAAAGCAATGCGAAAATTCAAACGAAAATAGATAAAAAAACTAAATAAAGATAGAATATTTACCTCAAAGTGAAACCCTAAGAGAGTTTCTGAAGTAATCTACTCCACCAAATCTGATTCCTCGAGCAATCCACACGCTGTTCTAAGATCGACACATGATCCCTAAACAGTCCCAATGCTTCTATAAGATCGACACACGATCTCCACCAACAATTACCAATGCTCTTAGAATTGACAAACGATCCCACGTTGAACCTGGTTGCTCTGATACCACTTGTTGGGAATCCCAGCGACAGAAAAGATGGCCGCCGGAGAACAGTCACCAAACGCAAGAACAATTAAATAAAGAAAATAAAGTGAGAACACAAGATCTAACGAGGTCAACAATTTGCCTACGCCCTCGGGGCGAATCAATCAATTACAGGTTACAGGGATTTGGGATACAAATATTGGGGGCACTACCCTTCCTCATATAGCCAAAGAAACTATGAAGAAAAGAAAATCAGAAACACCTAATTTGGATCAAAAACGAATTCGAATTAGATTTGAAAACAGGCCGTGCAACAGTTTTAGTTGACTATAAGTCGACTAATATATGTATTAGTCGGCTAGTGTGTAGTGAAACTGATTTCTCAACTCTTTGTTTGTATCATTAGTCGACTAGGCCATTGCCCTAGTCGACTAGCGTTGGTTTCTCTTGTGCAATCCAACTTCGATATGACTAACATGCTCTCGTATTCGACACCATTGATTGCATCACTTTTTGGCTAAACTCCAATAGAGTTTAAAAAACTCTTTCAATAAGAAGAAGAAGAAGAAGAAGCAAATGGAGCAGCTAAAACCTCTAAAGCAAACACTTCCCTTTCTTAGTACCAAGATTATTTGTCCTAAAATCAATAAGGAAATGAAATTATCAAATAACATGGTTCGATCTAGGCTCCAAATTAAAGACACCATTAGAACACCCCATAACTTAGCATCTTCTTTAACCATTTTACATCGCCAAAGAGTCCACCATGAAGATAAATTATGTTCTGTTCTGGGATTTTTTTTCTCTCTGTTTTAGTTAATGGCAATGTACGAAATTTCTTTGTAAAGGTGGTTTAAAACATGGTGATCCTATATCTTCACTTCTTTTTTAGCACGATTATTTGAAAACAAAGAAGTGATAAGTAGATGCACAAGTAGAAATACAAAATTAACTAGTTGGACTCACTCATTTTTGCATGCCTACCCAATGCCCCCCTCTTCTTCCTCCCCTCTCCTGCCCCCTCGCCCGCCTCCCCCTCCCCTGTCCCCTCGACCGGCTCCCCCTCCCCTTCCCAGACCCCCTGCCCCCTCCCCTGCCTACCCTTCCCCGTTACCTGCCAATTGTTCGATCAAAGAAGAACCAACCACCGTCATTATTCGGTTCAAACTGGCTGAACGATAATATAATGTTCGGGTTTCACTTGCCGAACAAGAAATATTTGTTCGACTAGAGTTGACCGGACTGTGTTAATAGAATATTAACCTTCCTTTTCCATTTTTGGACAATCATAACAAAGATTTACTCTTCTTGGTGATTTGAGTGAGACTTTAAAGTAGAAGAGTCACTATTTGCTCAGTAGGATTTACAACAGACAAATTGATTTCAATTATTGAGAATTATTCAGAAATAATCCATATGAATAGAAGCCAATGGAAGAAAGATATGCATGTCATTCTAAAGAAACTCAAACTGGTCTAGCACAAGCAACATTATATTAATTAATTATTAGAAGTATGCCTCATCCCACTAACACATAGAATTATTGCTATAGTGTGACCTGCACATGTATAGGCGTGTTCGGCTAGTACTAGCTGAACATATATTGGAGTGTTTGGCTATTACTAGCCGAACATACGATTGGTGTTTGGTTGCTTTTGGCCGAACAATACCAACTTTGTTCGGCCAAGAGAAACTGAACAGGAAAAAAAAATTAAAAAAAAAACTTGCGATTGCGAGGAGCTGCGAGTGCGGGATGAGGAGGGGAGCTACGAGAGGAGGGGAGGGCTCACATCGACAGTCAAGAGGCCAGGGAGGGCGAAGCATTCGATGGGTTCATGGTGAAAGCGAGGAAGCGGCGAGGGGGAGATGGTCAGAGAGGAAGAGGGAGGGGAAGAGAGGGAGAAGGAGAAAGGCGATTTTGTCATTTTACCCTAAGGGTAGAATTGTCAAAAAACTATTGCAAATTCTTGTTTCTACTCATCACTTCCTTGTTTAACTGCACTCCTTTTTGTGTAGGTTGTTGATGTATTTAATTGCATGTTAGACTTATTAAAGGCTTATGTCTTGGTAATTATATGGACAAGTTAGTTAATTTACAAAACACAAATGACAATTTATTATTCTTTTCTACAAATATGCTTCATGTTAAAAACCTTAAGCTTCTTCTTCATAAATTCTAGGAGATCAGTTGTTATGTGGTTGGGGTGTTCTAATATTGATCAAGTTACTTGCATATTATCTTAATCATCAAGTTGGCTCTTTTCCTCTCACTTATTTAGATATTCCTTTGAATTTGGTAAATTACTTTTAGATAGTGTTGAAAAAAGATTAAATGGATGGAATGATAGTTCTCTATCTCGTGATTGTTGTTTAGTTTCTTATTAATGTTGTACTTACTACTTTTCCTTCTTACGATATGTTTTTCTATTATTTCCATTTAGGTTAGTTCATAGAATAGATCATATCAGGGAGCTCTTTTTTTTTTTTTAATCTGATCTCACGTTGTTAGTGTTTGAAATCCTTAGTTTAAATGAATTACTTGTTGTGTAAAGATAAGAAATACGTTGGTTTGAGTATGATAAATATTAGAAACCAAAATATTGTTTTTGTTAGGTAAATGGTTATGGAAAGTTTTAATTAATATTGGAAACCAAAATATTATTTTTTTTTTACTGTTCTATAAGGTTTGCAATATATCCTGAGAGATATATCTCTTAATAAATGAAAAGGTAAAAAACTGAAATTACTTTCTCTCTTCGTTATGTTTGTATTTATTGTATTGGTCTGATTATTTATTTTTCCTTGTGTGGTAGAGATTTTCCGACACGAGTGATCGAACGGTCAATTTCACACCACGAGAATTAGGAATGTCCCCGTTATCGGGTGACAATAGAGATTTTAACACAAAAAACAAGAAAAGACATAAGATTTTTATATGGAAACCCAATTTGGGAAAACTGAGGGGGGGGGAGAGAGAATTCACTATTTTCAGGAAGTTAAAATGGATTCTATAGAGATGTACTATCTTTACAATCTCTAGGATTTGATCGTTCTACTTGATAGAGATCCCAGTGTAAAAACCTTGTGCATTGTAATCGATTGGCGTGGATATTACCGATTTTCATAACTGCATGATTCTCACATTGTGATTTCTTCGTAACTGTCCAGATCACGCCCTTGATTGTGGGGAATGATAACAACTACTATCCATAACCGTCTGTGCTGCAGCAGGGGCGTTGCAACATTCAAAACTTGCGGATGATCTGGCGGCGTAACTGACTCCGTAAAGCGGGGGATCCTGTCGTTGAGCTGCATCCTGCGTGGAGGTTGAAATCTTCACAGAGGACCTTTGTTGTGGGGGTCAGAGCCTCCCCCATAAAATATCTTCGCCGAAGATCAACATTTGGGTGAATGACTCGGGACGAAATGGTCATATGGAAGGTACTCAGACTTTGGGCGTGTTTGTTTCGCCGCAAAAACGTCGCAAAACGCAAGTCGTAAACTTCTCTTCCATTTTCCGTTGTTTGTTTCGCTGAAAAACAAGTTGCAAAAAGCAACTCTTCTTTTCCCACTTGCAGTTGCTACAATTAAATTTGTGGTCTATAAATCTCACTTTTACACTCATATTTTCTCACTTGCAGTTGCTACAGTTAATTTTGTGGTCATGTAACTCTCACTTGTAGTACATTTACAGTTCAAAACAGTTACTTGATAATCAATATATATTTAATATTATTAAATATTTAATATTTTAAATAGTGTTCAATTTCTTATTTAATTACTTAATTATTTTATATTTTTAATCTTTAATTTTTTATTGTTTTTAATATTATTTTAATATTTAATATTTTACTATTTTAATTTAATATTTTAATTTAATATTTTATTTAATACTTTATTATTTTATTAATACTTATTCTATTTTTTATTATTTTATTTAGAGTTAATATTTTATTAATATAACAATATTATACTTTAATATAAAATTACTATATATTTAATTATTTATTTTTAATATAAAAAATTACTTCATTAATATCATAATATATTTTATTATTATATTAATATTTTATTATGTTAATATTGTAATAATAATTCAGTATAGTAATACTATAATGATAATTTATTATTAAATTATAATTATTTTTAGTTTGTTAATTTTATATTTCTATAATATTACAATAATATTATAATAAAATTTATATTATAATAATTTTCAAGTATTTTTAATATTATAATATTATAATATATTTTATTATTTTTGTAAGATTTTTTAATATTTATATTTTATTAGTATTCTTAAAATTTTATTAATGTTCTTTAGATTTTCTTAAAATTTTATATTAATTATTTAGTTAATATTTTAGTAATATTTTACTATTTATACTAATATTTTATTAATATTATTGTTATAAATAAAATATTAAGATTATTAATTTTTATCTCAAATTTATTAATACAATTTAATTTACAATAATAGATTTAATTTAATAGTATTTATAATATTTAAATTACTGCTACAGTTAATTTTGTGGTCAACTTTTTCACTTACACTTTTACATTACCAACCAAACACCGTAAAACACAATATACTTTACCATTTACACTTTCACTTTATCAACCAACACTGTAAAACACAATATACTTTTCCATTTATACTTCACTTTATCAACCAAACACCGTAAAACACAATATATTTTCTCTGCTACAGTTCACTTTTTCCATTCTCATTTTACGACTTACGACTTGCGACGTTTTGCAACGAAACAAACAGGCCCTTTCTCTTCAGGTCTGGCTGAAGTGGTCCTCAGGAAGATGCTCGGACTTTCTCCTTGTGCCTGCTGAAGTGATCCTCGGGAAGATGCTCAGACTTTCTCCTCGGGTCTGGCTGAAGTGGTCCTCAGGTATGTTGAGTTTGTCGTTTGCTTAGGACGCTCCTGACGAGGTGGGACACGTTATGCGATCCTGACGAAGATCAAAACCTGACCACTACACCTTGGCATAATTCTGACCATTTGTCTTGGGAATTGCATATTTTAGATTTAACTAAAATGAGAACCACTAAGTTAAAAGTGTCAATTGAATTAGGATTTTAGGAGAAAAAGCTTATTCAATCAGAATTAAAACGAATTCACACACACACATATGACTTAAGGAAACTTGATAATTGGTTGTAATTAGGTGAGTTGACATCAATTTTTTTAATTTTTAAATAATTTATACTCCATATTAAAATCTTGTTAATCTAAGCATATAGTAAAAGTGAAAAATGTTAAAAATATAATCAAATATATTTCACTAGGCAATGAATCCATGTAAATTATTATTTTTAAAATTGGGGTTGGTACAATTCACAAGGAGTGGTGTTGTTCACAATGGGTATCATGGACTGGAGCTGTGTGTTGTAGTGTAGTAGTCAAAATCTGACCCTATTCAAATGACGACACGTGTCCTCTACCTTCTAACTATCCGAGGCATATCAGAGCTCTCCTTTGAAGTCCATGCTATTCTCGACCTCCTCAAGATCCTCTCCACTTCGAGGCTTCCTCCTCTCTGAAGACTTTAACTTCAAACCAAGCAGCTCCAGTAATAAATCGCCCGAATCCCCGCCAACAGTTACACAATCTTATTATTTTTCACGTTCATAATATGTAATGCCACTTAGAGCGAGCAGTTGTGGACATTGACAGATTTCTCTGCATGTAATCCCAACAAACCAGCACCACTGATCGTGGTTATTATAATGTGCAAAACGTGCAATTACGAAGATCTCTGATTGTACACGTATATTACATTATCTATTATTACATTCTTACATTTTCTTGTAATAAACTATGCAATTAATTTGTCTTAATGTCTAAATTGTGCAAGGTGATTATTAATGGAAGAAAAGAAATAATATCAAATAAATACCAGTTAAATCGAATTTATATGGATCTATTTAGTTAGGTTGGAGAATTAACTCAGATAAACGAGAATAAAGGCAAATTCAGAAGTGCAAAGCAACCCTATCAATATACAAAGGGATATCTAAAGGATTGGAATGTATATTCAGAAGATTTAGAGAGATAAAACACAATCCAACTGAAGATCAAGGGATAAATAAATATTTATCTCCAGCCTTATGTCCAACTTTATCAGAAGATCTTTTCTGTTGGGCATGCGATTTTATCCATATCTCCAACTTTATCTCCAGCCTTATCAGAAGATCTTTTTTGTTGGGCTAGCAAGTTAGTCTCATCTTCAAGCGCGCTCTGCCCTCCCCCATTTATCACGCCCCACTTCCCAAAATACGATGAACAAGAGTCGCAACGAGAGTCAGCGACGTATATATGCGAGGAGAATGCCCCATGTGCACATGCTAAACCTAGAATAACCTGAGCAAGCTATATAATCACTATGAAGAAACAACATCACTGCAATATGACATATAAATTTCTAACATCATGATAACATAAGAATAAAAGAATAGAACGAGCAGTAAGTACAATGCACAGAATCAGGGAAACAATGGGAATAAATAAATGCAAGAAAATATCGAGAGAGGACGATCAAGTAAGAGAACTCCGACTCCTCGTAAGGCGTGTGATCCTCTCCAAATACCTGATCAATAAGGCAACAAATATAGATCTAGATGTGTAAATTCAGGGAGAGAAATTCTCAACGAGTGTGTAAAATATAGGGGAAGTGTGCATATATATATATATATATATATATATATATATATATATATATATATATATATATATATATATAATATATATATATATATTATATATAATATATATATATATATATATATATATATATATAGCGAGTTGATCCCCTAAGAACGGTTCTCACGGATTCCTGTGAGAACTTTCACGTGGGTCGTCGGATCTGATAGAGATCTGGTTTTATTTGATTTGATCTATCAGATCTGACGACCCACGTGAAAGTTCTCACAGGAATCCGTGAGAACCGTTCTTAGAGGATCAGCTCCCTATATATATATATCATTTGTGTGCATATTATGATTATATTATAAAAAATATAACAGGTAAGAAGTATCATGCATAACATTAATGAACAATAATGACACCCCAGAACCATATGTATAATGAAGTCGAGAGTACAACTAGGTGTCTATCATGACATATATATAATAGTGTCTATCATGAAATCTATTATTAAT
Source organism: Agave tequilana (assembly GCA_038442645.1). NCBI lineage: Eukaryota > Viridiplantae > Streptophyta > Magnoliopsida > Asparagales > Asparagaceae > Agave > Agave tequilana. The sequence continues at coordinate 311,990 of JAVJIF010002663.1, forward strand.
TAAGTCAGCGAACACTAATTACCACATGGAGTAGACGCATTCCATACTACGCCTACTACGCATGTCAATCAGGGTCCTATATTATTGAAACTGATCAGTTGGAGACATTATCCATGCTTTAGGTTGGTCCCGTACATACCCGAGATCACGTCCCAGACTACTGGCGCTGAACTAAGTCATACTACGAAGTATTACGGTAACAGTATAATAGTAACAACACAGGATGTCAGTCATCCCCGGGAACACTACAGTGGAACCCTATCTAGGCTGCGTAACCTGTATCCTTGGTCCACCCAAAATACATATGCTATCTCCTTCATCAAAATTTTCAATTCTAATGTAAGTTGTTTAATTACATTATTATTCAATTTACTTAGATCAATCAATATTCATGTTATTTAGATTACTGAATGATACAATGATAGTAATAGTACAGTATAACAGTAATCGCATACAGGGTAAACAGTAGCAGTAACCGTGCATACTTATAAACTATACATTGGGTTACGGTCTAATAATACATTCCCAGTAATTTTCAGTAACATAAAATAAAACAATAACATGTCTGAATACTGATCAATAAACAGTCTCTAGAACTGATCAATATCTCATCTATCTACACTAAGATATAACAGGAATGAATCCATCAACTCATAATCTCCCTATAGTCACTATAAACTTCGAGTACTAAGTCCATCATCGAGGTAATCCGATACAGTAAAGCACAAGTTTAATAAACCAATAATTGATTCTATCACTGTAATTTCTATATCTATCAATATGTATATCCAAGTCTCAACACAATGAAATACATACTTAGCTTCATCCAATTAATTTTTCATTATCCAATTACATCTAGATCATCGATCCACTCCCACTACACTCAAGCTCAAATCACAAGATCCAATAAAAGAATATAAAATCAAAATCACTCCAACTAATCCATGTATAGATTCATGTATTAAGAAAATCAGTCTTCTGATAAGGTAACATGCTAATTAAAGCATCCTCAATATTCTAGTGAATTCCCATCTGAATTATCATAAAAATATATCTGATAATTAAATCACATAAAATATGCATCCCTAACCACAATAACGAAATAAACAAATCTCAAGATCAGGTTGAATCACAGTCTAAGGAATATCATAACTGTTGGCCCAAAGGCCCATCACTCTAGTTTTGATGATGATTAACTCATGTAGTTATAGTACTAATGATCTTGTGTTTAATTAGTGACAGATTTGTTATCAAGATCTTAGTAGGTGTGGAGCTTCAACAAAGGATTTAAAGTCAAGTTTTGGAGCTAGCACCGGTTGATTCACGAGCCTATGCATCAAGACCACATCAAGAGTTGAGCTCGTTGGATCGTGTTTGGACCAAGTCTAGAAGATGAGAAGGCTTCAAGTGAAGACCTCATGATCAAGACTTGTGTCTAGGTTTGTTTTAGAAGATTTTGTTTTTAGTTAAATGTAAAGGATAGAATAGTTGGTGAATTGCTCAAGTACATTTACACACACACTCTTGATAGATATGTTTTCACAAAAGATTTTTAGTTTTAGAAAAGAATTTTTACTTTGGAAAAATACCTTTTGGTTTTTGGAATTTCTTATATACATATCTTTTAACCAAAACCAAGTTTAAAGCTTAATGTCAAAAACATAGATATCTTATTTGTGTAGTGGATCATATCCATACACACTATACTTTAATGAATTCAAAATATCTTGTTTTTGTATCATGAAGAAGTTTGGAAAACAAGTTTTAGAAAAATACAAGTTTTCAATTGAGCCAATATTTTCATATTACAAAAATAGTCCAAATCTTTTATAACATGCCTTGATTTTGTGCAAGCATGTTTGTTTATCAAAGTATATTGGTAAAACTATTTTTGTAGATTTTTCAGTATTTTATGGGATTTTATTTTAGCCAAAAAGACCATGTTTTAAATCCCTAATCGTCCAGAGAGCTCTGCTCTTTAGAAAGGCCCCGGACGGCCGGGCGGCCGACCGGACAGAGAGATTGCTCTCTGTATCCTGGCTCGGTCGACCGCCCGGTCGACCGATGGCTCAAACGGTCTGAAATATGACCGTTGGCCGGCCGATCGGACGGTCGACCGTTAGGCCTGACAGACCCCAACGGCTAGTTTTTCTAAGCCTATAAATTTGGGGGTTTGGTCATTGTTTTTCATCAAGATTTTAGGAGAGCTTTGGGCCAGTTTTTCTTATCCTTTTAAAAGAGTTTTCTCCACATATTTGAGAGCAAATATTTCCAATTAAAAGGAGAGTTTTATCAAGAGTGTTAAAAGAGATTCTTTGAGTTTTTCACCACCATTCTCATCCTTATTTTTCTCACAATCACTTGAGCTATCCATTGCTTTATCTATCCATAGGATTATGTTGTGAGAGTTTTTATTTGTGATCAAAGTGTTTAGATCACCAAGATTTCATCTTTGTACTTTGAGGAGGCGGACGTGTGTGTCCGCGGTGTTTCGAGTTCGGGTGCGAACTTGTTGTTTGAGGTGCGGCCTCGACGAGCCGGTGGGCTTGCGGTGTGTACGGGACTAGAGAGTCGAGGGTTTGTAGGTGTTGCGGCATCGAGGAGTGATTGGTTGCTAATGTTACATATTTAATGTCACATTTCCATACTTATTTTAGAATAAAAGCCTGCATTGTCCTAATTATTTGTTTAATTTATTTGTAGGCCCAATCCTTAAGGAGATGAAGAGAAATGAGCCCAAAAGCCCACCAGAATTCTGAATTAAATCAGAGTTAATTCGTACACATAAAATCAGGTAAAAATCAAGAGGTTGAAACCGGTTGAGAAGAATCCTCTCAGAATCGATCGGTTAAAGCCAAGAATCCAAGGCCATTTCGTCAGAATCTGGAGCTCAAACGACAAAACCAACAAAGGATAAAGCCAGAAGAAACCCATGGAGAGACCCACCAACAGGGTGTGGCCATCTGGCCACACCCTGGCCGCGGAAACGCAGCTTGGGCCGCGTTTCCGCGGCAATCTTGGGGAGTTAGGGGGAGCGTGAACTCCCCCGACCTCCCCGGGATTCTGGTTGTTGGGTTTATGCCTATAAAAGGCCATTATCTGCGCTGAAAATGGGACGTCAAGGCAGATTAGGATTTAGCCTAGTTTAAATTCTTTGTAGTTTAGGTTTTTCTTTTCTTGTTATGTAATTTGTATGTAACTTAGGGTAGAAGAAGATTCATGTAAGTAAGAGAGATGCTGAAGTTGAGAGTGACACCGACGATGTACCCTCCTCCTTTCTTCCATTGTCTCTGCAATTAATAAAGGTAAAAGTTCTTTTTATGTTTGTATTTTCTTTTGTTTCGTCTTCCTCTTCTACTTTACCTTGGTTGTTGTTGTTGAGTGTACAAGTGAATTCCAAAGCAAGTATAACTAAGCTACGTGAGAGCCAGCGATAGTTCATGAAGACGTTCTCCTCTTCCAAGCTCCGCATCACCTCGTTCTTCTTATGCTTGACGATATAATGTGCACGGGGACCGAGCTCGAGTTTATGATCTATGCGTTGAACGCCTCCGAAGCAAAAGGTAGAACTTGCAAAAAGGTTTCCAAGTAAGTCAACACTCAACCTAGGTAAGTATTTTCTTTACTTTTCTCTCTCTTTTCTTTTACTTCTTATGTATAGATCAACACCTCCTCAAACTCTTTCTTCTCCACTTCATTGTACATAGTCGCTTTTCATCGTTTTCTGATTTTTCATCTTCTTCATCTCTCACTTTCTTCTTAACTTTAACCATTAACTTTCTTTTTCTTTTTCAAAAATAAAACAGAGAAGAACTTTCGCTTATTTTCTTAACGATTTCAATAAAGAACTGTAAAGCTTCCATCGCAAATCCTCCTTGTGGATCACGACCCGCATAGCCACTTGCTATAGCGGAAGAATTGAGCACTTGCACATATTCATTCTTAAGTTCTATAATCTCGTATTTTTTATGCAGGTTTAGCCTCAATCAAATTTTGCGCCGTTGCCGGGGAGGGTAAAACGGTTTTTTATTGAAATATGAATTTTTATTGAAAATTTTTTAGAACTAAACGAATTTTCTTCTCTGTTGCAGGTTACAGGGCAAGCAAAGCAGGAAAATAAGTTTGCAGTGACATACAAGTGGTATTGAGCCTCTGCTCTCGAAAGCAGAGACCCATTGCCTCTGAATTGCCGCGTTTCCACGGCAAACCGCGGATCCGCGGCAATAAAGAGCTGACTACTAACAGGTTTCTGCAGGGCTGCTAGCTTTGCAAATTCTAGTTTGCTGCAATTATTTATTTCTTATATGCCATCACAAAACCTGCTAATAATCAACAGTAAAAAGTTTGTTGCAAAAGTTAAAAATTGATTAGACGTTTGCATTTTAGGCACGTGTCTTTTCAATTCATTTACTTTTACTGTTGAAGAGTGCTGGAGCAAGGTACGTATGCATTGCATTTAGCATAAGACTCACTTCTTGGTTGATTTATATCGCTTTGAGTGAATCTTACATATCTTGTACACTTGCACAAATTGATCTTAAGGGCACTAACCCATTAACAAGATAAGGTGGGGATTTGATCACCCTTCCTTAGCCCAAAAATCACATTCCAAGCACTCACTAACCCAAGCCTAACTAAAATTGAGTAGACGTTGGCCCTAGGGACATCTCGGACTCAATTAGGAGATTATCCTAAGGGGGAAAAATGTTGGAATCTAACTCCTGCAAAATCAGTGTCTAGGAAAGGGATTGAGGGCCGAAAGCCCGAAGGTTGGTGGTTATTTAATTAAGGAACGTCTTTGACGGAAAACCTCCCACCAACCTTACCCTGACCTGGCTGATTAGCTTGTGGTTAAAGTCTACATTAGACCTCCCGTGGACAGTCTAACCAGTTAGGAGTCGTCTAGTTCCTAAGTCTACCCTAACTTAGGCTAGAATTTTTTCTTTTTTGTTTGTTTATTTGTTTGTTTTTCTTTGTTTGTATTCTATTGTGTGATATGGACTATAATAATAATTTTTTCAACTACAATAATAATCCATATTACACACCGACTTCATTTTCGGATATTACCAACCCGGCATATCATAACTTTGACCAACCTAGTGTGCCGGATTGGTCTTATCCGAATCAATATGACCCATACCCCCCATCTAATAACTATAATTTTCATAATGATTTCAACTCTTCACCGAGTCAGTGGGGATTCACCTCCCCCGAGCATAATTTCCAACCACCTTGCTCTCCTTCTCCACCCAGTCCACATTATGTTCAAGATTCATGCTCAGTTCCACCCGTCCAAATAGGAAACCATCAATTATGGAAATGAGTATGCGTGAGTCCAAACACAAATCCCAAAATCTGATGGGCTCACAATTTCACTACCACTTCCAAGACAATTCTTCATCTTTTCATCAAAACAATGAACCTATCAACTATGAAAAGATGCTTGAAGCCATGACTCAGGCTCAAAACGCTCATAATAGTGACATAGATATGATGGTCGAATCTCTACGTTCTCACCGTTGGACAGTTCTGATGTCACTACCAATTCTGTTGGAGCCGAAGAGTCAGATTGTTTTGGAATCAAGATTCCATTTCAGAACAACCATGTGAACTTACCCAAACTCCAAATGATATTGATAGTTTGGCTAATTTTCCTTTTCCTGAAATAGAACTTGAAAATGATTATGATCCTGAACCCCAACTTAGTGATTCAATTCTATTTCCTGATTCGATTATGACTCCGGTATCTTCACCTGACTTCAATCTTTTCCCGGAGTCAACATTAGATCCTGTACCAATTCATAAAGAAATTGAATCACCTATCTTTGAGGATCATGTTGAACTTGACTAACTATACACTTTTGAAGATCCTATTGACAAATTGGCAAGTTCTCAATTTTTTGATATTGAACTCAATGAGATATGTGACCTAGATTCCCAAATCTGTGATCCAGTTCAACTTTCTGAATCAATATTGACTCCGTTGTGTTACCAAACTTGAGTAATATTTTAGAGTCAGTTTTGATTCCTCCACCTATCATTCCTGAACTGGAATCACCCAAATTAGGTCACAACCCATTGTTAGAAAATACATGTGGACTTGAGTTTCAACTTCTTGACTTGGACCCACTTCTTGAACCAATTTCGACTCCTGAACCTTTACTTGACTTAAGTCACCTTTCTGAGTCGGTATTAGTTCCTGTCCTTCCTGAGCCCAAGTCAACCGTTCTATCATTTCATACTCCATTCTGGGACGAGGTGGTTGACAAATTTGACTCCGAAATCAATTATGGAATATGGAAATTAGATGGGGTTAAATATTTCATAAAGATCCTTCATGGATTTATCTTTTTAATGGGTTATATTAAAGATATTTCTGGTGGGTTCCTCCGAGACCTAAGAAAAGTTGATTGGGCCATGTTTCGTGGACCAATCAGACCACCCACCGGAACCACCACCTTAAGGTAACCTTTTCCTTCCCTTTTGTCTTTTTCATGCATCTATGCATTAATTCATACATTGAGGACAATGCATGAGATAGGTGTGGGGAGGGTCTAACATAACTTTTCTTTTTCTTTAAAAAAAATTAACATTTTTCTTTACTTTTAAAAAACTTTTTGAAAAATAGAAACAATATTTTGACTTATTTTTATAAGAAATTAAGTTAATCTTAAGGAATAGGAAAATCCAAATTAGGATTTCTTATACTTAATCAAAATAAGATTATTTGTTTGATTTATAGAGTTAGGAAGATAATTTGTCAAAGTAATTTAGTCTTGATCTTTACCTTGATGAAATATGCACACATCATACACTTACACACTTAGGGTTCAAAAACAAAGATTCTTATGCCTTATAAAAAATATATATATAAAACAAATCTAATTATTGATTAGCTAGGTGCTTTGGCCTAAGAAAGCCTTAGTATTTATGCAAAAGATAATTAGATGAGTTTGAAAAAAAAAAAAAAAAACAGTCTAATTATTGATTAGCTAGGTGCTTTGGCCTAAGCAAGCCTTAGTATTTATGCGAAAGATGATTAGATAAGTTTGAAAAGAAAATCCTCTGATTAAGCTGGGTATTTGTGCCTAATAAAGCATAAGTATTCACAACTAAAAGAGGTTCATATAATAAAATCCTTAGTTTTGTGGCCTTATTTGCTCGAGTTCTTAAGTCCTTGGGGTGTTTTCTCACCTGGTACCCTAAGATCGTTTGGTTTGGGAGTCATCGATTAAAGGCTCGTTACATGGGCAGATTAGAAAGCCTAATAAAACTAAGAAATAATACCACAAAAAAAAGTATATATATAAAAATAAATAAGGCATAAGAGTTAAAGTTAATGAACCCTTAGTCAAAATTTTCACAGTCACAAGTGCATATGACTTAGGGTAAGTAATAAACTAGATGAGAAGTACAATTTGACTCCTTACTTTGATTGATAACAAATTTTTGAATAGAGACTAAGTTTAGGAATGAAAAATTCGGCTTTCCTATAACTTATAGATTGCTTAGATCTTACAATCATATTTCAAATATTTTTCTCTTTCAAAATGCTTTTCGAAAATACTAACTCTTTATTTCTCTTTCTTTATGGATTTTGTGGGTGTAATCCGCTGAAAACCCTCACGAGACAAAACTCGTCCTCTAGGGGGAACCTAGAGGTTTAACGGCTTGTTGCACATGCTCAGTGCAATCGCGCGACCTGCGAAAGTGGTCTAATAATCCTTAGTATAATTTAGTTGTTTTTGCTCGAGGACGAGTAAAAGATAGGTATGGGGGTGTGATTGGTTGCTAATGTTGCATATTTAATGTCACATTTTCATACTTATTTTAGAATAAAAGCCTGCATTGTCCTAATTATTTGTTTAATTTATTTGCAGGCCCAATCCTTAAGAGATGAAGAGAAATGAGCCCAAAAGCCCACCAGAATTCTGAATTAAATCAGAGTTAATTCGTACACATAAAATCAGGGCAAAAATCAAGAGGTTGAAACTGGTTGAGAAGAATCCTCTCAGAATCGATCGGTTAAAGCCAAGAATCCAAGGCCATTTCGTCAGAATCCGGAGCTCAAACGACAAAACCAACAAAGGATAAAGCCAGAAGAAACCCATGGAGAGACCCACCAACAGGGTGTGGCCATCTGGCCACACCCTGGCCGCGGAAACGCGGCTTGGGCCGCGTTTCCGCGGCAATCTTGGGGAGTTAGGGGGAGCGTGAACTCCCCCGACCTCCCCGGGATTCTGGTTGTTTGGTTTATGCCTATAAAAGGCCATTATCTGCGCTGAAAAATGGGACGTCAAGGCAGATTAGGATTTAGCCTAATTTTAATTCTTTATAGTTTAGGTTTTCTTTTCTTGTTATATAATTTGTATGTAACTTAGGGTAGAAGAAGATTCATGTAAATAAGAGAGAGAGGCTGAAGTTGAGAGTGACACCGACGATGTACCCTCCTCCTTTCTTCCATTGTCTCTGCAATTAATAAAGGTAAAAGTTCTTTTTATGTTTGTATTTTCTTTTGTTTCGTCTTCCTCTTCTACTTTACCTTGGTTGTTGTTGTTGAGTGTACAAGTGAATTCCAAAGCAAGTATAACTAAGCTACGTGAGAGCCAGCGATAGTTCATGAAGACGTTCTCCTCTTCCAAGCTCCGCATCACTTCGTTCTTCTTATGCTTGACGATATAATGTGCACGGGGACCGAGCTCGAGTTTATGATCTATGCGTTGAACGCCTGCGAAGCAAAAAGGTAGAACTTGCAAAAAGGTTTCCAAGTAAGTCAACACTCAACCTAGGTAAGTATTTCTTTACTTTTCTCTCTCTCTTTTCTTTTACTTCTTATGTATAGATCAACACCTCCTCAAACTCTTTCTTCTCCACATCATTGTACATAGTCGCTTTTCATCATTTTCTGATTTTCCATCTTCTTCATCTCTCACTTTCTTCTTAACTTTAACCATTAACTTTCTTTTTCTTTTTCATAAAATAAAACAGAGAAGAACTTTCGCTTATTTTCTTAACGATTTCAATAAAGAACTGTAAAGCTTCCATCGCAAATCCTCCTTGTGGATCACGACCCCATAGCCACTTGCTATAGCAGAAGAATTGAGCACTTGCACATATTCATTCTTAAGTTCTATAATCTCGTATTTTTTATGCAGGTTTAGCCTCAATCAAATTTTGGCGCCGTTGCCGGGGAGGGTAAAACGGTTTTTATTGAAATATGAATTTTTATTGAAAATTTTTTAGAACTAAACGAATTTTCTTCTCTGTTGCAGGTTACAGGGCAAGCAAAGCAGGAAAATAAGTTTGCAGTGACATACAAGTGGTATTGAGCCTCTGCTCTCGAAAGCAGAGACCCATTGCCCTCTGAATTGCCGCGTTTCCACGGCAAAAGCCGCGGATCCGCGGCAATAAAGAGCTGACTACTAACAGGTTTCTGCAGGGCTGCTAGCTTTGCAAATTCTAGTTTGCTGCAATTATTTATTTCTTATATGCCATCACAAAAACCTGCTAATAATCAACAGTAAAAAAGTTTGTTGCAAAAGTTAAAAATTGATTAGACGTTTGCATTTTAGGCACGTGTCTTTTCAATTCATTTACTTTTACTGTTGAAGAGTGCTGGAGCAAGGTACGTATGCATTGCATTTAGCATAAGACTCACTTCTTGGTTGATTTATATCGCTTTGAGTGAATCTTACATATCTTGTACACTTGCACAAATTGATCTTAAGGGCACTAACCATTAACAAGATAAGGTGGGGATTTGATCACCCTTCCTTAGCCCAAAAATCACATTCCAAGCACTCACTAACCCAAGCCTAACTAAAATTGAGTAGACGTTGGCCCTAGGGACATCTCGGACTCAATTAGGAGATTATCCTAAGGGGGAAAAGTGTTGGAATCTAACTCCTGCAAAATCAGTGTCTAGGAAAGGGATTGAGGGCCGAAAGCCCGAAGGTTGGTGGTTATTTAATTAAGGAACGTCTTTGACGGAAAACCTCCCACCAACCTTACCCTGACCTGGCTGATTAGCTTGTGGTTAAAGTCTACATTAGACCTCCCGTGGACAGTCTAACCAGTTAGGAGTCGTCTAGTTCCTAAGTCTACCCTAACTTAGGCTAGAATTTTTTCTTTTTTGTTTGTTTATTTGTTTGTTTTTCTTTGTTTGTATTCTATTGTGTGATATGGACTATAATAATAATTTTTTCAACTACAATAATAATCCATATTACACACCGACTTCATTTTCGGATATTACCAACCCGGCATATCATAACTTTGACCAACCTAGTGTGCCGGATTGGTCTTATCCGAATCAATATGACCCATACCCCCCATCTAATAACTATAATTTTCATAATGATTTCAACTCTTCACCGAGTCAGTGGGGATTCACCTCCCCCGAGCATAATTTTCCAACCACCTTGCTCTCCTTCTCCACCCAGTCCACATTATGTTCAAGATTCATGCTCAGTTCCACCCGTCCAAAATAGGAAACCATCAATTATGGAAATGAGTATGCGTGAGTCCAAACACAAATCCCAAAATCTGATGGGCTCACAATTTCACTACCACTTCCAAGACAATTCTTCATCTTTTCATCAAAACAATGAACCTATCAACTATGAAAAGATGCTTGAAGCCATGACTCAGGCTCAAAACGCTCATAATAGTGACATAGATATGATGGTCGAATCTCTACGTTCTCACGTTGGACAGTTCTGATGTCACTACCAATTCTGTTGGAGCCGAAGAGTCAGATTGTTTTGGAAATCAAGATTCCATTTCAGAACAACCATGTGAACTTACCCAAACTCCAATGATATTGATAGTTTGGCTAATTTTCCTTTTCCTGAAATAGAACTTGAAAATGATTATGATCCTGAACCCCAACTTAGTGATTCAATTCTATTTCCTGATTCGATTATGACTCCGGTATCTTCACCTGACTTCAATCTTTTCCCGGAGTCAACATTAGATCCTGTACCAATTCATAAAGAAATTGAATCACCTATCTTTGAGGATCATGTTGAACTTGACTAACTATACACTTTTGAAGATCCTATTGACAAATTGGCAAGTTCTCAATTTTTTGATATTGAACTCAATGAGATATGTGACCTAGATTCCCAAATCTGTGATCCAGTTCAACTTTCTGAATCAATATTGACTCCTGTTGTGTTACCAAACTTGAGTAATATTTTAGAGTCAGTTTTGATTCCTCCACCTATCATTCCTGAACTGGAATCACCCAAATTAGGTCACAACCCATTGTTAGAAAATACATGTGGACTTGAGTTTCAACTTCTTGACTTGGACCCGCTTCTGAACCAATTTCGACTCCTGAACCTTTACTTGACTTAAGTCACCTTTCTGAGTCGGTATTAGTTCCTGTCCTTCCTGAGCCCAAGTCAACCGTTCTATCATTTCATACTCCATTCTGGGACGAGGTGGTTGACAATTTTGACTCCGAAATCAATTATGGAATATGGAAATTAGATGGGGTTAAATATTTCATAAAGATCCTTCATGGATTTATCTTTTTAATGGGTTATATTAAAGATATTTCTGGTGGGTTCCTCCGAGACCTAAGAAAAGTTGATTGGGCCATATTTCGTGGACCAATCAGACCACCACCGGAACCACCACCTTAAGGTAACCTTTTCCTTCCCTTTTGTCTTTTTCATGCATCTATGCATTAATTCATACATTGAGGACAATGCATGAGATAGGTGTGGGGGAGGGTCTAACATAACTTTTCTTTTTCTTTAAAAAAAAATTAACATTTTTCTTTACTTTTAAAAAACTTTTTGAAAAAATAGAAACAATATTTTGACTTATTTTTATAAGAAATTAAGTTAATCTTAAGGAATAGGAAAATCCAAATTAGGATTTCTTATACTTAATCAAAGTAAGATTATTTGTTTGATTTATAGAGTTAGGAAGATAATTTGTCAAAGTAATTTAGTCTTGATCTTTACCTTAATGAAATATGCACACATCATACACTTACACACTTAGGGTTCAAAAACAAAGATTCTTATGCCTTATAAAAAAAATATATATATAAACAAATCTAATTATTGATTAGCTAGGTGCTTTGGCCTAAGAAAGCCTTAGTATTTATGCAAAAGATAATTAGATGAGTTTGAAAAAAAAAAAAAACAAGTCTAATTATTGATTAGCTAGGTGCTTTGGCCTAAGCAAGCCTTAGTATTTATGCGAAAGATGATTAGATAAGTTGAAAAGAAAAATCCTCTGATTAAGCTGGGTATTTGTGCCTAATAAAGCATAAGTATTCACAACTAAAAGAGGTTCATATAATAAAAATCCTTAGTTTTGTGGCCTTATTTGCTCGAGTCCTTAAGTCCTTGGGGGTGTTTTCTCACCTGGTACCCTAAGATCGTTTGGTTTGGGAGTCATCGATTAAAGGCTCGTTACATGGGCAGATTAGAAAGCCTAATAAAACTAAGAATAATACCACAAAAAAAAGTATATATATAAAAATAAATAAGGCATAAGAGTTAAGTTAATGACCCCTAGTCAAAATTTTCACAGTCACAAGTGCATATGACTTAGGGTAAAGTAATAAACTAGATGAGAAGTACAATTTGACTCCTTACTTTGATTGATAACAAATTTTTGAATAGAGACTAAGTTTAGGAATGAAAAATTCGGCTTTCTATAACTTATAGATTGCTTAGATCTTACAATCATATTTCAAATATTTTTCTCTTTCAAAATGCTTTTCGAAAATACTAACTCTTTATTTCTCTTTCTTTATGGATTTTGTGGGTGTAATCCGCTGAAAACCCTCACGAGACAAAACTCGTCCTCTAGGGGGAACCTAGAGGTTTAACGGCTTGTTGCACATGCTCAGTGCAATCGCGCGACCTGCGAAAGTGGTCTAATAATCCTTAGTATAATTTAGTTGTTTTGCTCGAGGACGAGCAAAAGATAGGTATGGGGGTGTGATTGGTTGCTAATGTTGCATATTTAATGTCACATTTTCATACTTATTTTAGAATAAAAGCCTGCATTGTCCTAATTATTTGTTTAATTTATTTGCAGGCCCAATCCTTAAGGAGATGAAGAGAAATGAGCCCAAAAGCCCACCAGAATTCTGAATTAAATCAGAGTTAATTTGTACACATAAAATCAGGGCAAAAATCAAGAGGTTGAAACTGGTTGAGAAGAATCCTCTCAGAATCGATCGGTTAAAGCCAAGAATCCAAGGCCATTTCGTCAGAATCCGGAGCTCAAACGACAAAACCAACAAAGGATAAAGCCAGAAGAAACCCATGGAGAGACCCACCAACAGGGTGTGGCCATCTGGCCACACCCTGGCCGCGGAAACGCGGCTTGGGCCGCGTTTCCGCGGCAATCTTGGGGAGTTAGGGGGAGCGTGAACTCCCCCGACCTCCCCGGGATTCTGGTTGTTGGGTTTATGCCTATAAAAGGCCATTATCTGCGCTGAAAATGGGACGTCAAGGCAGATTAGGATTTAGCCTAATTTTAATTCTTTATAGTTTAGGTTTTTTCTTTTCTTGTTATATATTTGTATGTAACTTAGGGTAGAAGAAGATTCATGTAAATAAGAGAGAGAGGCTGAAGTTGAGAGTGACACCGACGATGTACCCTCCTCCTTTCTTCCATTGTCTCTGCAATTAATAAAGGTAAAAGTTCTTTTTATGTTTGTATTTTCTTTTGTTTCGTCTTCCTCTTCTACTTTACCTTGGTTGTTGTTGTTGAGTGTACAAGTGAATTCCAAAGCAAGTATAACTAAGCTACGTGAGAGCCAGCGATAGTTCATGAAGACGTTCTCCTCTTCCAAGCTCCGCATCACTTCGTTCTTCTTATGCTTGACGATATAATGTGCACGGGGACCGAGCTCGAGTTTATGATCTATGCGTTGAACGCCTTCGAAGCAAAAAGGTAGAACTTGCAAAAAGGTTTCCAAGTAAGTCAACACTCAACCTAGGTAAGTATTTCTTTACTTTTCTCTCTCTCTTTTCTTTTACTTCTTATGTATAGATCAACACCTCCTCAAACTCTTTCTTCTCCACATCATTGTACATAGTCGCTTTTCATCATTTTCTGATTTTCCATCTTCTTCATCTCTCACTTTCTTCTTAACTTTAACCATTAACTTTCTTTTTCTTTTTCATAAAATAAAACAGAGAAGAACTTTCGCTTATTTTCTTAACGATTTCAATAAAGAACTGTAAAGCTTCCATCGCAAATCCTCCTTGTGGATCACGACCCGCATAGCCACTTGCTATAGCGGAAGAATTGAGCACTTGCACATATTCTTTCTTAAGTTCTATAATCTCGTATTTTTTGTGCAGGTTTAGCCTCAATCAAGGAGTGATCCATTGGGATCAAGCATAGTGGAAATCCTTCGTGTGTCGAAGGCGGGGATGTAGAGTAAGTGTGCTCGAACCCTCGAAACAAATCCCTTATGTTTGCGATTGCTCACTCTCTCTCTATCTCCTTGTTTATATCTGCATTCTATATTGTGCTAATCTTTATATGCATGATACATTTGTGCTTAATTGATATATATGTTGGGTTTGTTTGCTAACACTTGTATTCAACCAAGAGAGCCAACGCGGCACCTCAACCCATTCAAGGGGAATCTAGAGGAGTTTGTTCAGAGCCCTTCACGGGGAATTCAGCAACACTTTTGTGTTATACGTGGTGTTTAGTGTAAGAGTTTAGTTTAGGTCATAATAGTTTTTACTTCCACATTATTTGGCATTAGTGACCATTAGATTAGCCATCACTTATTCACCCCCCTCTAGGTGAATTACAATAACTCGACCCGAATCTGAAGTGGTAATTCTCTACACATGAATGATAGAACACTAATGTCTTGATGATACAATAACAAATCCATAAACACATAAACATCAAATCAATTATCTGTAGTATATCTAAATTATCTCATATCGTATAATAATCCACGCCAATAATCTTTTATTCCACCAATCCAATATCCCGATCAAACTGGTCGATCATCATAACTAGACTCTATCATAACACAGTGATCATTTCTAAGCATTGAAAAATTAGCCAACCTAACTAATAATAATAGAATAATGTTGAACACAACTACACGCTCTCATGAAATGATAAACTAGAACTCATAAACTAATATTAACTATACAAGTAAATTCACCAACAATTATAAATAATAAATAAGTAAATACTAACATGAAATGACGTGGTTCTGAGTCTAATCACTATCAGGTCTTCACTGTAGGAACTGATCTGGATCTCTGAATCGCCTCGTGTGTCGGGTCTTCGAATCACCAATGTATCGGGTCCACAACAATACAAATTCGGTCTCTGTTATCGGTTCGGACGCGCAATTAGTCTGAGTGCTGCAACTAAATACACACTCACCCATATATTCACACGTATAGTCAGATATGCACGTACACACTTACACACACACATACAAATATATATACATACACGACACACAGATGCACTCAAA
>JAVJIF010002664.1:0-131826 GCA_038442645.1 Agave tequilana
AATTTCATTTTTTGTTTCCAAGTGGTCAAACTCACCCCAAATGACCTGACATCACTTATAAATGTTTTCATCCTTTGCCTATAAATAGAGGTCATGAGTTTTGATTTTTAACAAGAAAATATCCAAGTTTTCAAGAGTTTTCAAGAGAGAAGTGTTTTTATAGATTTCTATTTCAAGTTCTTCCTTTTCCAAAGCTTTTTTAGTTGGTTTATAAGTCTTCTAAATCTCTTCAACTAAATTTCTTTTCTCACTTAGCTTCTTGAGCCTCAATTCATATTCACTCTATAAGAAGTTTTAAGAGAGTGTTTGTGGTCTTGCTAAGATCACTAAGTGCCTTGTAATCTATTGGCTTTTGGTTCCTCTTGTGTGGAGGATAGAGTTGTTGGAGTTGGGTACTCCAATCTTGAGTGGTCGTGAAAGTTTCCTTAGTGGATATAGTGAAAATCTTTCATAATGGTGAAGGCGGGGACGTAGAGCAGTGGTTTGAACCTCGAAACAAATTATCCTGTGTTTGTGTTTGATTTTATCTTGCTCCTTATCGCTTTACATTTATATACTTGTGATATTCTTTGTCTTGCTTTCATTATAGCATTAATTCTATCTTCTTGCATTTTCAGTCTATACTCATATCAACAAGGAAGCAATTAGCACCTCAACTCATTAACTAGAGGAATCAAAAAGGAGAAGTTTTAGAGCCCTTCACCCAGAATTCAGCTTCAATTTTTTTTTGAGTGACCTCTTGTATAATACATCTTAACTAGTTTTAAAAAGTGCATTTGATTAGCATAAAACCTTTCACCCCCTCCCCTCTAGGTGTTTTTCATATTCCTTAGCTAAAAATTCTTACCCCTCTTCTATAGCAGCTCTAGCTATTTATAGGAGTTCTAGGGTAAAATTGTCCCTTAAAACCCTCCATAATGGTGGTCAACTCCCCTCATTACGTGGCAGTACTTGACCCAGTAAGAGGGTAGTTATAACTGAGATGCAGGGCTCCACTATAGTTGAATGCGGCTTGAGCTTTGCGTTTAGCCGTTGAGGTGATGATGGGTGCGGGTCTTGAGCTCCGCGTTTGGACGCTGAGGTGGTGTTGAAATGCGAGCATCAAACTCTGTGTTTTCTCATTGACGTGATATTAGACGCGTGTCTCGAGCTTCGCGTTTGAGGTGCGGGCTTTAAGCTCTGTGTCTTGGCATTGATTGGTGCTGAGACACGAGTTTCGAGCCCGGCGTCTTGGCATTGGAGGGATGCTAGGGCGAGGGCTTCGAGCCCTGCGGCTTGGCATTGCACGAGTGGCTTTGATTAGCCATGCGTCTAAGTATGGACTATGTTATCTGATGACTTATCTTCAGTGATTTTTAGACAATCTACAGAACCCCCTCCAAAGTTTTTGAAACTCCGTGGTTGACTGGGACGGGCTTCGAAACACTTGGAATTTTCTATTGGCAGCAAACTCTCAAGAATGGACTGGCAATCTTTCGAGATACCTTGAGTTTGATCGTGTCGAGATTTTGGTCTTCGTGAGTGTACTGTTAAACTCTTTGAAGTCACTAGAGATGATTATCGTGAGTGTCCATATATGCAGTCCAGACCTCATCGGTACTCTGAGCTAGTTGTAGGTGTACTGTTGAACCGAGAGAAATCACCAACTGCTTTTGCCAGTGTACTATTGAATTGATTGTAGAAGCAAAGACAGAATACAAGTCTTGTAGACGTGAAAGTCGTGTTGCCTTGGAGACGCAGACCTCGTCTGAAAAGAAACGTGGTTCTCATTCATTGGGGAGATGCGAATATCGAAGTGGAGACACAGCTCTCACTTTGTTTAAGTGACACAGATGATTAACTCATGTAGTTATAGTACTATTGATCTTTATGCTAATAAAGCTTCAGATATTTAATCAAGATCTTAGTCAGTATTTAGCTTTAACAAAAGTTCGAAGTTAAGTTTTGAAATTAGCACGTGTTGATTCAAGAGCTCGCGCTTTCAAAGATCGCATCAAGTACTCAAATAGGAGTCTAGCTCTTTGGATCAAGGTTTGGACTAAGTCAAGATGGAGAAGAAGATTTTTAAGAGAAAATTTTCAAGACTTGAGTCTAGCTTTATAAGTGTTAAGATTTTGTGCTTTTAAATGAAATGTAAAAGATAGATTAGTTGTGCATTGCTCAAACTCATTTACACACGCACAAAATTTATATAGTGTTTTCATAAGGAAAAGTTTTAGAAAATTTGGTTTCGGTTTTAACCAATTGAATTTCAAAGAATATATCTTGAGTTTCATGAATAGATTTCATTAAAAACAAGTTTACATGTTTTATATGTATATTAGATTTCATCCATATACATTATTGGTTCAAATATTTAGAAAAAACTTATTTGATGTTTCTATATCATGTGTTTAACTTTTGTTAAAGTCAAATTTTATTTTGAGCTTATTGTCAAAAATATAGATATTTCATCTTATATGTGTATTAGATCATATCCATACACACTATGCTTCAATAGTGTTTTAGTATCTTGTTTTTTGTACTTGAACAAGTTTTGAAAAAATAGATTTTTCATTTCAAAGTTGATTTTGAAAAATACGGGTTTTGGTTTAAGGCTAAAATTCTATACCTCAAAATAGTTCAAATTATTTGTAATATGTGTTTGATTTTTGATCACATATATTTGAATTTCAAAGTGTTTCAAATAACTTATTTTTGTGGATTTTTATATATTTTAAAAAAAATTTAGGATTTTAAAAGACAAGCTCAAATCCTTAAAACCCTGACCTGGGCTTCTGGCGGTCGACCGACCGGTCGATCGAACCAGAGGTCGGTCGACTGAGCGGTCGACCGATGTGCACATGACGTGCACAAAGCCCTGTCTTAAGGATCGGTCAACCGGACGGTCAATCGATCCAGAGAGTTTGCTCTCTGGAATTGGCCCTGGTCGATCGAGCAGCCGACCAGCCAGAGAGCAGTGCTCTCTAGTTCTTGCCTCGGTCGACTGACCAGTCGACCGACAATTCAAGACCTGGGTGCGACCGCCGGTAACCCTAACGGTTATAAATATGACCGTTGGCCATCTACCGACATGCCAATCTGACCTATAACGGCTAGTTTTCTGATGCCTCTATAAATGGGACTTTTGGCCAAATTTTTTTGTTTGATTTTTAGGCTATTTTTTAAAGCTCTTCTACAGAGTTTCTAAGCAAGTTTTAGAGCTTCATTTTCATATCCAAAAGAGAGTTTTTAATAGTGAATCTCTTGTGTTTTCAAAAGTATTTTCTTGAGAGTTTCACCTCTTCATCTATCTAGTTTTCTCACACAAGCTTGAGCTTTACATTGTTATATCAATCCTATGGGATCCTTATTGTGAGAGAGTTATTTTTGTGATCAAGAGAAGTGATCATAAGTGTTCCACTTCCTTGTATTAGAAATTTGTAGAGGTGCGGCCTCGACAACTAGTGTGCTTGTGTGTGTTGTTCTTGCAGGAACAAGTGAGCGACTTACGGGTCCAAGAGTTCTTAAGGGAGCTTGTTGTATGTGTTGCGGCATCAAGTGATCTTGCGGGATCGATTCTAGCGAAAATCCTACATAGTGTTGAAGGTGGGGACATAGAGCAAGTGTGCTCGAACCTCGAAATAATTCTCCCGTGTTTGCGATTGATCATCTCTCTTTCTCTTACTTGTCTTTATATCTTGCATATTCTTATTGTGCTTATCTTTATATGCTTGATATATATTGTGCTTAATTGAATATATATGCTTGAGATTGTTTGCTCACACTTGTATTCAACCAAAAGAGCCATAGTGGCACCTCAACTCTTAATTTAGAGGAATCTTGAGAAGATAGTTCAGAGCCCTTCACCGGGAATTCAGCTACACTCTAGTGTTATACGTTGTGTGTTAGACTAATAGTTTTGAGGTTGCATAATTATTTTTTTAATTCTGTATTATTTTTCATTGGATTAGCTTGTCACCTATTCCCTCAGGTGACTTACAATTGGTATCAGAGCTTGGTGCTCTTGATTTGGGTCCAAAAACCTTGAGTTAATGATCCTCATTTTAGCTAATCATAATATTTGTACACACACCTCATGGATTTCATATCACCTCTCATGTTTGACATTCTTGACTTCCAAACTTAGAAAGTTAAGATGTCCATGTACCAAAAGCCCTAGGCTTTCATGTTTATTTTGCCACTATTAAAAATTTTTATTTGGTAAATGGCAAAAATCTTGAGGTTAATGCAAAGCCCTTCATGCATTATTGTCAACCCTAAATGATAAATATTTGTCTAGGGTTTCGAACATTAATTCGACTTTTGTAGTTTGGAACACTCTTCTCACTCTTGGGAAACAAAAGCAAAATGACAAAGAGAGCGACTTGGATGATGGAAGTGCCACTTTCAGTCTGTTTTATATGGTCCAAGGGGATGACCCCCTTGAGGTAAATTCTGATCCGAGTTAGATGAAGAAGTTGAGATGCCGTATGATGACCCGGTATTATTTTGCCAACAACTTCTTAAAAGACATGATTGTTAAAAATGGAAAAAAAGAAATTAAAAAATGAAAAGGATTCCATTTTAAAAGAAAAGATTCTTTTCAAAATAAATTTGAAATTGTTTCTCAAGAAAATGAATTTTTGAAAAACCAAGTTATTTTGGTGGAAAAGGAAAAGGAAATTATTTTAAATGAAAATAACTCTTTGAAAAAGAAAATTATTTTTAAAGAAAAATATTCTAAACAGAAAATTAATTTTGAATCACACTCTTGTCATGTTTCTCATGCTAATAATGTTGCATCTTCTTTTTGATAAAAATGATATTCATGTTTTGAAATAGAATTGATTGTTTGGGCTCCACTTTGCGCCAATGTGAATTTAACCACTTTAAATTGAAATCTATATTTCACAAGAAATAAGTTCCACACATCCATGCACATACCCCACAGCATACATCATATGCACACCATGATCAACCCATTCTCATATGTATGTTAGAGTGTACAATTGTACACATCGTGATCGCAAAGGCCATCATGCAAGATTTTACTTTGATAGAATAAATCATTTAAATTTTGTAAATAAAAATATTTGGGTTCCAATTGTTTCTAACCCCCGTGGACCCAAAAAGATATGGGTGCAAAAATATTCACCACTTATTTTTGATGTAGGTGTGTGATTGTTATTCATTTTTGCATCATTTTCCACTTCCATATCATGCTATATGTAAATAAAAATAAGCTTTTTATTCCTTTTCTCTCTAAATTTGCAGGTCCACCATTAATGGAGAGGAAGGCCTATAATCAATGGAATTATCAAGGAATTAATGGGATTAATTAAAAGCCAAAAGGAAAAGCCCAAAAGTCAAGTCCAGATCTGGAGTCGTCAACGCATATCCCCAGCCTTCTAGAAGATCCAGCGTGGCTAATAAACTGTAACAGAACGGCAACAGAAATCGTTGGCGCAACGGCCAAGATTCTGCCGCGGAAACGCAGCTCTGGCCGCAGATCCGCGGCAGGAATCTGGCCGTTGAGCCAGCTTTTGATCCCACGGTCGAGATTTGAGAGCCTCATCCTCTGGAGCCTATAAATAGACCCCTAGGGCCTCTGCGAAAAAGAGAGGAGAGATAGGAGAGAAGAGCTTGTATTTTTTGAGAAAATTGTAGGGATTTTCTCTAGCTTCCTTTAGTGCTCTTGTAATCTTCTTCTTCCTTCTAGAATTCTGCAAAGAGAGAAAGAGAGAGTGTGAAAGCTTGTAATTGAAGTAGTGACAACTTGAATGTAAGGATTTATCCATCTATCTTCTCTTCTTTACAAATTCTAGTGCTTTGCTTTCTTGTGCTTTACTTTCTTCAGGCTTTATTTCCATTGCATTTTCTTCTTCCATGAATTGTTGTGTTCTTTCCATTATAATATCTAGCTAACTCTTTATAACATGACTAGCTAACCACTAACTTTACTAACTTCTAACTCTTGGTGATTGCTTTATTATGATCTTGTAATTTCAAGTCTCTATTATCCCCAATGAAGATGAGTTACTTTAGTTCTTGGCAAATGCTTGTTTTCCTTCCATATGATTCATGTGAGCCTCATTTAGAGCCTTGTCTTTAGAACAAGTGCCTTGATGGAACATGGAGATGGAGCACCTAACTATACTATTTGTAGTACAATTTTCTTACTTCAATGCTAGCTCGATTATGGCTTTGAATGACTAATGAATCTTGTATCTTCTTCCTTAGCATTACCTTGAGTGACACTCCTTGATTCCACCATTGAAAATCTATCTTGAGAGCCGATGAATCAATGAAGCTACAAGCCAAGACCGAGAAGAACACTCATCTTCCAAGTGGGAAAGTATTTGACCTAACAAGTAAGACAAACCTTTGCCGATGAATCAACATGAGGCATGCATCACCCTGTGAGATTAGTAAGTTAGTAAATTAGAAGGGTTAGCTAGTCATGGTTTCTTCTATCTAAAAGTCTTTCAAAAGTTTTCCTTCTCAAGTTTTCTTTTCAAAGCTAGTCAAGTTTTCAAGTTTTTTTCACTTTTCTTTCTATTGTTTTTCTTTTCATGCAACAAATCGACAACAAATTCTTCCTCTACTTTTCAATGTCATTTTGTTTCTTTTGAACATAGAAGAACTCTCGTTTTCTTTCTTCACAACTCAACCGTTAAAGCTTCCATCGCGAGCTCTCCCTGAGGATCGACCCGTAATAGCTCATACTACTACGGTGATTCGGAAGGAGTAAAGTAACATTGTGAACACATT
This sequence comes from Agave tequilana, assembly GCA_038442645.1. Classification (NCBI taxonomy): domain Eukaryota; kingdom Viridiplantae; phylum Streptophyta; class Magnoliopsida; order Asparagales; family Asparagaceae; genus Agave; species Agave tequilana. Next base: position 6,754 of record JAVJIF010002664.1, read on the forward strand.
TTTGGAGTTTTTGAGCATCACTCACGAGTGTCGAATGTTATTTCTAAACCCTCTCTCTCTGAATTTAGTACACTCCTCCATTCCGAACAAAATTTTTGGCGCCGTTGCCGGGGAACGGGAATGGTTTTGTTTTCACGTTTTTGTTAACATTGTCTTCTCTGTTTTGGTGTACAGGACATTCTTTACAGGATCTTAACATTGCAGAACATAAACTAGCTTTGCTTCTCCCTGCTCTTGAAAGCAGGGCCCCAGCTTCTAAAGAACCGCCACGGAAACGCGACTTGTGCCGCGAAAACGCGGCCATTTTGTAATCATTGTGTATCTTGTTGTGCTGGGATGTGTTCATTGTAATAGCTAGTAGATTTGTACTGTTATCTTTCCTGCTTTGATTGCCTACACACCGTAATAAACTAAAGAACTAAAATACGGTATTTGGACGCTTTTAAAATGGTTTAGACATTTGCATTTAGGCACGTGTCAATTCAATTCCAATATACTGTATTTTGTTCTGTTGCTGTGATCTGGATTGAGGTGTACATATGACATTGCATATAGCATAGGACAAACACGTGGGTGATTTATCGCTTTGTGTTATATCTTGTCTATATTGCACACTTGCACGAATTGAAATTAAGGGCAAAACCAATAAATAAGGTGGGATTTCATCACCCTTCCTTAGCCCAAAAATCACCTCCCCACTCACACAACCCAAGCCCTAATAAAATTTGATAAACGTTGGCCCCTAGGGACATCTCGGACTCATTAAGAGATTGACCGAGGTGGAACTTGTTTGAATCTTACTCTTGTGAAATCGGTGTCTAAGGTTGGAGATTAAGAGGTTACGCCTCGAAGATATCATAGTTTGGCGTAATTAAGGCCCGTTGCTTACGCACAGATACCTCCCACCGTATTTTGCCCCTACCTGGCCGATTAGCTTGTGGTCGGATTCAAGCAACACCTCCCCCGTAATCGACCAGTTAGGAGTCGTCTAGGTCTAGGTCAACCCTACTTTAGGCTTGGTTTTGATTTTCTTTCTTTTTGTTTGTTGTTTGATTTTTCTTTTTTTGTGATTGTTTGTGAAATGGAATTCAACAATAACAATTCTTTCAATCCGAATATGAATCCATATTTCACACCAACCCCATTCGATTCGGATAATTCCAACCCGGTTTTTTACAATATGCACCAACCAAATAAACCGGGTTGGCCTTATCCGAATCAATACAACCCATACCCACATTCTTATGACTATAATTTTCAAAATAATTTCAACTCGTCACAGAGTCAATGGGGATTCACCTCCCCCGAGTTAAATTTTCAACCTCCTTGTCCCCCGTGTCCACCATATTCATCTTGTCCACAATATTCATTCCCCGATTTCGCTTCCTATACTCCTTTTCTGAACTACCAATTGAAGAAAAATCTGAGTTTGAAAGAGAGTAGAAGCCAATTTACAAGAGGTCGAGCGACTACTTCAGAAAAGTAGGGCCTCTCCAATTCCACAATATTTTCAAGAGTCTTACTCGGTTCCACCTCCTTATATGAACAACCATCTTCCTGGGAACGAGTAAGGAATTCTTGCGTGAGCCCGAACAAGAATCAAGTCTGATGGACTCACGATTTCACCACAATTTTCAAAACAAATCATCATCTTTTCAGGCCCAGTCGCAACAAACGATGAACCAATCAACTCTGAAAAGATGCTTGAAATTATGACTCAAGCTCAAATGGCTCATAATCATGACATAGATATGATGGTCAAAAGTCTTCATTCTCATCCTTTAACCATTCCTGATGTCACTAACCATTCTGTCAGAGCCAAAAAGTCATGTTGTTTTGAAACCAAGATTCAATTTCAGCACACTCATCTGAACTTGTCCAAACTTCAAATCCCATTGACATTTTGGGAAGTTATCCTTTTCCTGAAATTGAACTTGAGCATGAATATAATCCTGAACTTCTACTTGATAATTCAATTTCACTTCCTGATTCAATATTGACTAAGGTATTTTTACCTAAATTCAGGCCTTTTCCCAAGTCAGTATTGGATCCAGTACCAGTCCATTGTGAAATTGAATCACCAATCTTTTATGATGATCATATTGAACTTGACCAATTTCATACTTTTGAAAATCTCATTGATAAATTGGCAAGTTCTCATTTTTGTGGAATTGAACTCAATGAGGAATGTGACTTTGATTCTCAAGTTTGTGATCCAGTTCAAATTCCTGAATCACTATTGACTCCTTTTTGTTACCTAATTTTAGCAACATTTAGAGTCAGTTTTGATTCCCATACCTGTCATTCCTGAACTTGAATCACCAATTTTAGATAGTCACATTCCATCATGGGAAATAAATGTGGACTTGATTTTCATCTTCTTGATTTGGACCCACTTCTTGAACTGATCTCGACTCCCGAACTTTTACTTAAGTCTTTTTCCTGAGTCAGTATTAGTTCCTGTATTTACTGAGTCCAAATCATCATTCAATCATTCTATTCTGGGACAAGGGTGTTGATAAATTTGACTCTGAAATTATTTTGAAAGTTTGAAAATTAGATGGGGTAAAATTTTTAATAAAAATCATACATATATACATCATTCTGAAAAACACCTAGAGGGGGGTGAATAGGTGATAATGCTAATCAATGCACAATTTAAAAATTATGATGCAACAATCTCACAAAGCAAGTGAATATAGCAATGAAAGTAGAGCAAGAAACAACTGCAAGTAAACAAAACGCAAACACCAAGAATTGTTATCGAGGTTCGAGCACCCAGCTCTACTTCCCCGCCTTCCCCAGAAGGATCCCAACCACTTCCACTATCACAAAGAAGTTACAAATCCACCGGAGTACCCAACTCCACAATCTCAAGTACAAGCAATCTCTGAGTAGTCAAAAGACCACAAACTCTCTTGCAAAATTCTCTTCCCTTACAAAGGTCCTTAGAGAATAATGAGTAGGAATGAAGCTCTAGTGTGCAAGGAGAAAAGAAAAAGAAATCAGAGAGTTCTTGAAAACACTTCAGAAAATGAGAGAGAATTTCAGCACAAAAACCAAGAACCAAGTCTTTTTGAATGCCTTAAACTTGTGGAAATTTTGATAATTTTTCTAGTAACCAAACTCTCCCTAAACACCCCTATTTATAGGAGAGGATAGGGTTTAAAGATAAAACACTTTTAAGGCTAATCAGAAGGTATTAAAACCAAACATGTCACTTAAACACACTTAAGTGAGAAAAGGACAAAAATAAATCTGCTCAGAAAACTAACCGTTACTGTTCAAACGGCTAGTCCGTCGACCGCCCGGTCAGCCGCTAGTTCAAAAAAAAAGCCGTTACAGGCTAACGGTCGACCGGCCGGTCGACCCAAACAAACAGAGAGCAAAGTGTTACAGTCAGGCAGGTCTCGGTCGACCGTCACGGTCGACCGTGAAACGTGCACACTGATACGTGCATTTGCCAGAACCTCGGTCGACTTGGGCGGTCGACCGGTAAAGCCTGACATAGGTATGGTCGACTCGGGCGGTCGACCGGCTCAGGCCAGAAATCAAGTTTCAAACAGAATTTTGAGGAGATCAATATTTTTATCAAAAGATGTTTTAAATAGGAATAAGTATAAAACATAAATATGGATTTACAGGCAGAGGATTTTGTATCAAATATTTTTGTATAATATATATGAATTAAACTTAGAAATAAGATGTGCGCAAAAACGTGTGTGATGGAGCTTCAAACCTATTCACTATTCTTTAACAAAACTCTAAACTAAAAATAATCTAAAAATTTATCTTGAGCAATCTTGAAGTCTTGAGCCAAGCTATGCCTGCTAGAGCCTTCATTTCTATGTTCCTTCTATGATGTCCAATATGCCTTCTTTGCTTCATGAACCTATAAATTCTTGCAATTTCTAAGCAATGACCTCCAAATATGGTACAAACCTGAAACTTATCTTAACAAACTAATTAGTACCAAATAGCTCCTATTTGGTTTGTTATCATCAAAACTCTAAACATTTGGAGAGTGTAACCTTATGGGCCAACAATCTCCCCCTTTTTGATGATGACAAAACAAATAGGCTATAAACAAAAATATAGGGAAGGAGAAAGCTCCCCCTCAAATTATGCTATCATAAAAACAATGTAAGGTGCAAGCAAAGATCATCAAACAAAAACCATATGATTAAAAATCATGAAATATGCTTGCAAGAAACATTTCAACTCAAAAACATTAAAAACAAGAAATCATGAAAAATAATTAAACATGTATAAACTCATATGGAACCAAAACCATATGAACTCATAATTCTATCATAAAAACTCATTCTCCCCCTTTTTGTCATCAAAAGGGTTATGAAAATATTTTTATTCAATAACACAAACATTAAGTTCACCACAAATGAAAGAAAATCTAGCAAAATCAAGTGGTTTAGTGAAAATATCGGCTAGTTGCAAATCCGTAGAAACATAATTAATATCTATATCTCCTTTCTCAAAATGATCTCTAAGAAAGTGATATCTAATCTCAATGTGCTTGGTCTTACTATGTTGATTTGCATTCTTTGTCATATGTATAGTACTAGTATTATCACAAAATATTTTTATATGGTTATAATGCAAATCATACTCAAGGAGAGTATGTTTCATCCAAAGGACTTGTGCACAACAAGCCCCCGCGGCAACATACTCCGCCTCGGCGGTTGAGAGAGCTACGGAATTTTGTTTCCTAGAGGACCATGAAACAAGACAATTACCAAGAAATTGACATGTCCCACTAGTACTCTTTTTATCTACTCTACAACCCGCATAGTCGGCATCCGAATAACTCGTCATTGAGAAATCTCCGGTTTTCGGATACCATAGACCCATTCCATCGTTCCCTTAATATAACGAATAATGCGTTTTACCGCAATAAGATGGGACTTTTTGGGACACGATTGAAATCTAGCACAAAGACACACACTAAACATGATATCCGGCCTACTTGCCGTCAAATACAAAAGACTACCTATCATGCTTCTATATAACTTAATATCAACATTTTTACCTGGTCATCCTTATCAAGCTTGGTGGTAGTTGCCATGGGAGTGTTGCAAACCTTTGAGTCTTCAAGTCCAAACCTCTTTACGAGTTCCTTTGCGTATTTGGCTTGACATATGAAGTTCTCATCTTGCAATTGCTTGATTTGGAGTCCAAGAAAGAAATTAAGCTCACCCATTGAAGACATTTCATACTCACATTGCATGACCTTTTCAAATTCCTTGCATAAAAACTCATTAATAGAACTAAAAATTATATCATCAACATAAATTTGCACAATTAAAATGTCATTATCAACATGCTTAGTGAATAGTGTTGTAACTACTTTGCTTTTAATAAAATCATTTGAAATGAGAAAACTAGAAAGCCTTTCATACCAAGCTCTTGGAGCTTGTTTCAATCCATACAAAGCTTTATCAAGTTTAAAAACAAAATCGGAATGAACATGATCAACAAAACCGGGAGGTTGAGTAACATAAACTTCTTCATTTATAAAACCATTCAAAAATGCACTTTTCACATCCATTTGAAAAAGTTTAAAATTTTTGAAAGATGCAAAAGCTAGTGTCATCCGTATGGCTTCAAGCCGCGCTACGGGTGCAAAGGTCTCCTCAAAGTCAATTCCCTCAACTTGAGTGTAACCTTGGGCCACTAACCTAGCCTTATTCCTAATCACATTTCCGGACTCATCCATCTTGTTTCTAAAGATCCACTTAGTACCAATTATTGGTCTATCGTGGGGCCTAGGAACAAGGTGCCAAACTTGGTTGCGCTCAAATTGATTGAGTTCCTCTTGCATGGCTAGCAACCAATATGAGTCCGCCTCGGCTTCGAGGATGCTTTTGGGTTCAAAATGAGAAATGAAAGCAAAATTACCACATAGGTCATGGAGTTTGGAGCGAGTTGTTACCCCTTTAGATGCATCACCTAAGATGAGCTCCTTGGGATGATTTGTAGCGTATCTCCAAGCTTTAGGAAGCGGTTGAGAGCTTTCCTCTTTATCCTCTTGAACATCACCAATTGATTCTAGCTTTTCTTCTTGAGCGGGTGAGTCCTTCAAGGATAGTCTCTCCATGTCTTCACCTAATGGGTCAATCTCTACAACATTCTCAACAACCACATTAGATTCTTCAAATTTAACATGCATGGATTCTTCAATGGTAAGTGAAGATCTATTGAATACTCTATAAGCTTTACTAGTTGTAGAATATCCAACAAAGATTGCTTCATAAGTCTTAGCATCAAATTTACCCGTTATCTTTAGTGTTCAAAACAAAACACTTGCATCCAAAAATTTTGAAATATGCAACATTAGGTTTTCTAGAATGATACATTTCAAAAGATATTTGGAAGAATTTTTACATAAATAAATACGATTTGATATATAGCATGCGGTGTTTACGGCCTCGGCCCATAGATATTGAGGGAGGTCATACTCACTTATCATTGTCCTAGCCATCTCTTGAAGTGTTCTATTTTTCCTTTCTACAACTCCATTTTGTTGTGGAGTTTTAGGACAAGACATTTCATGCTTAATTCCCTTTTCATCACAATAAGTTATGAAGAGTTGGTTAACAAACTCATCACCTCTATCACTTCTTATTTTCAAAATCGAAAAACCTTTTTCTTTTTCAACTCTTTTTCGGAAAAACTTAAAATGAGAAAAAGTTTGATCTTTGTGTTCTAAGAAGAAAACCCAAGTGAAACGGGAAAAATCATCAACCAAAACATATGCATATCTACTACCATTTAAACTCTTAGTTTTAGTAGGTCCAAAAAGATCCATATGAATTAATTCTAAAGGCCTAGTTGACATGATATCCTTGATTGGTTTGAAGGAAGACTTGGTTTGTTTCCCAAGTTGGCACGCACCACAAATGCGGTCTTTCTCAAACTTCAAGTAAGGTATACCCTTCACCAATCCTTTGAATTAATCTTAGAAAGATGGTCAAAAGATGCATGTCCTAATCTTCTATGCCAAAGCCAAGAATTTTCATCAAAAGCATTTAAGCATTTAGTAGAACATTCCACATAAGCATGTCAATGATATAAACATTATCATCACGAAAACCGGTGAGAATACAATCATTGGTTTTAACATCAAAAATCTTGCAAGAAGAATCATCAAAAACAACTTTAAGTCCACGGTCACAAAATTGACTAATGCTAAGCAAATTATGTTTCAAACCATCAACAAGTATAACATTTTCTATAGTAGGAGATGAACCAATTTGAATGTTACCTATACCGATGATAGTGCCTTTGGAGTCATCCCCGAAGGTGACGGAGCCACCTTCCTCGTACCTTGATAGGGTTGTAAAGTTATTGATGTCCCATGTCATGTGTCTTGAACAACCACTATAAAGGTACCACCGCTCCCTACGTCTTGGAGCCTTGGTGTGTACCTACATCAAATAATTTAGGACTTGATTTTGGTACCCACATTTTCTTGGGTCCTAAAGGTTTAGTTTCATTAACCCAAATAAGATTATTTGATCTATTAACTTGGTCATAACAAAATTTAGCTAAATGCCCATTCTTACCACAATATGTGCATCTATACACTCTACCATATTTAAAATCATAGTGAGTGTGTGATTTGTGAGCATGGGAATTGTGAGCATGAAAAGATTTAGCATGAGTAGTGTTATGTGTAGTGTGAGCATGAGTAAACTTAACATGTGAATCTTTAGCATGAGAGGTGTGCTTTTGAGAAAATTTTCTTCAAGTTTCTTAGTGTTAAAAGCACAAACTTTCAAAACTTTTTTAAAATCAACCATTTTAGTTTTTAAAGAAGAAATTTCTTTTTCATCAACCATAGGAGATTTTGCCTTACAAGCAACTTTGTAAGTACTAAATTCATTTTGGGTAGAAATGAGATTTGAAGAAATTTCATCTTTTTCTTTAGAAACCATAGCAAGTTGATTTTTGAGAAAAGCAACTTCTTTTTGCAATTTAAAACATTCAATCTTCTTATTATCATAAGTTTCAGAAAGTTCAACAAAAGCATGAACAAGAACTTCCTTACTTAATTCATTATCTTCATCATCAAGAGGTTGAGGGGTTACCTTTGGTGTGTTTGCCATGAAACACATATTCGCTATATCCGCCTCTTCCTCGGACTCGCTTTCTGAATCCCAAGTTGCCTTGTACGCTTTCTTTTCTTCTGATTTCTTTGGCTTGAAGGAGGAGGTCATCTTCTTCTTGAACTCCGGGCAATCCGCCATGATGTGTCCAGGCTTTCGGCAATTGTAGCATATAATTCTTCTCTCCTCTTTGCCTTCGAATTTTCTTCGAAAGTTGAGCTTGTTCCTCCGGTACATCCTTTTCACATTGCGAACAAGTAGGGAGAGCTCTCATCTTCTTCTTCATCATCTTCATCGTCCTCAAGAGTGGATGAAGACTTGAAGGCCATGGACTTCTTCTTTAGTGGAGCGGCCTCTTCTCTTGCTTTCTTTTCATCTCATGGGTTTTTAAGTTCCCAATAAGACTAATAAGGTCCATCTCATCCTTGTCGTTCAATTCTTTCAAGGTGGTGGCCTTGATCTCCCAAGATGTAGGAAGAGCCCGAATCACTTTCCGCACCTTTTGATCATTGGAAATATCATCACCTAAAGAAGAAAGAGCATTGGTAATTTTAGTAAATCTAGTAATCATACAATCAATAGATTCTTCATCAATCATTTTAAAGGATTCATATTAGGACCTCAAGAGATCTATCTACCTCTCTTGACTTGTGAAGTCCCCTCGTGTATGACCAATAAATGTTGCCAAATCTCATAGGCGGATTGGCAATGAATTACCCGTGTAAGGTCATCCTCATTCAAGGCGGTTAATAGGGAGTTTTGGGCCTTGGAGTTAGCCTCATATTCTCTAAAGGTAAAGTCGGTCCAAGTGCTCTCATCACTATCGGGTGCAACATAGGGTTTGGTCAAAGATTTTGCAACTAAGCTACCTAATGATTGTAAAAAGATAGTCATCCTAACCTTCCAAATAGGGAAATTAAGTCCATCAAATTTAGGAGGGGTTTTGATGTTATCGGCCATGTTTACTAGTGATGACAAATGGAATGCAAATGTTGATTAGCAAATTTTAAGGATCTCTCTAAGGATGTTAAGCCAAACCTAGAGTCCAAGCTCTAATACCAATTGAAAAACACCTAGAGAGGGGTGAATAGGTGATAATGCTAATCAATGCACAATTTAAAAATTATGATGCAACAATCTCACAAAGCAAGTGAATATAGCAATAAAAGTAGAGCAAGAAACAAGTGCAAGTAAACCAAACGCAAACACCAAGAATTGTTATCGAGGTTCGAGCACCCAGCTCTACTTCCCCGCCTTCCCCAGAAGGATTCCAACCACTTCCACTATCACAAAGATGTTACAAATCCACCGGAGTACCCAACTCCACAATCTCAAGTACAAGCAATCTCTGAGTAGTCAAAAGACCACAAACTCTCTCTTGCAAAATTCTCTTCCCTTACAAAGGTCCTTAGAGAATAATGAGTAGGAATGAAGCTCTTGTGTGCAAAGAGAAAAGAAAAAGAAATCAGAGAGTTCTTGAAAACACTTCAGAAAATGAGAGAGAATTTCAGCACAAAAACCAAGAAACCAAGTCTTTTTGAATGCCTTAAACTTGTGAAAATTTTGATAATTTTTCTAGTAACCAAACTCTCCCTAAACACCCCTATTTATAGGAGAGGGCTAGGGTTTAAAGATAAAACACTTTTAAGGCTAATCAGAAGGTATTAAAACCAAAACATGTCACTTAAACACACTTAAGTGAGAAAAGGACAAAAATAAATCTGCTCAGAAAACTAGCCGTTACTGTTCAAACGGCTAGTCCGGTCGACCGCCCGATCGACCGCTAGTTCAAAAAAAATAGTCGTTGCAGGCTGACGGTCGACCGACCGGTCGACCCAAACAAACAGAGAGCAAAGTGTTACAGTCAGGCAGGTCTCGGTCGACCGTCACAGTCGACCGTGAAACGTGCACACTGATACGTGCATTTGCCAGAACCTCGGTCGACTCGGGCGGTCGACCGGTAAAGCCTGACATAGGCACGGTCGACTCGGGCGGTCGACCGGCTCAGGCCAGAAATCAAGTTTCAAACAGAATTTTGAGAGATGAATATTTTTATCAAAAGATGTTTTAAATAGGAATAAGTATAAAACATAAATATGGATTTACAGGCAGAGGATTTTGTATCAAAATAATTTTGTATAATTTATATGAATTAAACTTAGAAATAAGATGTGCGCAAAAACGTGTGTGATGGAGCTTCAAACCTATTCACTATTCTTTAACAAAACTCTAAACTAAAAACAATCTAATAATTTATCTTGAGCAATCTTGAAGTCTTGAGCCAAGCTATGCCTTGCTAGAGCCTTCATTTCTATCTTCCTTCTATGATGTCCAATATGCCTTCTTTGCTTCATGAACCTAGAAATTCTTGCAATAGCTAAGCAATGGCCTCCAAATATGGTACAAACCTGAAACTTATCTTAACAAACTAATTAGTACCAAATAGCTCCTATTTGGTTTGTTATCATCAAAACTCTAAACATTTAGAGAGTGTAACCTTATGGGCCAACACATTCTAGTGGGTTGTATTCTTGAGGTCTCTGGTGGGTTCCTCTGGACTCCACGCAAGATGGATTGGGCCGCATTTTGTGGACCAATCAGACCACCACCGAACCACCACCTTGAGGTGATTTTTCCTTTCCTCTTTATTTGTTTCATGCATATACATCGCGATGCATTGAGGACAATGCATGAGATAAGTGTGGGGGAGGGTTTACTAACATAGAGTTTTTAGATTTTCTTTCTTTTACACTTCTTTTAGGATACTTTTAGAAATCTTCTCTTTTGTATAGGAATTTTTCTCTTTCTTTAAAAACTTTTTGAAATAAGAGACGAAGTTTTGATCTATTTTTAAGAAAATTAAGATGATCTTAGAAATTAAGAAGGCTTAATTATGACATCTTAAACCTAGGTGAAATAATGGATCTTATTTAAAATTATAGGCTAAGTAAGATAAATTGGGGAGATAATTTTATCTGAAAATTTTGCCTTAGATAGTATGCACTTAACACTTACACAATTTTTGGGATGGAAACGAAGACCTAAAATGCCATAAATAAAAAGAAAAAATATAAAAAAATCATCAACACTTATTAAGCTGGATAATTATGCCTCAAGAAGCATGATTATTCACGCCTAACGATGATCAAAAGAAGCAAATAATCCCTTTAGTTTTGTGGTCTTGTTTACTCGAGTCCTTAAACCCGAGAGATGTTTTTCTCATCTGGTGCCCTAAAACCGTCTGGTCTGGGAGTCATCGGTTATAGGCTCACTACATGGGTGAACTAGAAAGCCTAAGAAAACTAAGGGAAGAAAAAAGAAAAGAATATATATATATATATATATTATATATATATATATATATATATATATATATATATATATATATATATATATTATGGCTTGATGGTTGGAGTTGAAATCCCAGAAATCTTCACTATTACAAAGTGCATATTATCTAGGTTTTATGAATGATAAAATATTCAATCCAGTGTTGAATTCTTACCTTAATTTAAGCCAAGATCTTGCATAGAGACTAAGTTTAAGGAAGAATGATTTTTGGTGGACTTATGACCTTAGATCGCTTATATTTTTTCAAAATATTTCATAAACATGTCTCTCTTTCAAAATGTGTTTTCAAAATACTAACATTTGTCTTCTTTCTTTATGGATTTTGTGGGTGCAATCCGCTGAAAACCCTCAGGAGACACTCCTCTAGGGTAACCTAGAGGTTTAACGGCTTGTTGCACATGCTCAGTGCAATCGCGTCACCTGCGAAAGTGGTGTAATAACTCTGTAGTATAGTTTTCTTTTCTTGTTTTGCTCGGGACGAGCAAAAGATAAGTATGGAGGTGTAACTAGTCTACGATTATGCATTATTATATCACATTTTTCCACCGATTTATGAATAAATTGTCGGTCTAAACTGTGTTTTGGTCTCTATTACAGGTAAATCCAAAGTTCAAGGGCAAAGGAGTAATAAGAGCCTAATTAAACCCATTTAGGGTAATTAATTTCGCATTACTTGGAGACCAAGTAAGGGATCATCTAGAAGATACGTCGAACCTAGACTCTTGCGCACGTCAGACGAATATGCGGACGAAATTACCAGAAACGGAATATACCAAGATTCTTCTCGAAGCCAGAGGGACCCACTGACAAAAACCAGGGACCTAAGTCCCTGGTATTGCCACGAAAATGCGGCAATAGTCGCGTTTCCGCTGCAATAGAGTGGAGTCATGCGTCGATTTTCGACGCGTGGCCCCGTATTGTCTTCTGGATGCTTCCTATGCCTATAAAAACCGCTGCATAGGTCCAGAACGGGAGAGTTTTCATTTTCTAGGCTAGGATTTCTATGTTTTAGTGTAGTGTAGGTAGGTGCTCTTCATTTCTTGTATTTTGTTATGTTATTTCGTTTTTAGATCTTGTAGTAGGGCTAAGAGATTCAGAGAGAGAGAGATAGAGAGATTGATGTAATGATGGTGACAGTCTATGTAAAGGTGCCTCCTTTCTCCTCCATTGTAATCTCCTTTATCTTCTACATGATGCTTTGCTAACTTTTCTTCTCATGGCAATCTAACTACTAACCACTAACCATCTAACCACTTACTTGATAATCTACATGAATCGGGTAGCCTTTACTAAGGCCTTGCTCTTGCAAGAGCCATTGATGGTTCATGATGATGGGTTCTAACATCTAACTTGCTAACTTGCTAACCAAGCTAACTCTCTCTTATTTCATGCTTCCTTCGAATGGTTTGATGATCTAGTGTTTGTATTAGCTTGCTCTTGATGCAAGTTTTGAATGTGAAGAACCATCTCATTTGCCATGCTTTGTATCGTCTCTTGAAGCCAAGGATTAGTGATGGCCGAGGATCAAATGTGAGGCAACTATCATTAAGAGGTTAGCATGGTTAGTGGAGCAATTGGTAGTTAGTAGCCATGAGTTTTTATTTTATCTTGTTTTAAAAAGCAATCCTTTTATCTTTTCATCGGTGTTTTTACCATCTTCTTAGTTCACCTTAGCTTCTTCTTCTTTTCTAATTTCTTTTTCAAATCACCTCTCTTTGGTTTTTCACATCGACGTTTTCATCGCCTTCTCCACCTACCACATTCTGGATTTCCTTTTCCTTTTCTTTTCACTTTCTTTTTCATTCTTTTAACAAAGAAGAACTGTTAACAAACAACGTGAATAGAAACTGTTAATGCTTCTATCGCCTCCCTTCCCTGTGGATTCGACCCGTTGAGCCAATGCTATAACGAAAGTATCGAGGGTACATTAGCACACATACAAGCTTTTCATTGATTTCACAAACTACACATTTTGAGTTCTAGTTCTACCCCGATCAAAATTTTGGCGCCGTTGCCGGGGAGAGCAACGGTTTTCATTAAAGTGAAGAACTAAACCCGAGTTGTTGATAAACTGAGAGCGGAAGCAAGTTGATACTTGCCCCCAAGTCAAGAAGTGCACGACTAATCTCGGCTTGTCCTATGGTGCAGACAATGGTGGGACAACCTGGATCCTTGTACTTGACAGGGATCGGACCCGATAGTAGCTCACTAATGTTAGTGGCTAAGAATACCTTTTTGAGTACATTAGTCTTTTTCTTCTTGGTGCACATGTCCTTAAGAAACTTAGCATGGGATGGGACTTGTTGGATGGCATCAAGAAGTGGCACATTTATCTTCACTTGTTGGATGTCATAAACTTCTGAAAAAAAAGAACTCTTTGGATTCTCCCGCTATAACTGCTTCAATTGAATATTTAATTTCTTTTTATCTCTTCTTCGATACTCAACTGTCACCTCTATTACTTATTATTACTATTTACGTCGTTTCACAGTATTAGCCTTTTTGTGGTGCTTGTAAGTAATATATTTTAAAGATCTCATATTTTAAAATATATTGTGCTTTTCTTTTTCAATTTGATTTTCACCTTCCTGAAATAATTTATTCTTGAATTATGTCTTCCCCATCTTCTTCCTCTCACTCAGATTTCAACTTCAATCATTCTCCCACCGGTCCTCTTTCTTTAGGGGATTCTAGTGAATCTGATGGCAGTCTATACTTCACTCCTTTCGACTATCTCACTACATCAAATAATGTTGCTTCTAATCCTCCTCTTCATGAGGATGATCAAGTTTTCATGGAGGCCGGTGAGGATCTTATTCCTCTGCCACTTTACAAAGACATGCTTTATGAAAGCATGTCTCTGATGCTGAAGGCGCACTTTCTTTGAACATATCCTCTGGAGATTCTTCTCGACACGGATCGGAGGAAGAGCTTGATACAGACGACCCATTCTGAGAGTTATCAACGAATCAAAGTACCCTTAATAAGAGAAAGAAAGCGAAGAGAACAGCGAGCCGGTCGACGAGAGAGAAGATGAGAAAATAAAGAATGAAGAGGAAGATGAGGAGAATGAAGACGACGAATCTGCTTATGATAGTGATGACAACGAGGACTAGGATTTTTCTGGTATTGTGATATTCACCTTATTTTTTTCTTTTTTTTTAAGAGCTTTTAATACTCTTTTTTGTAAGGTCTCTCTCTGACCATATTATGTTATAAATAAAAATTACTTCTATCTGAAAATGAACTTTCATATTTTTAAAATACATGTAAAGTATGTTTCTTCCATAAATAACTTCGCGCTCTGTGATTATAAATGAAAAGTTATTAGTTTTGCATCTCAACGGTGATCATGGTCGTAGTTTTTAGTTAATAATTACTCTCAAATAAAAAAACTGCGACTATGTGCATTATTAACTATATTGATACATAAAACTGCGACCATGGTCGCAGTCCTGACAAAAATAGTTTGATCGCTGTACATTCAAGCAAGTTAAAAATTGCGATTATGGTCGCAGTCCAAAGTTAACTATATCGACATTTGATACTGCGATCATGATCACAATTTTCTCAAATCAGTATATTTTATTGTATATCACAAATTAAAAGACTGCGACTACGATCGCAGTGTGTAACACAAATGCAAAGTTCTTCTCGCGCGTGAAAAACAGACAACAGCTGCAGTGAAGAACAAAGTTAAAAACTGCGACCATGGTCGTAGTCCAAAGTTAACTGTATCGACATTTGATACTGCGATCATGATCACAATTTTCTCAAATCAGTATATTTTACTGTATATCACAAATTAAAAGACTGCGACTACAGTCGCAGTGTGTAACACAAATGCAAAGTTTTTCTCGTGCGTGAAAAAACAGATAACAGCCGCAGTGAAGAACAAAGTTAAAAACTGCCACCATGGTCATAATCCAAAGTTAACTGTATTGACATTTGATACTGCGATCATGATCGCAATCCTCTCAAATCAATATATTTCATTGTATATCAAAAATTAAAAAACTGCGACTACAGTCGCAGTGTGTAACACAAATGCAAAGTTCCTCTCGTGCATGAAAAAACAGACAACAGCCACAGTAAAGAATAAATATATAATCATATGTAAACTACGACTATAGTCGTAGTCAGTAAAGTCCTTACAGATCATATCATAAATTTCTGCAAAAAAGAATTTATTTGTATATCAATTAAGCACAAAAAATGACATGTCTATGAGTTCCACATGATACAATCCTAAATATAATTGTAGACTGCGACTAATGTTACAATTTATAACATTTGGAAAAATATTTTATTGATCACTACGAGCTTAGTCGCATTCCTAAAAAAACATAATATCTGCGTATAAAAAAAAATTAATAAACAAGTATGCAAAAAAGGTTAAAAATTGTTGATGAGGACAGCGACCAAGGTCAAATTCTTCATATAAATCTTGTATTTGCAACCATGGTCGCAATCTCGATACAAACGTAATAATTATTTGCAGTGAGGACTAGAACAAATCAATGACATGAATAATACATAAAATCTGGAGAAAAAAACTAAACCTCTGGCTTATAAATCCAAACTTCTCTTTGTGGTTGCATTTGTTTCATTCGTTAATGAAGTTGCACTTGAAAAGACCTGATTCATATTCAGTTGGAGAGAAAGTGGGTAGGCCGGCAACGAGATGGGGTGCCCGGATATGAAATATGATCAAGGCTCGACATAAAAAATGACAGCGCCAGAGAGATTTAATACATGTATATAAAAGATTACCCAGTAGGGTCTTTTAGTAGTTTTAGATATTTCTAAAAGCGGGACCTTATAAAGATTACCCGCTTCTGTGTGACATATTACGTCACATCACCTCCTGCTAAGAACACTCTCCCGCTGTCAGCTGATGTACATCTCTCTCTCTCTCTCTCTCTCTCTCTCTCTCTCTCTCTCTCTCTATATATATATATATATATATATATATATATATATATATATATATGGACAACCAAGACAAAACAACTATAGTTTTCCAAGAGTATATTCCTTCCCAAGAAACGAAACAATGATGCCATGGCCATGATTAATACAATTAAAAATCCTAATTCGTATATAAATTTTTGAATCCAAGACGAAGCCATGGAATCTTGGACAATAATGCTTCATTATTTGAGACCCCCAAGTCCACATGGAGAACTATATGCCCTAGTTTCTCACACCAAAATTTTTGTAATCATTTGCAGTTAACTCTTTGGAGAAATTGGACCCTTTCATGGAGTTGCAAGTACTAAAAGAATTTACTTCAAATTAGAACAAAGAAAGAACGAGAACCAAAAAGACACTTCAGTCTGAAATTAAATTATTTTTGGCTTTTGTCTCCCATTGTCCATCCTAATGGGTTGCTTGGTTGTTGAAATCGACCTTTCACAAAACCTACTTGATTCATTTATGAATTTTGGTGGCCTCCCTCATGATTTCATGAACAAGATTGAGCTGTCTGTCATCCAGTTTGCAGTTATATATGGGCAAAGGACAAGCATCCCTGTAGTTGGGATATCATTACAGGGATTTTTTAGGCTTTAATGATTGATTTTGACTGGACGTATCCTTTTCATTGATTTTGTACTGTCAGAATTATTCAATTCAAATTAAATTGAGAGTTTAGATTTAAAGCAAATTAAAAGTTTAAAATGTTTGCCTCAGCCTAAGATAAACCGATCATTTTCATAACTTTCACTCTCTCTCTCTGTTCCATCATGGGACTGAGACAAATGAGTCTCCGTCAACAGCCTAACTGTTCTTACAAGATAAGATGTGTATATAATTTTTTTAAAGTTGTCTACAATATCACAAAGGTTTGATCACATTATCCATGCGGCAACTTTTAGCCTACCATTAGTAAAGGCTTTGCCACTAACTGCTTACTGTGTCTTGATGCTACTAGTCTAGTCCCATACATGATGAGGAAAAAATTTTGCTCACCGCGCGAGGTGAGCCGTCCGATGGGATGGGCCCCACCCATTGGATCGGACCGCTCAACGCGCGCGGTGAGCAAAGAAAAACTCCATGATGAGATGATGAGGTGTAATTCAAAATCTCAAGATATTTTCCCAGTTGAATAACACTTTCTGGAGAAAATTTGTGTTTTGTGAGGCGATAATTCCTCTCCTATGCGCACACAAAATGTGTAGGAACTAGATGAAGCCAACTTTTAAGGCCAAATGTACGATTGGGCCAACTTGAGCCTGGAGACAAACATAACTTCTTAATTTGGCATTAGCTTTCAGATTTGATGCTCTGAAAATGTGCAATACAAATCATGTTTTTGAGACAAACTTATGGGCTAAATTTAAGCATGTCTCTAATAAAAAAAATGCATTCATGATTCATATTCTGTAATTAAGTAGAGGGAATCTTATATGCCACCCGCTCATATTGGAGCAAGTGCTTTCAGGGATAACTGACACATAGATCTCGTTCTAATACTAACAAACCCTCAAGAACTCCTTCAGGTAGGGATAATACTTGAATCCATGAGCAAAGTACTCGAATCCACGAGAAAAAAACACGCAATTCGAATCCACGAGCAATCGAAAGAGAAAAACTCAATTTAATTGATAATCAAAATTCAATCAAATAATTACAAAGAACAATTGCCTAAATAGGCTTTAAAAACATAAGTCTATACTATAGAAATACATAAAGAAAAATGAAACAATATGAAATCAAATTGAACTCGAAAAAAACTCCTATACATAATTGGATTTTCTGACACAGAGGTCAGTGATAGAGTTAGTCGATTAATGGCTTTCATTAATCGACTAATGAATAAGTCCAAAATTTACCAACTCTCTCTTGAACCAAATTAGTTGACTACTGAGATTGGATTAGTCGACTAATGAGAGGGTTAGTCGACTACTAAGGGATTAGTAGATTATTCTTGATGATTAGTCGACTAATACAAATTCTATTGTTTGTTGCCCTGCTCTGCCTTGACTTCCTACATCCGTCTCTCTTCAAAAGAATTCGTCTTCGAGTTCCAATCAATCGAACCATAAATGATACCATTGTACGGGGAGGGAATTTGAAAATATGTATTGAAAATTTTCCTTGAATCAATGAAAGATCATAACAATTTCAAAACTCCAATTGCAAGAGAGAGGAGATATTCAAGCTCAAATCTCTTATTTGTTTAATGTCGAGTTTTTTTTATGTAGCGATGGGAAGTGATTTTTGTTTTCCATTGATCGGGTGAACGCCAAGCTCTTCTGGAACTCTTCTTCTGAATTACAGATGGAGTAGTACAACTCCTATCAATGAATCTCAAAGAGACTTAGGCAATAATTTGAACTCAGCGAGTTGGTAGAACAGTTTATCTCTTTATAAACCTTTCTCAACTGAAAATTTTCGACCCCTTTTCAACAGCAAACTGAGCTATTTATAGGGGTTTCAGGGGTAAAACTGTCCCCTAAAAACCTCCAAGATGGGAATAACTCCCCTCATTACGTGGGCAATACATGACTCAGTAATGAGGGTAGTTATAACAGAGATGCAGGGCTCCTCTCCAGTTAGAACGTGGGCTTGAGCTCTGCGTTTAGCCGTTGAGGTAACGCTGGATGTGGGTCTTGAGCTCTGCGTTTTGGGCGTCGCTGTGGTGTTGAAACGCGAGCCTTCGACTCTGTGTTTCCTCATTGACATAGTAGTATTAGGCGCGCGCCTCGAGCTTCGTGTTTGAGACGCAGGCTTCAAGCTTTGACGCGGGCTTCAAGCTTTGTGCCTGAGCACTGAAGTGGTACTGAGACACGGGTGTTGAGCTCTGCGTCTTCGCATTGTGATTAGTCTACAGTTTTGTATTATTATATCATATTTTCCCACTGATTTATGAGTAAAATGTCGGTCTAAACCGTGTTTTGGTCTCTCTTGCAGATAATCAAGACAAGAAGGGTAAAAGGGTAATAAGAGCTTAATTAAACCCATTTTCGGGTAATTAAATCCGCATTTCTTAGAGGCCAAATAAGGGATCTTCTAGAAGATACATTAAACCTAGACCCTTGCGCACGTCAGACGAATATTCAGATGAAAATACCCGAATCGGAGCATATCTAGAAGGTCCCCGAAGCGCCGCGCATATCCGCACCAAAACCAGGGACCCAGGGACCTAGGTCCCTGGTGTTGCTGCTGAAACGCGGCAACAGCCGCGTTTCCGTGGCAATTTTGTGGGCCCACGCGTTGATTTTCGACGCGTGGCCTCGTCTTGTCTTCTGGAATCTTCTTTTGCCTATAAATAGGGCAGGGGTTAGTCTAGTCAAAACGCGAGGGGATTGGGATTTAGGCTAGGTTTTCTATCTTTTAGTGTAGGGTAGTGTATGTGTTCTTTCTCTTTTATTTTGTATTTTCTTTTATTTTATAGATCATGTATTAGGGCAGAGAGATTCAGAGAGAGAAAGAGAGAGATTGATGTAATATATGGTGACAATCTATGTAAAGGTGTCTCCTTTCTTCTTCATTATACTCTTCTCCATCTTCTACATGATACTTAGCTAATCTTTTCTTCTCATGGCAATCTAACTATTAACCACTAACCATCTAACCACTTACTTGATAATCCACATGAATCTAGTTGTCTCTATAAGGCCTTGCTCTTGCAAGAGCCATTGATGGCTCATGATGATGGGTTCTAACATTCTAACATTTCTAATACCTAACCCACTAACTTGCTAACTTGCAATGTCTTCTTTATTTCATGCTCATCTCTAACCGGTTTTGATGATCTAATTGTAGCTTGCAACTTGTTATGTGGTATGGATGTATTGTTTGAATGTAGAAGAACAATCTTATGGGCCATACTCTGTATCGTCTCTTGAAGCCGAGAATTAGTGAGGGCCAAGGATCCATGTGAGGCAACTATCACTAAGAGGTTAAAATGGTTAGTGGAGCAATTAGTATTTAGTAGCCATGAGTTTTCTTTCATAGTTTTCATCATTCTTTTTATCTTGTTTTAAGAACAATTTTCAAAAACTTTTTATCATCTTCTTATCAATGTTTTCACCACTTCTTAGTTCATCTTTATTTCATCTTCTTTCTATTTTGTTTTCCAAACCACTTCTCTTTGGTTTTCACATTTCCTTTTTATTGCCTTCTCCACCTATCACTTCTGGATTTTTTTTCTTTTATTTTCTTTTTCCAATTCTTTAAACAAAGAAGAACTTGTTAACAACCGACGTGAATAAAACTGTTAATGCTTATATTGCCTCCCGTCCCTGTGGATTCAACCCATTAAGCCAATGCTATAATGAAGTATCGAGGGAACATTAGCACATATACATTTTCATTGATTTCATAATACACATATTTTTGAGTGCTCGTCCTCCCCGATCACATTGCAATGATGTTGAGACGCGGGCTTCGAGCCCTACGTTTTGCCTTTGCATGAGTGGCTTTGATTACACTCATACCTGAACATGAACTCTGTTATCTGATGACTTATCTTCAGTGATTTTTAGACAGTCTACAGAACCTCCTCCAAAGTTTTTGAAACTTCGTGGTTGACTGAGACAGGTTTCAAAATACTTTGGACTTTTCTTTTGGAAGCATGCTCTCAAGACTGGACTGGCAATCTTTTGAGATACCCTGAGCTCGATCTTGTCTGGATTTTAGTCTTCGTGAGTGTACTGTTAAACTCTTTGAAGCCATCAGAGATGATCATCGTGAGTGTCCAGATACGCAGTCCAGACCTCATCGGTACTCTGAGCTGGTTGTTGGTGTACTATTGAACCGGGAGAGATTGCCAACTGCTTTTGCCAGTGTACTGTTGAACTGATTGTAGAAGCAGAGACAAAACACATATCTTGTAGACGCAAAGGTTGTGTTGCCTTGGGGAACGCAGACCTCATCTGAAGTAGAAGAGACGCGAACATCGAGTGGAGACGCGGCTCTCAATTTATTGAAGAGACTCGACTCTATTAAAATTGAGATGCAGCTCTCTTGTTTTACCCAAACACGACCTTAAGAATACTGAAAAGATGCAGTTTATGTAGTGGAGACGTGGACTTCAAAATGTGGCTCTGATAAAGTTAAGACGCAGTTCTACTGCTGTATCTAGACGCGGTCTTCGAAGTAGGGGCGTCGTTCTTACTTTGTCGAAGTGACCAGACTTCAAAGTGGAGACGCAGACTTCTCCTTTCTGAATAGATGCGGCTCTGTTAAACTTGAGATTCATGTTCTAAGCGCGTTACCACATGTCAGGCGGAGTTTGAAGAGATGTTGTTCTCTTAAAACATGAGGTCCACGTTCCGGGCGCGTTGTCATGCGTCTGGCAACGATCGGTCTCGAGATACGGGCCGCGTATCTTGGACGATTACTGTGTCTATAAAAAGATAACAATTTTGCATGAGACATCATTAGACTCTTTTCTTCTTCGTTGATCTTTGCGTCCAGAACTTAAGAACTCAAAAAAGCTTCGAGCTTTTTTTTCTTCTCGTCTTTTCTAAAGAATTCACCATTGAAAATGGCTCCAAAGACCAAGCATGTGGCTTCTTCCTCGCGTGTTGTTGCTGAAAACCACCTAGAGGGGGGGTGAATAGGTGATAGTGCTAATCTATAAACTAAATGCGCTAAATGCGGAAGCTTAAAAACTATTTGCAACACACTTAGTACAACACACAAGTGTAGCCGAATTCCCCGTGAAGGGCTCTGGACTAACTCCTCTTGATCCCCTAGATATGGGTTGAGGTGCTATATGAAGCTCTTGTGGTTAAGTACAAGTGAGGCACACACAAACAATCAAGCATATAAGAGATATAGCAATATGAAACATGCAAGGCACAAACACAAGTATGAATGATATGGCAATATGAATAATGCAATGCACAACACAAATAAGAGAGAGAGAGAGTTTAGAGATAATGGATCAAACGCAAATAACAAGATGTGTTCCGAGGTTCGAACCCCTAGCTCTACGTCCCCGCCTTCACCGAGAAGGATTTCTAATCCACTATAGGAGTACCGAACTCCTCTCTCAATGCCACCGAGGTAATACAACCACAATCCACCTCTACCGAAGAGGGATAAGGCCCGTAGCCAATACAACAAAACACAATCACCTCTACTGAAGAGGGATCAAAACCAATACCACTCTGATCAACCTCTACCAAAGAGGGATACACAAATAAAGGAGGGTTACAATCTAGGAGGCTTAACCTCAAACACTTCTCTTTTTCTTTTTCCACAAAACAAAGATCCTAATAGATTAGGATAGAAGATATAGCCCAAGTGTGGAATCAAGGTGTTTTTGAAAACAAGCAACAAAGAAAAACTACTTGAAAAATCTCTTGTAGATGATAGAAATGAAAGACCAAAAACAATATCCCAAAAACCTAGTTTTCTTTGATTTTCCAAAATCCTTGAAAACAATAAAGATCAATTCTTTTTGGCACAAAAACTCTTTTAAAAACTTGTTTTTAAAACCAGAGAATAGGGAATTTATGATCTTGGAAAACTTAGCCAAAATCCCAAAGGAATGGGGTTTATATAGGCCAAAACAGAAACTAGCCGTTAGGCTGATGTGGCAGCCTGACAGGCCTGGCGGTCGGCCGGCCGGTCGACCGCCAACGGTCATAAATGTGACCATTGGGCAAACCTGGTCGACCGCCCGGTCGACCCAAATAAACAGAGAGCTCTGCTCTCATATCCGGTCGACCGGCCCATTGGGCTGCCAGACGTGCACAGCTTGTGCACGTCGGTCGACCGCAAGGTCGACCGGCCCTTGGTGCGGTCGACCCTTGCGGTCGGCTGACCTGGCCTGTCAGCCACTGTTCTGGGATAGAAAACATATGTTAAAAATATTTCTAAACATCTTTTAAGTCTTTGTAAAAATACCCAAAAATAGTTTTATCATTTTGCATTGATATATAAACTTGTGATAAAAGTTTCAACTCAAATATCAAGCAATTCAAACTATTTTTGTGTCTTATCATTTTTACCAAAACCAAAACTAGTATTTTATCAAACTTGAATTTTTCTCAATAGGAAATCTGATTTTCCTAAAACACATGAATAGACATATCAAAATAAGTTTGTTTAAGATATGAAGCATGTATGTATATTGAACACATCTAATATACATAAAGACAAAGTAAACTTGTTTTGATCTAAACTATTCATGAAAACCAAAATCAAAACCAAAACGTGTGTGTATGTGCACTTGAGCATATCAACTATACTAAGCTTTACAAATGGATCTAAAACACACTAAACTAAAATAGGATACCTAAGTCTTCTTGACGATCTTCCATCTTCAAGCCGACTCGATCCCAAACGCGATCCACCGAGTGCAAATGTATGAACTTGATGCTCGGGCACCGGAATCACCATGAAAGCTTCTAAACTCTTTTGTTGAAGCTAATCACCAACTAATATCTTGTTAAATGATCTGAGACTAGAAACACAAGATTATTAGTAAACATAACTGCATGAGTTAATCATCATCAAAACTAGAGAGGAAGGCCTCTGGGCCAACAATCTCCCCTTTTTGATGATGACAAAACTCATGGAGTTATATATGCATGGATTAAAGTTAAGCTTCAAAGAAGCTCCCCCTTAACTCATGCATAAACAAATAAACATAATAAATATGCAATGAAGGCTTTTAAACATGAATGCATAAATATGCATAAACAATAAAGAGGCTCTAGATACCAATGCAATGTTCAAAAACAAAACATGCTCTAGATGCCAATTAACATTAAACTATATTAAACTTAATATATGCAAAAACATAAATATTATGCATATATCAAACTCAAAATCTTTCTCCCCTTTTTGTCAATCATCAACAAAGGGGTAAAAACCAAAACAATAAATAAAATGTCAATGAGGGGTAAAAATCTTCTCCCCCTTTTTGTCTAAAACTTATTTTGTTAATCTCCCCCTATTTGTCTAAAACAAAAACAAAGTCAATAAGGGGTGACTTTAAAAACATGATATCAATTAAAAATATGTCAAAGTAGCATCTTGATACCAATTGAAAATAAACAAAAATCAATAAATGTTATATGCTATATACATTCATGAAGAGAAAGACGCTAAGTTAACTTTCCTACACACATGCATTACAGGAAAAAGGGATGACAAGCCCTAACTCACATAACACATGATATGTAATGCATAAGAGGAGATGAAGCTCCCCCTACACACGTGTACCACATAAAGAAGAGTTGTCAAGCTCTTCAATACAAGATACACTCATCATGAATCTATATGTAGAAGAGATGTTAAGCTCTCCTTGCATATAGGCAATACAAATCAAAACTTTGAATATTTTTCTTTAAACAAAATTTTGAGATTTCAATTTAAATTTTTTAAATAAGCATCTTGATATCAATTGAAATTATTATTCTTTTAAGTATATGATATCAAAGTAAGGGAGTGGAAATACAAATACCAATCTTGATATCAATCGAATTTTCTCCCTCTTTATAAAATACCAACAAAAACTATGCGTAGGCTTGAAATAAGATACCAATTGAAAACTAAATCAATTGAAATAAAGTTGAAGCTCAAGCTCTAGCATAAACAAAATTTGTGCTCAAGATATAGGAATGTAATAAGCACAAATGAAACATATATGTATTTGAAATAGAATGAGTACCAATCACCAATAGATGATACCAATTGATAACATACATATACAATAAACAATTATGAGTATACAAAAGGATCAAATTGATACCAATTGAAAGAGTTCAATGATACCAATTGAAATAACAACAGTAGCATGTGTATACCTCATAACACACTGAAGAAAACGAACTAGTTAAAATGAAAAATTTGTTAACTAGTATGAAATCCTTCAAGCAAGGAATAAAACAAAAAAAAATTCATAAAATATGAAATCCACATGATAATCAACACTCTAATCCAATTAAGCATAAATATGACTCATGAAAACAAAACATGAGCAAGCAATAAATGTGAGTGTACAAATAAAATGTGTAGATCATAATCATGAAAATATTCAACTAAGCTCAATTATTCCTTAAACAATGAAAAACAACCAAAATTATTTAATCTTCAAGGCATATGTATGTCAAGTACAAACTAAAATATACATACATATCCAAACACAAAGAGTCCACAAATTATATATGCATGAAGGCACGTGGCTCAAAAGGATAAACATGTATATCTAATAGTTTGGACAAGATAGACATATACATGAAGTTTAAACATAAATACATGAAAACATGAATAACTAAATTTTCATTAAAACAAATTTTCATTTCAAGGTATATGTATGAATTGTCAACACAAGAAGTATACATACATATCCCTAAACACAATTGAGTCCATAAATAAAGATTTGCATGAAAGGCAAATGACTCAAGGGGTATACATGTATATCTTAAAGTTTGGCAATACAAACATATATATGAAGTGAAACACACAATCATAAAACAAATTCAAAAATGAGAATACAAGTTTAAAATGTATGAATCATCAAAACTAGACTATACTAGCACATCTAATGGGAACAAATAAGCATTCAAGCACAAACATATATGGATTTATTTGTGTCCCACTATATGTACAAATATAAATCCTAGTCTTAATGAAAACTAACATTTAAACATATATTCAAACACATAAAGCATCAAATCATGATAAATCTTAAACATGATCATTATGTAAATCCACATGTTATGAAACCTATGATAAACATGATAGCTAAGAAATGGTGAGAACACAAAATAATAATCCATATTAAACATGGGTATCTCAAAAAGGGATATACATGCATGTCAAGAGTCTAATAAACATAGTATTAACATAATAATCTGCAAACCACAAAACATGCTATAAACTATAATTATGAAAGCATGTAAATAACAAATGGGAGTAAAGGATTGTTACCAAAACCTAGAAGACAACTCTCCTTGTCTCCAAAACGTGGTGTTCCTCTCCACCAAACTTCCCTTGAAAGTGATGCATCCAAATAGTAATCTTTAGGTACGGAACGCATCCACTCCAAGGTACGGCTACTCTCACGTCATGTGAGAGCCAACACCTACATCATAAACAATATGGGTGGTCTTTGGTACCCTCAACTTTTGGGTCCATGGGGGTTAGTACCTTCTCTAACCCAAACAAAATTCTTTGCTAAATTTGAAGTATGTAGTCTATCATAACAAAATTTAGCAAGGTGGCCCTTACGTCCACAATGTGTACATGTGTACACATGAGCATATATAGTGTGATGGTGTCCGTGAGGAGCATGTGTATGCCATGGAGGGTGTGCATGCATAATAGATGGAACTTGTTTCTTTTGAAACAAAGATTCCAAACGTGTATGGCCCACTACACATTGGCTCAAAGTGGAGCCCAAACAATCAACACTCTTCTTAAGCATGGATATATCTTTTTCAATTAAAAAAGAAGTGTGGCATGCAATGGGTGATTTAGATGGAATTACCCTAGCATGGCAAATATGAGAAACAATATCATTTTTCAAAGACTTATTTTTATTTAAACAAATTTCTAATTCTTTTGAAACAAAATCAATTTCTCTTTTAAAGAATCATTATCTCTTAAAACACATTCAACTTTTGAAGACAAAATATTATTATTTTTCAAAATTGATTCACATTCATTTTAGATTTAAAATTTTATTTTCTTTTAATGCAAGTTCAAGTTGAGATTTTAATGAATCCCTTTCATCCAAAATCTCATCTTTCTCTTGCAAAACAATGTCAAGTCTAGAATGCAACTTTTATTTTCATTATTAATTTCTAGACTTTTCTTTTTCAAAATCTTATATTTTTCAAATAATTTTTCACAAACAATAGAAAGTTCTTCATTCAAAGCATGGGCATCAATATTTTCATCGCATGAAGAACTAGCATCACAATCTAAGTGGGGATCCGAATGTACCTCAAGGGAGTCATTCCCTTGGATCATATAGCATTGAGAATCGGATTCTCCACTAGACTCCTCCGGTTGGATTGGCAATTGAAGCTTGGAGGTGGTGGTGGTTGTCAAAATGTTCCACACTGCAAAGGCGGAATCAATGTTAGAAACACGCATAAGATAATCTTTAGGAAGTGTGCTTCTAATGGCCTTAAGGGCTTGTGCATTGGCCCCTATATGCTTGCTATTACTAAGGAAGGATTCTTGGTAATGGCAAGGTGAACCTTATGTTCTAGGGTTTGTAAATAAATGGCCATCCTAGTCTTCCAAACAACAATGTTGGAAGGGTCAAAGCTAGGTGGGTCAAGAAGTCCATGGTATAAACTATATGTGTGCAAATAAGCAAATGCAAACAAGATTGGCAAACAAGGATCTCACTCCTAGGATGTTAAGCCTAAGTATCAGGAGCGTAGGCTCTGATACCAATTGAAAACCACCTAGAGGGGGGTGAATAGGTGATATTGCTAATCTATAAACTAAATGCGCTAAATTTCGGAAGCTTAAAAACTATTTGCAATACACTTAGTACAACACACAAGTGTAGCCGAATTCCCCGTGAAGGGCTCTGGACTAACTCCTCTTGATTCCCTAGATATGGGTTGAGGTGCTATATGAAGCTCTTGTGGTTAAGTACAAGTGAGGCACACACAAACAACCAAGCATATAAGAGATATAGCAATATGAAATATGCAAGGACAAATACAAGTATGAATGATATTGCAATATGAATAATGCAATGCACAACACAAATAAGAGAGAGAGAGTTTAGAGATAATGGATCAAACGCAAACAACAAGATGTGTTCCGAGGTTCGAGCCCCTAGCTCTACGTCCCCGCCTTCACCGAGAAGGCTTTCTAATCCACTATAGGAGTACCGAACTCCTCTCTCAATACCACCGAGGCAATACAACCACAATCCACCTCTACCGAAGAGGGATCCAAACCAATACCACTCCTATCAACCTCTACCAAAGAGGGATACACAAATAAAGGAGGGTTTACAATCTAGGAGGCTTAACCTCAAACACTTCTCTTTTTCTCTTTTCCACAAAACAAAGATCCTAATAGAGTAGGATAGAAGATATAGCTCAAGTGTGGAATCAAGGTGTTTTTGGAAACAAGCAACAAAGAAAAACTACTTGGGAAATCTCTTGTAGATGATAGAAATGAAAGACCAAAACCTAGTTTTCTTTGATTTTCCAAAATCCTTGAAAACAATAAAGATCAATTATTTTTGGCACAAAAACTCTTTTAAAAACTTGTTTTTAAAACCAGAGAATAGGGAATTTTTGCTCTTGGAAAACTTAGCCAAAATCCCAAAGGAATGGGGTTTATATAGGCCAAAACAGAAACTAGCCGTTAGGCTGATGTGGCAGCCTGACAGGCCTGGCAGTCGGCCGGCCGGTCGACCGCCAACGGTCATAAATGTGACCGTTGGGCAAACCTGGTCGACCGCCCGGTCGACCCAAATAAACAGAGAGATCTGCTCTCAGATCCGGTCGACCGCTCGGTCGACCGGCCCACTGGGCTGCCAGACGTGCACAGCTTGTGCACGTCGGTCGACCGCAAGGTCGACTGGCCCTTGGTGCGGTCGACCCTTGCGGTCGGCCGACCTGGCCTGTCAGCCACTGTTTTGGGACAGAAAACATCTTAAAAATATTTCTAAAAATCTTTTAAGTCTTTGTAAAAATCCCCAAAAAGAGTTTTATCATTTTGCATTGATATATAAACTTGTGATAAAAGTTTCAACTCAAATATCAAGCAATTCAAACTATTTTTGTGTCTTATCATTTTTACCAAAAACCAAAACTAGTATTTTATCAAACTTGAATTTTTCTCAATAGGAAATCTGATTTTCCTAAAACACATGAATAGATATATCAAAATAAGTTTGTTTAAGATATGAAGCATGTATGTATATTGAACACATCTAATATACATAAAGACAAAGTAAACTTGTTTTGATCTAAACTATTCATGAAAACCAAAACCAAAACCAAAACGTGTGTGTATGTGCACTTGAGCATATCAACTATACTAAGCTTTACAAATGGATCTAAAACACACTAAACTAAACTAGGATACCTAAGTCTTCTTGACGATCTTCCATCTTCAAGCCAACTCGATCCCAAACGTGATCCACCGAGTGCAAAGGTATGAACTTGATGCTCGGGCACGGAATCACCATGAAAAGCTTCTAAACTCCTTTGTTGAAGCTAATTACCAACTAATATCTTGTTAAATGATCTGAGACTAGAAACTCAAGATTATTAGTAAACATAACTACATGAGTTAATCATTATCAAAACTAGAGAGGCAGGCCTCTGGGCCAACAGTTGCTCCAGAGGTTCAAATGGGAGGTTCCTCTACGCAGAAGGGCCCATTTCAAGTAATTAGACCATCTGAATCTATTTCCGCCATTAAAGAACTCGAAGAGTTATCTTAACTCTTAAGCTTCTTCTGAGTTGAACCGCTAACGCGAGGCTCATGCTCGCGTTGAATTTCAGATGTGATTCTTGCACTGGTAGGAAAGACGTAGATTTGATGACCTCCACGTCTTTACTTCATCAGCTTGAGCATGCGTTTTTTTGTTGAACGCGGGTTTCATTGAGCCTTGCGTTTGATCCCAATGCTTAGAAAGTTTTCTAAGTAGTGAAGTTCAGACGCGGACTTCATGTGAACCTCGCATCTCTGAGGTCTGACGCGGGTTTCACTGAGTCTCGCGTCTGATTCCAACACTTAGAGAGATTTCTAAGTTGTGGAGTGTCAAACGCGGACTTCATGTGAACTCGCGTCTCTGAGTTCAACGCAGGTTTTATTGAGCTCTGCGTCTTAGTCATTAGACGCGGTTCTGAGGTGAACCTTGCGTCTGAGCTTCAATCACTTTGACAACTCTCAGGTTACTGACTATTGTATTGTCTTTTTTGCAGTGTGATACTCCTCAAATCCTTTGTCCAAGCAGTGTCATTTTGGGTATGTAGGTGATGCTGACTCAGACATGATTTTTGTTCTCCAGAGGACTGCTCCCGTGATCGCTGGTAAATCAAAGGAACATCAAAGGAACGACGAAGCCGGATCAGCAATGCCGGTATGCTTACTCTCCGGGAAATCATTTTCGATGGCAGGTTCATATCGGATTCCCGTGCCCTACTAAGAAAGCCTGATCTTTGGTGACTCGATCGAGGAGGATGAGGCTGCTCTTTCTGATGGGGATTACAAATGGCTTCGCCAGATTGGCAACAGGAGATTCTTCCTCCCGAATATAGAGCGGATGTATCTCCTGGCCTACCTGCAGCATATGTCCGTGTGTCGGCCAATGGATTGGGAGTTGGTCAAGCTAATCTCTAGAGTTTCCCTGGGCAAGATAGGTGCCCGTAAAGCCTTCACAGTCGGTCATGGGACGGATGTGTTGGGGTTGCATCCTGATTTGGTCAGAGCTGAATACCAACAGGAGAGACCTCACAACTTGCGGCCACCTTCATCAGACAATTCCTGGATGTGAGGGGTGACTTTCCTCCAGAATTCTGTGCCATTAGATGGATCCAATCTACCGACAAAACATGGTGGGGCAGAATGGTAGGGTATGCTCTTGCAGAATTTGAAGACCTTTTACCGCAGGCTGGACCGGGGCCGTGAGGGCCGTCCAGTACGGCATCCCGCAGAGCATCCAACATTTCTACGCTATCCTAGAGCGGTATAATCCAGAGACCTGTATGTTCTTCACTCCCATCAAGGAAATAGGGCTTGCCCTCCATGAGATGTACAAAGTCTTAGGGCTGGTGATTGAAGATGCCTCTTACGAAGAATACGTCCCATCGATAGAGGAGCTACATTTGCTGAAAAAGAGAGATCCTCTGGTGTGGGAGGTGTTGTGCCACTTTCACATCTATGGGCAGGTGACAGGATGGAGAAGTAGGGGAGTTAAGCAGGTGTCGTGGGCAAATTATCTGTTCCCCGGGGTGAATAAGATGACCCGATGACGCGGCCTGCCCCCAGCAATGATGAAGAAATAATTGAAAGGATCAGTGCATCCACCAGTTCATACACCACAGAGTCTAATGAGGATACTTTCAAGCTGGATACAGTTTTTGAGAGCTTTCACCATCAAGCCAAAGTCCTAATGTCTGACCGGGCTCTATTGGCGAGCTTCCTCATGTTGTGGCTGAAACGATATGTGGTGCCGACGCTACTACATGAAGTGATCCCAACGTGGTGTACCCGGCTGTTTTGCTTGCTCATAGGAAGTCTATTACTCTCTTCCCAGCAATGGTGGCCAGGATCCAAAGTGGGTTACGGGCGCTGGAGCATCTGTCAAGTGGAGGCAATTGTGGACGAAAGGGAAACCCAATCAAGGATTCCAATGGTCATCTCCTGGTTGAGACTCCTAGTCCTGGGTTGAGCTTTCATACACATATATGATGGCTTGGTATATGATGCATTGTCCATCACTAATGATCGTCGTCTCTACCTCAGAAGGTTTTGTACCTTTCGTGCAGCGATTGGAGATCTCGAGTTAGCTATAGTACTACATGTTCTACATCCGGAAGACTATTCTGAATGGGGTCAATTACAATTAGACAGGTGCTTTCCCGAGATTCACGATGCATCCGACAAGTTTGCAGACCTCGCTGGCTTGGATGGATTCACCCGATTACCTTCTGGCGTCTTCTGGTGGTTGATAAACATCCGACCTGGATACTTGATTTTTCGGTAAGGGAACTCCTGTAAAGTAGAACCTTACATGCCTTGTCAATTCGCCAGGCAGTTTGGTTACGACCAATTGTACATCAGTAACCCCAACCCATATCTTCTCTTCTGTAGGAATTTATTCGAAGGTGCCCAGGCATGGTACTATAACATAGCTGGAGGAACTGGAGTTGTCTTCACCCTTCCTCACAAGATACCCAATTCTTATGCAAGTTTTAGTTTTTGTACGTGGTATTTCATGGCAAATAAGGTGCCTAGATTTGGAATAAACACCTCATGCATAAAAGACATCAAATTCATGTATAAAGCCAACGAAGGGTCTAAGAGTTGTCGGATGCGAGGGATGACCGAGTATCAGGAGGCCAAGAAGGAAGCTGAAAAAAAGGCCAGGAAGGAGGCTTGTAGAACAGGAGCAGCTTCGGGATCAGAGTCTGAAGCAGGAGTGGCTGAGGAGCAACCAACTAGGAGGACTCGGCAAGCTGTGCCCAAGCGTCCCCGAGCTTTTGCTTCCCAAGGTGAGCCTAGTCAGAAGAAGGTAAGAAAAGAATCTGAGGCTGCAGTTTCAGGCCAGATGTCCGAGGTACTCGCCTCCGGTACGGAGGAATAGGAAGAAGAAGAATAAGAAAAGGCAGCCTCCTCTCTTCATCCTCGGGGTTTGCGCAGCAGGGGTCCCGCGGCCTTGGCGGAGGCAGAGTCTGTAAGCCAGTTCACTGTGGCCGAAGGGGTTGTGGTTGCAGAACAGCCGAAAGAAGTGATGGAGAGGGCCGAAGTTGAAGTTCCATCTCAACCAGGAGTTTCAATTCAGCCGGTAGCTTCTTCGGCTCAAGAAAGAGGGATGGAGGTGCAAGAACCGGAGTCTCCCAGTGTCTTGATGCCTACTTCCCAGGTTGTGGAGCCCAGCCCTACCACCGGGGTTCTCAGTGGCAAAGCCCCAGTCCCTGAGGCCTCCTTGGTTCATGTGTCATCTTCGTCGCCTGAAGAACATAGTGACTACTCAGGAGATGAAGTTGACTTCGGCGATGAACCCGCTCTTCCTGACACCAGCAAGTTTTCACACATTTTAGAGGAAGAGATGCAGGTGGATTGTCCTACGATGGTTACGCCATCAGGAGAGATCGCCGCAACCGAGGGTATTTCTTCTATCCTTCTTAACTATTACCCCATCGAGTAATGCAAATGATTTAACACTTCATTTAAATTTCACCTACAGGAGTGGCTATCAGTGTTGAAGTTGCAACCTCCTCCTATATTGAGGAGATGATCAAGGAACTGGTCCAGCCAGAGGGCCTTGAAGTTTCTGCTATTGGCATGATCTCTAAGGGCACAACTATCACGGCTGGGGAACCCTCTTCCCAGAGTTGCTTGTTAAAGGATCTACCGACTTTGGATCCTGAGCTTGGTAAGAGAATAAAGATTCTCTACATACTCCCATTCTCATCATTATTGCTAACATTGATGTTATGACTGCAGAGAGTACCAGGTTGGCTCAAGTGGAAGAGCTCATGGCAAGCACTGGTGCAAAGGACATTGCACTTCAAACCTTAAAAGTTGAACCAAGTACTGTGAAGTCTGTCTCGGCGGTTGTCGTCTCAAAAGCTACCATAGTAATAGTCCCGAAGGTGCCGGTCATGACCTCAATGTTGACGAAACCTTCTGCTGGCCTCGTCTTTGCACCAAGTGAGATGGCTCCCGCCTCTATGGACATCGTACGCACAATCATAGAAAAAGGGTCCGGGAGTGCATCAACAGAGCTGGCTCCAGGCATATACATCATGGAAGAATTTGCTCATCATATGGTACAATAATTCTTCACTCCATAAAATCCTGCATAGAATTGTTCTTTCCGGGAAAAGTTCCTTCGAGTTTGCCCGAATGCTTCTTAAAAATCAGATCGAGAATATTCATCATACCGAAAGCTCGGAGCAAGTTAAGGCATATCTTATGCTAGTCAAATAGCTGGGATATGCTTGAAGGAGCTAAGGACGCTGAAGAAGGCTAATCTGGTGGATGAGACTTGGCTGATATTAAATACACTCCTCGCTGCTCAAGAATGTAAACGGAAAGAGATGGAGGATTAGATGGCTGAGGAGGCCCGTCACCTCAATGACTTCCAGGCCAGCTATCAAAAATTGGTTGACGACTCCAGAGAATCTGAGGTCATCACTAAGAGCGCAAAGTAAGTTATAGCCAATGCTCAGGCAGCTATCACCAAGACATAAGCCTTGATTTAGGTTAATGAGCAAAAACTTGTTATTGTTAGGAAGAGGCTGGAGGAGCTAAGGTCTGCCAAGAAACGGGTCCAAGAAGATCTTACTGCCTGTTCTTCCAAGTTGGAATCTCTTCAAGTACAGGTGGCCACAAAAAAATTATTGTCAGAGGAAGAATTGAGGGTTCAAGCTTGGGCAGAGGTTGAGAAGGCATGCCAGCGTGAGATTCAGCGCCTCCAACACCAATTTACTCTTTGGCTGAGCAGGATTAGCCCTCCTCCTTTTGTATCTTTTTTTGTAACACTCCATTTATTAAATAAGAGAGTGTTTGTATCACTTTTATTACTTTGATATCAATAATAAAAGTTATCAAATTTTGTCTCGCGTTTATCCCTCCTTTGTGTTTGAGAATCAGACAGACTCTTTGCTGCGTAGGAGAACGCAGCTCTCACAGACGTGGCACTTGACCAATGTGGAGATGCAGTACTCAGCCATTTGCTGAGACGCGGCTCTTGACCAATGTGGAGACGCAGTTCTTGGCCATTTGCTGAGACGCAGTTATGAGTTGTAGAGGAGAAAATCAGGTAGCACTGACTTGTTGATGAGACGCGACCCTGAATTTGAAGGGTAGACACGACTTTGAGTTGTTGAGAGATGTGGCCCTGAATTTGAAGGGAAGACACGACTTTGAGTTGTTAAGAGACCTGTCTCTAGATTGTTGAGAGACGCGGCTCTGAATCATTTGGAGGATGCGGCTCTGGATTGTTGAGAGACGCGGCTCTGATTTATTTGGAGGGCGCGACACTGAATTGTTTGGAGGATGTGGCTCTGGATTGTTGAGAGACGCGACTTTGATTCACTTGGAGGACACGGCTCTGAATTGTTTGGAGGACGCAGCTCTGGTTGTTGAGAGACGCAGTTTTGAATCGTTTGGAAGACGCGGCTCTAGATTGTTAAGAGACGCAGCTTTGATTCACTTAGAGGGGGCGACTCTGAATTGTTGAGAGATGCGGCTCTGAATTGATGAAGGAACGCAACCTTGAATTGATAGGAGGGCGTGGCCCTGAATTGAGGAGAGACGCGGCCTTGAGCTCTTCAACTTACTGGAGGTGATGCAGCCCTCAACTCGTGGAGGGATGCGGATTTTAAGACGCGGCCTTGAATGTTAAAGACGCGGTCCTCATTCTGTTGAGAGAACGCGCCTTTGGTTTGTGAAGGGACGCGGACTTCAATAATCGGCCCTTGAAGCGTCGCATGTAGTTTATAGAGACGCGAAGATCTCCCTGGATCTTTTGAGGCAAAACCGACGTTGACAGTTAGGGACGCGTGTCGTTGGAACTTCCCAGAGCAAAAATCCATGCATCGTGAATTAAGACTATTAATTGGCCTTTAAGAACGGCTTTAATTTTTATACCGTTAATTAATGGCTATTAGCGAGCCTATAAATAAGTCATGAGCCTCTTAACAGTCATTCATCTTGACTGTTTTTCCTTTATGGGTAGGTGCTCTGAAGAACCTTTGGGGTTCTTAGATTGTCTTCTTCTCCGAACCTGCATCCTGAAGAACTTTCAGAGTTATTTGAACGAACCAAAAGTTATGATGTTTTCGTGCAATTTTCTTCGAAGATTATCATGAAATACACCTAGAGGGAGGTGAATAGGTGTTTTGCTAATCAAATGCTATTTTAAAATTACTTATGATGAATTATGCAAATGGTCACTCAAAATAAGAATTGAAGCCGAATTCCTTGTGAATAGATCTAGAACTTCTCCTCTTTAATTTCTCTAGATAATGAGTTGAGGTACTCAATTGCCTCTTTGTTGAGATGAGTATAGACCGGTAGTGAAAGTGATGGAATGAAAGTAATTATAGAATGCAAGATGAACAGTTACACAAGTATGAAAAATGAATATCAATATAGAGCAAGGGACAAGCAATCGCAAACACAAAGGAATTTGTTGTAAGATTTGAGCCACCGCTCTACATCCCCGCCTTCACCACTATGAAGGATTTCACTATCCTAAGGGATCTTCCATAAAGGGACCTTACACAAAGGAATTACAACTTGGTCTATACAAGACCGGAGTACACAACTCCATCAACTCAACCCTCTACACAAGAGGTAGTACAAAACTAATTGAGGTTACAAAAATCTTGGTGATCTAACAAGATCACAAACACTCTCTCTTACAACTTCCTATAGAGTAAAATATGAAGTGTTGCTCAAAAAGTTAAGTGAGAGATGAACTTCAGTTAGAAAATATAGAGGAGCTTTAAAATCAACTGAAAATAGCTTTGAAAAGAAAGAACTTGAAGATTGAAAGCTAAAAAAACTTTTTTCTTTTGAAACAAACTTGAAAACTTAAAACTTGTGTATTTTTTTCTTATCTAAAACCAAAACCAATGACCCATATATATAGGCAATGAATAAATATCATTATAATCATACCAGGTCATTTGGGGTGTGTTTAGATACTTGGAAACCAAAAATGCACGTTGGAATCCACTAAAAATGAAACAGATTCAAAAACTAGCCATTATAGTCATCTGACAGGCTGTTAGTCGACCGACTGATCAACTGACAGCTCATACTAAAAAGATATGTTGGCTCCGGTCAACCGGGCGGTCGACCGCTCGATAATTTAAAATGTAAAATTAAACTGTCGGTCGACGACCCGGTCGACCGACCCTAATCAATAGTTAGGGTCTTTCAGTCGGTAGACCGATCAATCAACCAAAAGGGTTAGCGGTTGACCAATCGGTCGACCGACAACATACACAAAGTGCACGCCCCTGACCAAAGGCCCAGTCGACGGGCGGTCGACTGTTTTGGCCTGAAATGGTCACCGGTTGACCGTTCTGGCCTGAAACAATTTTTTGTATGGTTTTGAATTTCAAAAATTTTCAAAATATTTTGTATTAGTTTATAGGTAATGTAGCAATGTATATGTTATGAAATACATGTTCTAAACTTGTTATAATATTTTGAAAAAATTATGAGACATGTATCAAAACCAA
Organism: Agave tequilana; assembly: GCA_038442645.1. Classification (NCBI taxonomy): domain Eukaryota; kingdom Viridiplantae; phylum Streptophyta; class Magnoliopsida; order Asparagales; family Asparagaceae; genus Agave; species Agave tequilana. The sequence continues at coordinate 44,117 of JAVJIF010002664.1, forward strand.
ACATACAAAATACCAATACTACCAAAACTTGTATTTTTCAAAATCATGTACTTTGTGTGTGTAACTTCTTGAGCATCCCTATTATATTCTATACTTTAACATACTAATATTTACAAGGCTCTAGGTTACTATAAGATCTTCAACCGGGCTTCTCCACTAGCGACGTTGAGTGCTTTGAGTTTTGATCCCATATTTGAGTCTTCTTGAGTCTCCAACATCTTACTTTAGATGAAGAAAACTCCTTATATCCTTAAAACTCTGAGATAAACTTAAGCACTTGAACTTGATTAGTATAAATAACCACATATGTTTTGTTATCATCAAAACCATAAAACCGGGTGATTGTAACTTTGGGCCAACATATCACTGTTAAGTGATTTCAAAATCAAAAAGTATCCCTCAAGTGCTTTCTTGGCCGTGTCTTGACGGATGATGAACTCCTTCAAAAGAACTCTTCTTCAGGTAGGAAATGGCCTTTGCCATAATAAGACTTTCTTTCTTGTGGCTCTGTTATCACCGATCATAAAGGGACTGTCTCTTGATCTCTTCCTGAAACTTTTGAAATTTCTTTCTAGAAGTTTAGACAATTGACTTGATATCCATGCGTCTATGCACTGTTTCTTGATCTCTTTCTGAAACTTTAAAAATTATTTCTTGAAGTTTAGACACTCAACTTGAGATCCCTTCGTCCATGCTCTACAAAAGCAATCTTTGCATTAACTTGTTAAAATGCGAGCTTGTGGATTTTCGAGTCCCAAGTTCTTCAGACGCGAGCATCGTGAACTTCGCATTTTGAGGTCTTAAATGCAGGTTCTGTATATAAGACTCGCGTCTGGAGTTCATGACTTAGAAAATTTTAAGACTCGTATCTGCTCTTTTGAAATCTCTAGACGCGAGTGTGGCGAACTCTGCGTCTTAAAAGTCTTAGACGCTCTTTTGAAAACTTAGATGTAAGTATGGCGAACTCTGCATCTTAAAAGCCTTAGACGCTCTTTTGAAATCTTATACGCGAGTGTGACGAACTTTGCGTCTTGAAGTCTTAGACACGGATCTATAATGCCTGTGTCTGGAGTCATGACTTAGAAAATTTTAAGGGTCGCGTCTGCGCCTTTAATATATGCCTTTTCAATCATCAGTCGCGAGTCTAATGTTGGGCTAGCATTCGGATTCATATTTTCTATCTTTACAGAGTGTGGTAAACTCTGCGTCCTGAAGGTTTAAATGCGAGATTCGCTTATAAGACTAGTGTCTAGAGTTCATGACTTTAGACCCGCATTTGTGCTTCTAGATTCATTTTTTGTCTTTACAAAATTTAACCCTTTGGTTTTTTCCTTCTTGCAGGTCGTGGCCATATCGTTGGTGCTGGTTCTGGTGTCTTTACCGTGTTCATTGAGGTAGACATGAAATGACCAGTTCGTTCCATTGGCGACCACTTGAAGAGTCAGAACTTCTGTCCAAGGGTGAGAAAGATTCACGCGGTTCTCGATTATTGGACATGATGCACCAGTAAGGTCTCGGATCCTTCCGATCACAATGAGCATGGCGCATTTGAAGGTCACAGGAGAGAGGATGTCACCAGTAAGGTCTCAGATCCTCCCCTCACCAATCTTGTTCAAAGGAGTGACAGCAACGAAAAATTCATGCTCATTGAATGACTTTCTGGTGGCGGAGCTTCCCATTAAGTGAAGAATTACTGCCTTGTGAAGTCCTTCGCACCAGTTGATCCGGTGGAATCAAAATGCTCCATTACATTTCGACCTCGAGAAATACCACTGTTCTCAAGAGGAGAGGAAGTTGATCTGTTGTTCCCAGCCACTGTCCAGAAGACGAACTTTGTGCATCTTTAATATTTCAAGGAGTGAGTGTAACCTTTCACTGGGTAAGAGGGGCTTCTTTGTACTCCTTTATTGTAACACTCAATCTTATTGGATAAGAGAGCGTTTTGTATCACTTTCATATTTTTGAATATCAAAAAAAATGACACTTTTTTCTGCCTTCGTATTTGTCTTGACTTCCTTTTTACATTGAAAATCAGACAAGTGAAAACGATTATCTTTGGTTTGCTAGAAGTGTGATATTTTAACTTAGCAAGTCAAAGTTGAAAATTTTCATTTAAGGAATTTAAAAAGGTTTACTGTCAGATTGTGATATTAACTTGACAGGAGTGAAATAGGTTTTATGGGCATGCCATTCTATGGATGAGAATGACAAGTAAAGTTTTCGCTCTGGGGGGGATTGTGATTGAGTCTTCATCAGAGGTTTAGTATTAACCTAATTAAGACCCAGCTGGGGATTAGTGAGAACACTGTTAAAGGTATGATATCAACCTAACAGTGATTTTAAATAGATCTGTCATTCTATTGACGAGAATAATAAGTAAGACTAGACCCATTGGGGATCTAAGTATTTCTTTACCATAAAAGGTGTGATATTAACTTGACAAAAATGTGAGCTAGAGGTGTACTGTTAACTTAGCTCCATAGGAATTTCAGTTTTGTTAGAAAAACTAAAGATACCACTATCATAGGTGTAGTGTTGAACTTAACAGTGAGGGTAATACTAGAGGTGTAATTTTGAACTTAGCATTGGTCACCTCGACTTCGATACAGAAGTTCAAGGAAAAATTATTATCGTAGGTGTATTGTTGAACTTAACAATGAACTAGATGCTAGAGGTGTGATGTTAAATTTAGCATCGCTCGTCTCAGCTTCGATATGGAAGCCTGAGGAAAATCACCGTCACAGTTTTAATGTTGAACTTGACAGCAATTTGATCACTGTTAGAGGGTGATATTAAACTAACAGTAATATATCAGAGGTGTAATATTAACATGACAAGAGTTGATTTGTGATATGAGCAATTTTGAGGACCTGTCATTCTATTGAGGAGAATGGCAAGTGAAGTTTGAGCTGTCAGAGGTGTAGTGTTAACTTGACAATTTGAAAACTTGTGACTCCATGTAAGGGAGCCATCAAATAGAAATTCACACTCGCTGAGGAGTATTGAAACTTTTTCACTATTAGAGGTGTAGTGTTAACATAATAGTGTTTGAGTTTGTGAGCCTACCACTCCATGGGAGGGAATTGGTAAGAGACTTCGACGGGAAAATAGAATAAATTGTCAAAGGTGTAATATTAACTTGACGAAACCCGTTGGGGATTAAGGAAAAATGGGTTGTCAGAGGTTTATTGTTAACGTGACAAGCCTGTGCTCATTTCGCTGAGAAAATGGACACAGGTATTTTTGTGGTCCTACCATTCTAGGGAAGGGAATTGGTAAGAGATTTTGGAGGGGAAGGCGGGACCAAGTCCCTTAGGATTTTTAGCAGACTCTCAGCTGTCAACTGATTTAGTATGCCTTTACCAACTACCGTTTGAGTTAGGCTAGCCATGCTATTCCCCTCAGTATGATGAGTTATCGAGGACTTATGTTGGACTTAAAAGCCAACATTTCCCTCTATCCTTAACCATCAGAGGCGTCGGATTTTGATAGCCTCTACAGAAGAGTAACAAAACTAATTCTCAGTTAGTTTGTCTTTATTAGCTCAATTCTATCGAGAATTGAATCGCGTTCCCCTGCGCTGTTCACCCGACCATTCCTCTTAACTGGCTCCTTATGTGCCGGATAAAACTTCAATGATGTTTGGTCATCGACGCTGGTTTCATCATGCTTGTATTTAGCAGAGCATAATTGTTAATCAAAAATTCCGTCGTAGGGAAGGTGTTCGATGCAAGCGTCATACATACTTGACCCAATGATCAGAAGTTTATTGTTAACATAATTAAGGGTAATATTTCTTCAGGAATTTGCCATTAATCAGCATCATAAGTATATCACCTTCTAGATTTATCAGGCGATATGCTCCATTTGAGTAGACTGACTCCACCACAAATGGTCCTTCCCACTTGGGTTGGAATTACCCTTTCATCTTATGTGTCATCACCATGGGTCTTCTGACAGCCAAGACGAGGTCTCCTTTCTTGAAAGTCCGCTCCATGACTTTCTTGTTGAAGGCTCTGGAAATTCAAGCTTGGTAAAGCTCAATTTGCTGTTGAAATTGCAGGCATTTATTGTCCAAAGCTTCCAGCTCCTGGAGTCGCAGTCGATGCTTCTCCTCATCTATCATCTCCGTGGTCAAGTCAACGCGTAGAGATGAAATTAAATTTCTAGTGGGAGTACGACTTCACACTCGTACACCAAAGAGAACAATGTAGCTTTCGTCAGGGTTCTCACTGTTGTGCGATAAGCCCATAAGCATTCACCTAGCTTATCTTTCCTCGCGTTGGCTCTTCGAGAAGAATTTCTTGAGAAGTTTTTCAATGGTCTTATTGAAAGCTTCTGTGAAGCCGTTAGCGGCTGGATAGTATGTCGTTGAAGACACATTCTGGATCCTGAACTCATTGCAGAATCTTTGGAATGCTAGGCTGACGAACTGAGACCCATTATCATGGACAATCCGTCGTGGTACGGCAAAGCGGTAGACCACGTGATGTGTGATAAACTTGATTGCGCCAGATGTCTTTAGCTCCTTCAAGGGGATAGCCTCCGCCCATTTGGAGAAGTAATCGATTATGGTTAAGATAAAGTGGTGTCCTTGGATGAAGGTGGGCTAATAGGACCAACTACGTCCATTCCCCACATCTCAAATGGCCAGAAAGAAGTTGTAGATGAAGATGTCCTGATGCCTGATGAATGAAATCACCATGGATTTGATAGGCGTGACATTACTTAGCGTAAGCCATGGCGTCAGGGATCATTTTTGGCCAATAATATCCTAATCTTTGGAGTCGATCTTTAAGTTTTGGACCAGGTTGGTGAGCTCCACATATACCGTCATGAGCCTCTTTGAGTGCTTCATGTGCCTATTTTTTTGACAAGAAGTGAAGGATGATTCCATCATGTGATCGGCGATACAGTGTTCTCGTGATCGCATTAGTAGAATTTAGGGGCTTTCCTTCTAATGGTAGCCATCTCTTTAGGGTCATCAAGCAGAATGTTGTACAACGCGTAGTCGAAGTACAGGAATCGCCAATCCCTGAGCTCTAGACCCACTGAGGTCTCTAGAGTTTTTTTGACTTAAAGGTTCCGTGCTAGAATTTGATCATCTTCAAGGGTGAGTTTCAGACAGTACAAATCATGGCTGTAGATGAGTACTTTCTCCGCCACTCCGGCTGGAAGAGCCAAGAACGCAGCGAGGGACGCCAGTGCGTCTGCATGCGTAATTTGCCAGTGAGGTACATGATCAATATAGAAGTTTATGAACTTCTTTGCCATGTGGATGGTTGCATTGTGATAGGGTACTAAATCTTCATGTCTAACTTCGTACTCCCCGTGAACCTGATTAACGATGAGCTTTGAATCACCATACGCTTCGAGATTTTTAACGCCAATCTCATCGGCGATTTGCATCCCGATCAAGAGAGCACTGTATTCCGCTAAATTATTGAAACATGACTCAGTTAATGAGAATGCACGAGAGATTACGTAGTTTTGTGGGGAGACAAGTACCACCCCCACTCTTACCACGATATTTCCTTGAGGACCCATTCTTGATGCGCCGTCGAAGAAGAGTTGCCACATCTCTTCTTCGAAAGTCGTCTGGGTCATGCAATCTTCAACGACCTCGTCTGAAAAATCTTCATAAAGTTTGGTCACTCATGAATCTGGATGTTTAGCCAAGAAGTCTACCATTGCCTGTCCCTTCATAGCTCTTTGTTGCAGAAATTGCTTATAATATTGGGAGAGCAATATGACCCATTTCGTTAATCGACCATTCAGCGATGATGGCTTCGTCATAAGCAATCTTAAAGGATTCCTTTTCGACCATTCAGCGATTTTTGATATGACATAAATGGTTTGGCCCACTAGGTAATGTCGCATCTTCTGGACGACAAACACCAACGCCAAACATTCCTTTTCGATCGGGTTGTATCGATGTTCAGTTCCGATCATGGTTCTACTCAGGTAGTAGATTGCTTGCTCGTGTCCCTAATCATTATTCTGGGCTAGTAAAACTCCTAGAGAATGATCAATAGCTTGAACGTATATCAAGAAAGGCTTTCCTGACACCAGAGTTGTGAGCACCGGTGGCTGCGTGAGGTACTGCTTGATTTTCTCGAACGCTTGTTGGCAAGCATATCCCAGATGAATGAAACATCTTTCATCATCAATTGGTGAAAGGTTGGCATCATCCTGAAAGGTTTGAGATAAACCTCCATATGTACGCTAGTCGCCTTTGCAATCCTCTAAGCTCTCTGGAGGTTGCATTTCTTGGATGGAGCAGACTTTCTATGGATCAATGTGGTTTCCTTTGGATGTCACAACGAAGATGAGGAATTTACCGCTGGCTACCCTAGGAAGGATTTGGTGGGATTCATCTTCAATTGATGCGCCCGCATGATATCAAATATTGTCTTCAGATCTGCTATGTGATCGCCTTTGGAACGATTTTTCACTACAATATCGTCAACGTAGCATTCCACCATTTTGCGTATGTGCTCGTGGAAAATTACATTCATAGCTCTCTTGTATGTCGCCCTGCATTCTTCAACCCGAAAGGCATCACAGTATAGCAGTACATCCCTAGTGGTGACCTAAAGGATGTATGTTTCTCGTCATCAGAGTACATCTTAATTTGATTATATCCAGAGAATCTGTCTATGAAGGACATCCGCTCAAATCCACACGTGTTGTCGATCATGACATTCACGATTGGAAAGGAACTCTTCTTTAGGACACGCCTCATTTAGATCACGAAAATCAATGCAAACTCGGATCTTCCCATTCTTCTTTGTGACGGGGAATATATTGGCTACCCAATCAGAGTGTTGTTCTTCCCCTAATGAAACCAGAGTCTATGAGCTTCTTGATTTTCGACTGAATCACTTTCATTATCTCTGGGCGGAACCGTCGTTGTTGTTACTTGACGGGCTTTGCGTTCGGATTGATGTCGAGGCGATGCATAGCCAGCTGAGGGTCGAGCCCAGGCATATCCTCATAGTTCCAAGCGAAAACATTTATATACTCTCACACAAGAGATATTAGATCTTCCTTGTCGGGAGGTGATAAGCTCTCGCTTATAAAGATGGGCTTAGAATTAGCTTCATCTCCCAAATTAACCTGGGTTACCCTATCCTCCGTAGGTGGTTTGCATTGTTCAAAGCGAATATCTCAAAGAGTATTTAGGTGTTTGATCCAAGGATCTGTATTTGACTGGATCATTTGTTCATCTCCATCTTCTGTGTGGCTTGCCGAACCATGTTTACCGAAAGGTCTTTGAAGATGTTGCCGACGCTGACATTTGACTCCCACGATGATGTGCCTGACGAGTGATTATGATATAATAACCCTTCAAACTCAGATGCTGACGGGGTTAGAGTTGACACATAACCCAACCCCCTACGAGTTCGATGATAATAGTCAGGGGCTTTCCCTTTTGGGACGAAGGATCGAAAAAGTGTTCGCCTTCCTTTGTCGAAGTTCAAGCCAAGACCACTTGTTAGGTCATACCCTATGTTCTCCATCATTCTGAGTACATTGGACTCATAATGAGAGAACTAAGTGAGTTCAATCTCGCTTTTTGAGTCTTCGCAAATTGTTGGTTTGGACTCGACTCTTCCAAAAAGAATCGATATTCGGAATTTACGTTTTACTGGGACCTCAAAGAAGGATCCTTGCGCACCATTGATGCTTTGATATGCCGTCAGAGATGATCTCACTGGTACACGCAGTGATGTCAAGGCATCTATTGCCGATCAGATGTCATCATCTACATCGGTAGTAGTATCTGATGGTACAGAATTAGAAGCAAACACAGAAAAATAAGCCAAATCTAAATCTTCATTTATATACTACTCCCCTATATCATTGGCTGTGTTATTGATATCGAGCTTATTAATGCTCGTTACAAGAGAATTCAACTCCAAAGGCATTCTTCTTCTTCTTCTGCCTCTGCCTCGACATCAGCTTCGTCGCTAGAGTTTAGTTCCTCTAGCTGGGGATTCTCGTCTGTCTCCAGAGAATCCTGGTGCAGGAGAGAGTCTGTGAAGTAATTCTCCACCCCCTTGAACAGATGCCTTTCGGCGATCAACATTTAAACTTTTCCATCTCCGTCAACATACTTTATGCCTTGATGGAGAGTAGAAGGGACAATGGAGTTGCGATGAATCCATGGTCATCCCAGAAGCAAATTATATGAGGTGTCCGCGTCAATAACATAGCACGTCATCTCGAATCTTAGGTTTCTGATTTGGCATTTGAGTTTAATCTTTCCCATTGGGCGCGTACCATTAGCGTTGAAGCCGTAAATGGTAGTTTGGGTGGCGTTCAATCGGTGAGTGGGGATTCCTAAGTGCTGCATGACTCGGCGAGGCATGATGCTCAACGCGAATCCTGGATCCACCTGAATGCGGCTCACTTCAGATGATCCAATATACCCTGTGAAGTTCAAGGGCCTATCATGTTTCCCCTTAACCTGCATGTCATCTGGAGTGAAGGTTATACGGGGACATGTTAAGAGGCGTGGAGACAGTTTTCTTTATCTGTCTCCTCCGGTTAGCCGAAAGCCGGGCCATGAAGGCCTCACCATCGACTAAGGCTTCTCTTAGATCTTCCTTTGTTGACTTACAGTCTCAGGAGCTCATAGAAGGTAATCCTGGCCGGGTTGTTGGCCAGTTGAGCCAAAACATCAAAGTGGTAAGGTCTTGAAGATTCTTATGCTTTGTCCTTTGGGAGAGCCTTGGCTTATCGAAGCTCCTTTTGCTTCTCCATAGGTTGTTTCGTAAATTGCTTGGTTGGCTCGGGTAGATTTAGGCAGATTTGTCACCATTTCATCGTACTTCTTCAAGTACGACTGACCCGAGCGAGTCCCTGTCACGAGCGGTACATTCGGTTCTACAGCAAGGATGATTGTCTCCTCCTCCGAATCAGTCAATGAGGGGGCATCGGTTTCCTGGGAGAAAGCACACACCACATTGCAAGGCAAAGCTTTTGCTTTGCTCCTGGATTTCCTGTTGGTAACAGTAGTCTACTGTTGGCCTTCCACGAGATCGGGATGAACCCACATGATCTCTTCCTGAGGAGTAGGAACAGGTACGAGACTTTTCTCCTACTGGTGGTGTGAATCTATATTGACCACCCTTAGTTTCCTTTTTGGGATAGGAACCACTCCGGCTAGCGTTGGAGGCTATACCCCGAACTGTAGGAATGACGTCATGTTGGCTGTCACTTTCTTCTGCTCCGGGAGGAGCTTGAGCACCTCCACGCTCGGGAGGAGCTTGAGCACCTCCACATCAATCAAAGCTTGGAGAAATTTTTGAAGATGCAACATCTTTTGGTAGGGTGCCCCAGCATTTTGTGGTGCAAGCAGTAATTGGAGTTGTCAGTCTTGCCCACCTCCTCAGGAGTCTAGCTTCAGGAAGTTTCAGTCTGTTGCTTTTGTTGAGTAATTTAAACAACAAATCAACATGTTTGTCTTTGAAAGAGTACTTCTTGTTGGCGCGCGGTTGGCTTGAAGAGCTACCCCCTCTAGCTGGTTGGGACTTAGAGGGTGACTTCGTCTCTGTCACCAGTGTGTCCTTCCTTTTAGCTTGGAAAGACGCTTCTGACGCACGCCTTGTCGACTTCACGGGTTTGGGCTTATTTTCTTCTGCCTTAACTATAGCACAATCTCCTCTGCTTGTTCACCTTGCTGGACCAACTGCTTCCAGGTATGGCTTTCAGCTACTCTTATCTGAGCTAGAAGTGAGATTTGCAAATTGTGACGACATGTTTCCACCAGGGTGGTCTAGGCCATACCACTAGGACAACAGAGTGTCATGTTCCGAAATCTCTCCACAAATTCTTTAACTGAGTCTCCTTTCCGTTGCTCGTCACCAGGAGTTTAACTAGCATGGGAGTTTAACTGACTCGTCTCCACAAATATATTAATGACTCTCCGAGTTATCTTTGAAGAAGCGTGTGAGGAAAAGCTTCTCCAGATCACCCCAGTTCTTGATGGAGCCTTCTGAGAGTTTCATGAATCATTCAAAAATAATCCCTTTAGGGTGCCGATGAACAAACGTGCCATTATGGCATCATTTGATACTACATTCCCTATCTGAGACTTGAAGTAGTATGCGTGCTGGTCGGTGACCCCTTACCGTCGACGGCCTGCAGGATCAGAGCTTTGAATTTAGGAGGGTACGGGACAAGATCCCACTCAGCCGGGTAAGGCCGGACCACTCTTTCTTCTTGGAGGCCTTTCCGATTGGCGAGAACTTCAAGACGTTGTTCCAGTTTACTCATCCTTTTGGAATGAGTGCTCTCATTCTCTGAATTGCCTCTCTCTTCAGATGGAGGTTTAGACGACTCAGAGTTGGAATGCTCCTCCTCCTCGGTATATACAGAGGATGAGCTTTCCCTTCCTTCTGTTTGCCCTTGGACTTCTTGGAAGGAGTCTTGACATTCGGCTTCTTCTTTTTGTCTTCAAGCAATTGCACCAGCATCTACTTGAGGCTATTAATAGATTCTTATTGAACACAAATAATATTGAGTTGCTCCCTCTGGGTCTGGGCTTGTTGTTCAAAGCGCCTGGCCATTTTCTTCAGGAGTGCTTGCCATATATGCGGTGCTTCTTTCTCTATAGAAGAGTTCAAGGCCTGTGATTCTGTGATGGCAGAATGTGCCTCGCTTACTTCAATGCTCTGGATTAGGGCACTATAGTCCACTAGAGCTATTACGCTAGTTTGAGTGCGGGTATGCCGGTATACTCCTTTCGGCTCGGTGTCTCGTCGGAGCTGACTATTGGCTGCTTCCTCTTAGTTCTGCTTGGCGTAGTGCTTGGACCCACCATGTTCGTAGTAACTTCAGAGTACTATGCATCAGATAAGGTTCTCCTTGTGCGTGAGCGACGCCTTTTAGCCGAGCGTGAGACTAACGTAGATGATAACCGGTTGAACACTGATTGTTTGCTTACATACGAGCTGCAGTGGCATTCAGAGAGTACCGCCGTGATGAGCCATTCACAGCAGCATTGTGGAGTAATTTGATGAACACTCATCTTCTTGGTCAAGTAGTCCCTTAGATCCGTTAGAGGGGATCAAAGAGACCAGCCTCAAGTCTCTGAGGACGAGTACTTTTTAGCTCTCTTCTGACTTTAGCCGTTGGAGAGCGAATGTTAACCTTGCAAGTTTCAGTGATGCAAGGTTCAGAAACACAAAGTTCACGTTCTGTAGAACAGACTCGACTCTTACGTTTTGACTTTGAGACGCGAGTCTCATGCCTCTACTGAGAGGAGACGTGGACCTCACGTTGCTGATTGTCGCGTTTGTCTGGCTACACTTGAGAAATGCGGATTTTATGAGTCGCGTTCTATTGGAGATGCGGGTCTCGTATCTCTAAGTAGGGACGTGGACCTCGCGTTGCTAAACATCGCGTCTGTAAGGTGAAGCCTCAGAAACGCGAGCTTTTTGAGCTTTGCGTTTTGGTATCCATATGCAGACTTCGCGCGTCTGATGCGGTTCAGAAGAGACGCAGGCCTAAACCTCGCATCCTATATATGCTAGACGAATGGTTTTTCCAGGTTCTTACATCTGTTGTTGATGTGTGCGTCGCCTTTGTCGACGTTCAGCATTCCGGTTATCTTTCACGGGTTGTTGGGGACTCCTTGGTAACCTGGAGCTGAGGAAGAGGAGGGGCGTGACCAGATTGATCTTCAACGATGTTGGCCTCGCGGGTCTCGTAGGAGACGTTGACGCGGGTCACGCGCGCGACGTGACCAGAAATGACTCTTTTTGCGCAGGCTATCTTTGAGGAAGTCTCCGAAGAGACTTGGAGCGGATCTTTGAGGAGACCCTGCGGTATTATCGCGCCACCCTGGGGCTCTTGGAGCCAGAAGAAAGGAACTCCTCATACTTTACCTAATCGAATTCCACGACAAATGACTCGACCATTTTTCTCATGAAGGTGACGTCACCTTGCGCCACAACTTGCTCATCAGTAGAGAAAGTGCTCCCAGCGGAGTTGCCATCTCTTGTACGGGGAAGGAATTTGAAAATATATATTGTAAAATTTTCTTGAATCAATGAAAGATTACAACAATTTCAAAAACTCCAATTACAAGATATAAGAGATATTCAAGCTCGAATCTCCTTTTTATTTAATGTCGGGTTCTTTGTGGAGCGATGGAAAGTGATTTTGCTTTTCGTTGACCAGGTGAACGTCAAGCTCTTCTGAAACTCCTCTCCTTGGATTAAAGATGGAGTAGCACAGCTCCTATCAATAAAATCTCAAAGAGATTTAGGCAATAACCTGAACTCAGCAAGTTGGTAGAAGAGTTTAACTCTTTATAACCTTCCTCAGCTGAAAAATTCCGACCCCATTTCAATAACAAACTGAGCTATTTATAGGGGTTTTAGGGGTAAAACTGTCCCCTAAAACCCCTCCATGATGAGGGTTAACTCCTCTCATTACGTGGGCAGTACTTGACCCAGTAATGGGGGTAGTTATAACTGAGATGCATGGCTTCTCTCTTGTTGGAACGCGGGCTTGAGCTCTGCATTTAGCCGTTGAGGTAACGTTAGATGCGGGTCTTGAGCTCCGCATTTTGGGCGTCGCGGTGGTGTTGAAACGCGAGCCTCCGACTCTGTATTTCCTCATTGACGTGATATTAGACGCGTGCCTCGAGCTTCGCGTTTGAGACGCGGGCTTCAAGCTTTGTGTCTGAACACTGAAGTGGTACTGAGACATGGGCTTTGAGCTCACGTGTTGGCATTGCAATGGTGTTGAGACGTGGGCTTCGAGCCCTGCGTTTTGCCTTGGCTTTGATTAGCCTCGCGTCTGAAACATGGACTCTGTTATCTGATGACTTATCTTCAGTGATTTTAGACAGTCTATAACCATCTGTAGCAAACTCAGCTTAGGGGAAAGTGTGATCCAAAAATCTTGATCTGCCCCGAAGAGTTTTCAAAGTGTAATTGACAATAGAACTTGGCACACCGTGTAGGACACTGATAGTCATGTGACACAGAATAAAGAGTATCACCTTAGAAATTCTGTATTCTTTCCACTTGTAACTCGACAAGCCGTACATCTTCTTATAGCGGTAGCTCAATGATGGACATGCTTTCATTGAGCACTCTCCTTCTGCAGGAAATGATCTTCAAAATCATGGAAAATAGTTGCACTATATTGTCAAAGTGGTTTAGGCTCTCCCGCATGCTCCAACTTTATCTCTTCGAAAATTTCAGTAGAGGAAACAACCTTTTCTTGACCACTAGAGCAAAGCTCTGCGTTGTTTCCTTCGATTCCACAAAGAATTCAACTCGATTGCATATGATTATTAATTTTGGTGTCTTTTCTTTCGTAGGCTTTGGAGTTGGTGGAATTGGTTTCATGACAACTCTTTTGTCCTTTCAAGTGAATACATATATGTTCCTCTTGCTTCCATGGGCGCATCAACATTGTGTTGTCATGGTCTCCCCAAATATGACACTTATCCATATCGACAATATCACAAGCAATGAAGTCTTAATGAAATTTGCCAATTGAAATATGGACATGACAAAGATCCGTTACCTTGATGGAGGGCCTTTTTGATCCACCCAATAGTGTAAGGGTGAGGGTGTGGTTCCATCTCTAACTTAATGTAGTCCACCAATGCACTAGAAATGATATTCTCGCAACTGTTGTTGTTGATGATGAGATTGCACACCATGTTTTTGACTGAACACCTTAAGTAGAAGATTTGATGCTATTGCGTAGTATCGGGAGCCTTTTGGTTGCAAAACAACTGTTGCACAATGCAGGTGGCTGACTCTCCATGCTCTTCTGCAAAGTTGGAGTCTTCCAACTCTATCTCAATTTTCACTTCGTCTTCATCCTCATAGTCCTCCATGTTGACTTGCCTCCTCCTTGGGCACTCATTGGATTGTTTTTAAGCTCACCACACCTGTAACACTTACCAACACCAGGCTTGGCGTACGGATTCTCTTTGCCTTTTGCAACAAGGGTTTTGAAAGCATATATTTTCAGGTCCCTGACCCTGTCGAATGACATTGAAATTTCTTCTGCTATATTCAGTGCTTTCTTGGCCCACCACATATCAGCAAGTGATATTCCACCACCTTCACCACCATCTCCAACCTTCAGGGAGACAATTGAATGATAGATTAGCTTTCATTTGTTGTTATATGTATGTTACAGCTACCTAATTGGGGTGCAAGTCAAACTTGACTGCTTGAAGGCACTTAGTTAGGGAGATGGCTGAGATTTTCGGAGATAAGTTCGGGTTTCAGCTCAAAGGTCCCAGCTCAATGAGTCATGTAGCTTGAACTCAAATCGACAACAACTTACCAATAATGGCGAAGCCAGAGGGCATCCCCCCACTCGAAAAGTACTCTCGATTCTTGATTTGAGCCCTCGGCCTCGCCCGAAAAAATGCTCTAGTTTCTTTAAGAGATCTCGGTAGCCAACAACATACCTGATCCGTTATTTTGTGCCCCACAGTCTTTGAAATCCTGGCTCGACCACTGCTTACCAAACAACTTTCCAGAGTTATGCACTTGCATAAAAATCAAATACCACCATAAACCCGTTTAGACATGTCCAAACAATTAAATGAATTCAGTGAAGATTGTGATGGTTAGAAAAGTCATAGCAAGACCAGGTTGGTTTAGGAGGGAGGTTTAGGAGTGTCTTCCTCCTGAACCAAGCTACCTGAGTTCTATGCTAGTTTACAACTTCATAAAAGTAAATTACATAGATTTTTGTGTCATCCACTTCAAGTTCATCTTCAAAAGCCTCATTATCTGTTGTGATTTCAAGGGAGGACGCCCCCCGAACGGATCGACTGGGGCGGCACAGCGGATACGAACCACAGGATCTACTAAGATAACTTGAAGAAGAGAAGAAGATATTCCAAAGTAGATAGGAATCCAATTCACAATATAATGTGGTTCCACCGATCAAACAGATCGTGTGTCTATCCATGGGAGAAGGGGAGAAACTTTATTAAAACTTTGAGGGAGTACAATAAGAATTACTTACACCTCACTCTAAGAAGTTACAAACCCTTGATGGCCGCCAAGAACAGCGAACCCTTGTGGCTAAACTTCTCTCACGAATTTCTCACCTAGATAGATTACACCCTTAGGAATTACAAATTCATGAGATTCTCTTGGAATACATTGAAGGCCACCTCTAAAGGGTTATTTATAAACCATAGGACTCTCCTAATTCTAAACAAACTCCTTCAATCAGAATAAAGGAAATTTGAATCCAACTCGGACTCAAAACAGATCCAGAAAGAAACTGCCAAATCCGACATTAATTGACTACCTTCATAACGTATTCACGTCATAATCCTAATAATCTCCCCTTGACTTGAATACATCCAAGTCGAGAATAGCCACCATGTTCTATGTGCTCGCATCCACGCACAATTGAACAAACTTGACTTCATCTCCATCTCACTCTCTCTTCTCCAAAACCCCCTCATGGGGTTCACATCTTGATTAGGTCAAATAAGTTCAGGCCTAACTTGGACTTTATTACCTAATGATCTCTTTGATCTACACAAGATCTATTAGAATTTGCTCTATCATAAGAGTAACGATGTGGACTACATTGTTACGCGCTTAGTCCCAATCTCCCTTCGGGGTACAATTGAACATCCGAGCTCGAATCCATCGTAGTCTCCGATTGTTCTACAACCACCACTTTTGAAGCCGAGAATAACTGCAATCCACCAACTGTAATCTCCGAATTTCGCAACATATACACATTGCCGAAACGTTCGGCTTGAAATATCACATGGCTCTCTTTGAAAACTTTCATAAGATCACCTTTCGAATTGAAACAGACCCCTTCTCTATGTAAGGCTCCAAGAAAGATGAGATTGTACCTTGATTCGGGAACATGACGAATGCCTTGAAGAGTAGTGATGCATCCATCATGAGACCGAAATTGGATTGTTGCTTCGCCAATCACCTTGCTTATAGCAGAATTTCCCATGAAGACTTCTCTACCTTGAACTAAAGTGTATGAAGAGAACATTTTCCTATTGGAACTGATATACTGTGTACATCCAGAATCTATAACCCACTATCTTTGTTACCAATTGGTCTGTCTGTAATAGATAGAACATCACACTGTTCTTCATCTCCTTCAACCAGTTCAGTGATATTAGCATCTGGTTCTTTCTTCTTTGAAGTCAACACTCAAATCTAATGTGCCCTTCTTGTGACAATAGCTGCACATCAAATTCTTGTGTTTTGAGTTACCCGTGGAACTTCCATTATTACTCTTCTCCCTTGAATAATGAACTTGCTCAGAATCATCATGATGAGACTCACCCGTCAACTGGGTATCATTTTTGTCCTTATTGAGCAGATGCTCCTTGACCTCATTGATCTTAATTGTCGACTTGCCTCCATAAATGATAATTTCCCTAAAGCCTTATATGAAGAAGGCAAAGAACACAGTAAAAGAAGTGCTTGATCCTCATCTTCTATCTTAACCTCTATTTTATATAGATCATTGATAATAGAGAAAAAATCTGCAATGTGAGACTTAATAGGTGTACTTTTATGCATGCAGAGAAGAAAGAGATGCTGCTTCAAAATCAATCGATTCGCCAACGACTTCTTCAGATAGTGATCCTGAAGCGAGGATGCTGTTTTCTCCATAGAAAACTCTTTTAACGCTTTATCCGTCAAGCAAAACTAAATAGCTATCAAGGCTTTCTCATCCAACTCTGCCAAGTTTTTTTCTTCATATCTTGAGGTTTTTTTCTCCCTCCCTAGTAGTGCTTTCTTTAACCCGCTCTGGGTAAGAATGACGTTCATCCTAATTTTTCACCTTCTGAATTGATGACGACTTTGAATTTTGAATATCAAACTTGATCGCAGACATCTTCATGTTACCTTGCTCTAATATCAATTGTTGGGAAACAATTTGTATCATCTGATACCAATTGTTGTGATTTCAAGGGAGGACGCCCCCACGATCGGATCGACTGGGCGGCG
This sequence comes from Agave tequilana, assembly GCA_038442645.1. Classification (NCBI taxonomy): domain Eukaryota; kingdom Viridiplantae; phylum Streptophyta; class Magnoliopsida; order Asparagales; family Asparagaceae; genus Agave; species Agave tequilana. The sequence continues at coordinate 61,120 of JAVJIF010002664.1, forward strand.
CAGCGGATACGAACCACAAGATCTATTAAGACAATTTAAAGAAGAGAAAAAGAAGATATTCTAAAGTAGATAGAAAGCCAACACACAATATAATGTGGTTCTACCGATCAAATAGATCATGTGTACATTCACAGAAAAAGGGGAGAAACTTTATTAAAACGTTGGGAGAGTATAATAAGAATTACTTACATCTCATGCTGAGAAGTTACAAGCCCTTGATGGCCACCAAGAACAGCGAACCCATGTGGCTAAGCTTCTCTCACGAATTTCTCACCTAGATGAATTATACCCTTAGAAATTACAAATTTGTGGGATTTCTTAGAATACATTGAAGGCTAACCCTAAGTGGTTATTAATAAACTATAGAACTCTCCTAATCCTAAAGAAACTCCTTCAATCAGAATAAAGGAAACTTGAATCCAACTCGGACTCAAAACACCTTCAATCAGAATAAAAGAAACTTGAATCCAACTCGAACTTAAAACAGATTCAGAAAAGGAAACTGGCAAATCTGACATTAATTGACTACCTTCATGATGTATTCACGTCATAATCCTAACATTATCATCTGCCAATAATTCTGTCCAATTACACATTATCAGTAGGGGCAAAGTATTCTCAGTAATCTCAGGCAACATTTTATAAATCATATCAAACATTACTTTCTCAGCTAAAATTTAAAAAAACTGCAGGTTTCAGTCATTATGACAAAAAATAGATAGCTAAGGGACTTAACAATAATTAAGCTAATAAACATGAAAGTTGAGACATGAAGCTTTGAGAATACTGAATGCAGAAAGAAAGAGAAGGTTTAAACAAAGAAAAAACAACAAATATCTAATGCTACATCTGTCCTTGTTACATAAAACTTGAAACTTTCCACATGGTTAATAGATTTATAGTTCTATAATTTCTATTTACCAAATTTAATGGATTGAATTGAACACATTTAAATGCAAGGCTTGCTGATGTTAATAAGGAACCCAAACCCCTGACTGGTTGAACATATAAAATCCCCAAATAATTTCAACATAGAATCTCTAAAAATGCATTATATTTACTCGGTAGTTTTTCAAATGAGATTGCCTACATTGAGTAGGTGCTTCAACAATGGTATGCCACATGTAAATGATATACAATACTTTAATACTTTAATACTTGATGGATACATACCCCATACTCTTTTTAACATATATCCTAACATTTGCGGTGTGCCTTAGATGTCAAATCGATCCAGGTCTAAGAAACAAAACATTGAATAATGTGAGTGACGTGTTTCCAATATTTGATTTATAGGCGCATTGCATTTATATAATTTGTATAGTTTTTTTGGGGGAAAGGTGTGGCCTTGTCCCCAATTATTAAAAGAATAGAATGAAAGGTTACAAGAGAAGGGGGAAGAGAGAGAGGAAAAGTTACAACAAAGCAACAATACAACAAAAATGACCGAGGAAATCAAATAACAACACACTAAGGCGGTTTGCGATACTTGTGGAGAGAGAAGTGAGCTTGCCAAAGAAACACCAAGGATGAGGTTCGACCACCAAGCTCCAATATAGAAGAGGATTTTACTTTAAAGACCGTTGATTTCGCTCTTACCAAATAACCAAGAGTTGTGGTAACAACACAATCCCACCGATTAACTTCATTAGGTGAAATACGAGAAAGTCCCCAATCACCCAAAGAGTAGTAATAGAAAAGGGCCAAGAGGATATTGCTAAATGATTTCTCTCTGGTGCCCAAAGTTCCAAGGTGAAGGGGCAATGGAGAAAAATGTGAGCGACGGTTTTCGGGTTTACCCCGCAAAACAAGCACAATGGTGAAATGAATACCCTCTTATCGAGAATATCCGCCGTAAGAAGATGCTCATGATATGAGAGCCACATGTGTATCTTGACTTTTAGAGCAGCTTGAGTAGTCCAAATCAATCGAAAGCAATTGTTCTTTTATTGATACCCAGTAAGATGTCTATAGATAGAGTTAACAGTGAATATGCCACTTCGATGTAAGTTTCATATTCGCACATCAGGTATGGTAGAGAGATGTATGGATTGAAGGAGGTTAAAAAGAGAGTTGAGGTCATTGTGAAGATTTGCCCCCATAAATTGATGTAACCATATCCTAAAATTGGGGGGCAAAACCGACTTCCTTCAAGAAGACAAGTTTGAGAGTTGACCGTTGAAAAAAGATACCTTGCAAGCATGAATAAATTTGGGTTTGTATAGGCAAGAGTATTATTATTCACCTATTGATCAAGCCAAAATCTTGTTGTGTACCCGTCCCCCACCACAATTCTAATGCTGTAAGCAAAAGTTGTTGATGCATTTATGACACCTCTCCAGAAAGGAGAAACATGCCCGGAGAGACGGGTTTGTAGGGCATGGGCTCTCCGCCTTCTATAATAATTACGAGCAACAAGGGCCACCCACGACGCATATGCATCATAGAAAAATCTCCTTCTCCATTGGATAGGAGGGCAAGGTTGAAAGCTCTAAGGTTGCATACACCCAAGCCACCTTGATTCTTATGGGTGCGCACAAGTTGCCAATTAATCAAGCAAAGTCCTTCATGTATATTCCTTGTGCCTTCCAAAAGAAGGTCCTATGAAACCGGTCGATTGCATGAATTACCCATTCCGAAAGGCATAAGGACATGAAGTATAGCAATATAGATGACAAGACGGAGTTCACAAAGATGAGTCTATCTCCTCGAGAAAGCGCATTGCCTTTCCATGTAGCAAGTCATCTCTTGACCCTCTCAATAAGTGGTTGCAAATCTTCTCTAGTAAGAAAGGTCGCTTTGATCGGTAGCCCAAGATATGTGAATGGTAAGGAGCCAAGATTGCAATTTAGGACGGTGGCAGCTCTTGTGCCCATCTCTTCACATCTACTCAAGTTATAGACAAAGAATTTGTGGGAGTTGATTTTAAGGCCTGTCATCATCTCAAATTCACAAAGAAGTAGCTTGAGGGAAACGAGGGATCTTAAATCTCTCGACATAAGGAGAGTGTCATCGGCGTAGTGTAGACTAACCATATCATTAGGCCAAGGGAAGATCCCACCTTTTGAATGCATCCACTAGTGTCGGCGATGGAGAGGATATGTGTGAGGGTATCAGCCACAAGGATGAAGAGATATGGGGAGAGGGTCTCCTTGCCTAAGACACTTATGGCAATGGATGTAATTGCCGGCCTCCAATTAACAAGAATAGAAGAAGTCTCGGAGGTCAAACGAGCTTTAATCCAACCAATCCAATAATGTCCAAACCTTCATGCTAAGAGTAACTCAAAGAGGAAATCCCAACTAACGGAATCAAATGCCTTTTCAAAATCAAGCTTAAGGAACATCGTCTCAACATCGGAGTTTTGTGTAACCGCAATAATCTCATACACACAAGCCACACTACCAAGAATATATCAATTCTTTGTGAAGGCCGATTGGGCTTGATCGACGAGAAGGTGAATGTGAGAACAAAGTCGATTGGCAAGGACTTTGATGATGATATTGATGACGGAGTTGATGAGACTAATAGACCAGAATTCATTGACTATAGAAGCACCTTCCTTTTTCAGAATGAGGACAATCAAAGCATAACTGAGACATCGAAGATCCATAACACCATTATAGAGTTCATCGAATAATGAAAGAATATCTGTCTTAACAAGATCCCAAATTTTTTAAAGACGATTATCGGAAATCCATCGGGACCTGGGGATTTTTCTGCACCAAGTCCAAATATGGCATCTCTAATCTACTCATATTCAAAAGGTTGCTCAATATCCCTCGAAAACCACTAGCGATTTGGCTAAAGAATATCCCAATTTGCATGCAAAAGAGGACGGTAAGGAGCACCAAAAATTTGAAAAAAGTAAGTGGTAAAAGCATGTGAGATATCAACATTAGCAGTGAGAGTTTAAAATTGAAAGTGAAGTGTGTGAATGAGGTTGAAGCGATACCTTGTGTTGACAACACGGTGGGAAAATTTTGAGTTTTGGTCCCCTTATTTGAGCCAAAGAGAATGGGCCCTTTGTTTGTCTAGTTACTTAACAAGAAATCTGATTGCTAATGAAACTGTTGATTATATATAATCTGAAAATTTTCATAATATTCAAGATATTATGCTCTTTTAACCATTTTAACAAGCTCATGCTACAGATAATGAACATTAACACACATATAGGCATATAATTTGTTCTAGTTACATCGACTTGAATTACTAGCAAATAACAAACAGAAGAAACAATTCAAAGAAACACACAAAATAAAGGGAAACAAGCAATGACACATTTGCCAAAACCCATGAAGAAAATAACCCAGTACCCAGCTTAAATTTCCCAAAATAAAAGCTAAGATTAAATGAAAACAAAGCAATTAATTACCATCTCCAAAATCTTCAACACACTCCTCTGCTTCTGCTTCCACTTCTTCATACCCTTCCCCTTCTTGTAATTCCTCCTCTTCAATTGCGGCGGACTGCTTGAGAATTGGTTGGGCGAGAGAGTCCCTCTTCTTCCCATTGGCGATTAGCGTACTGCATCGAGGGTCTAATGGGAAGGGGCAGGGGCGTTTTGGGAAGAGGAGGGAGGGGGCAGAGGAGACCGCAGTGGGGGCAAAAAGGATTGAGGGGAGCTTGTTTTTATTCATGGTGCAAGTTTTGCGTAGAACCCCCAAAGTTTCTTCATTTCTGAACTTTTTAGCCTTTACATTTTACTGGCATTTAATATTGAGTTTTGTGTTTACCACATAAAGAAATATTCAATTTAAAGATATTAAAAAACACGTTATTGATGCACTTTCAACTTAAAATTATGCCTGCATTCGAATTAAAATTATCTGCTCCTAGTAAAAAATAAACGAAATAAGTTCAAGGTTGAAGCAAACTTTTCTTTTATTTGAGTGGCCTTTTGTTTTAATTTTAATCATATTATTGAGATATATTATAGCATATTCAGGTGCTACACAAAATTACCAGGATTATTAAATAAGTAACGTTTTACCTACTTGATACTAATATTAGTGTTTCAGACTCATTCACACAATAACAAGAATTACATGATATTGAAGGTGGGGCGTTTGTTTGGACGTAAAAGTTGTAAAAGGTCGTAATTCGTAAATGACATACAACCCACTTACAATTACGGTGTTTGTTTGCACCGTAATTCGTAAAAAACTTACGCAACTCAACTAGCACTCACTTGCAACCCAATTACTACTCACTTACAGCTCATTTACAGTTAATTTTGTGGTCATGTAAATTTGTATTACTTTTTATGTTAATATTATTTTTTTAATATTTAACATTTATAGTATTTATTTGTAATATTAAAAATTTTAAATCACCAAATAGTTAATTTGTGGTCAACTTTTCCACTTACGACTTACACATACGACAGCTAAACATCGTAAAATACAATACATTTTCCCACTTACAACTTTATATTACTAACCAAACACGTAAAACTTACATGCATGTAACTCATTTACAACTGTTAAATAATTTATCAATTATGACTTACAAATTACGGCTAATTACTCAACTAAACAGACCCGTCATCAAATATTAAAAATGTCTGGTACACAACAACGAAAAACAGTGCTTTAAACAACACAAGATGGTACCTAACTTGTTTCAAAATGTTTGTTGTTGTAAGCCTCGTGATTTGCAGCCTACTTTCTTTTAATTAGCTGTTAATGTTTTCGTGAGTAATATGCAACATTTTTGGTGAAGAAAGTAATGAACACTTTCTGGTTTATCTTCTTGTAAAATTCACATGGGAGTGATAAAAGAGCCTTGGATTCTGATAATCCACGGATGAGCTCAAATAAATTGCCGGACAAAATTAAGTAAAAAAAAAAACTGTCAATTTAAAAGTGGGTTATTTGCAAATAAATACATCATGTTTTGGATAAATTGCGGAATGTATGTTTTAAAATTCATAGGGACTAATATGAAACAATGTTTTCTCCTTCGCCTTCCATGATCCATCTCAAGCGTCAGAGGCTCACAGTGGCCAACTCGACACTCACTCTCCACGGTTGTGGGCGCCCGTGACCTCCCCCACTCGTCTTCTTTCCCAGATCTCAATCCCAATCCTCTCACAATGCGCAGAAAACCCAACAACAACAAGCCGCTGTTCCCCTCACTCCTCCGCTTCATCCCATCCTCTCCTTCGTCCTCCTCAGTCTCTCTTCTTCCACCTCCTCCATCCCCACCCAAATCATCGAGCAAGCATGCCAGTCCTCACCGTCGAATTCTCGTGCTGTTGTCAGCGCCGGCGCTGCTGTACAGTACGACTGCTGGTCGGCACCCAAGTACGTCAACAGCGCTCGCCTGGCCGCCGCGACGGCTATTGGACTGATTCTGGAGGTGATGATGATGCTGTTTTTCAGTTCCCGTCGGATCTGCCGGCTGACTTCACCGTCTACAAGTCCAGTGGCGGCTGCGACTACACGACGGTGCCGGAGGCGGTGAACGCCGCGCCTGATTACAGATCGAGGCGGTTCGTGGATCCGCATTGAGGCCGGGGGTTATGAAGAGATCGTAAGGGTCCAGTTCGAGAAGACGAACTTGGTGTTTACCGGCGGCGGCATGGGCAGGACAGTGATCGCGGGCAAGCTCGACGGGCAGATGAGCGAGGTCACGGCAATACGGCCACCGTCGGCGTCACAGGAGTCGGGTTCATGGCGAGGGACTCGACGATTGAGATATCCAATTGGGCATGTTAATTTGACCCGAAATATTTTCGGGTCAATTATAAGCATTACTTGTAGCCCGCCTATTTAGTCCGAAACCCGCTCAGCCTCCTAACCCAATTTCACCCACTTTCATTTAGGGCAAAAAAATAAAATCTCTCTCTCGCTCTCGGCTTCCCCAAATCGACGACACACACTCTCTCTCGCTCTCGCGTCGAATCGAATCTCCCTCAAATTGACGACACTCTCTCTTACTCTCGTCTTCCCCAAATCGAATCGAATCTCCCCCAAATCGACGACCCCTCCTCGTCACTGATCTTACATCGCCCTCGGGTCCTTATCAGGTAGGCCTCTTTCTCTTAGATTTGCAGGAAATTGTTTTCATTCTCTGAGATGGTTGTTGATCTTGATGGTTTGTGTAGCAATTGGTCATGTATAATGAACGGCTTAATTGTGTCACCCAGGAGCGGTAGCATTGTGGTTTATGGAAGAAAGAGGACAAGGGATAGACCTAAATCAACTTGAATCGAGGTGGTCAAAATGGATATTGTAATTGTTAATCTAACATTGGAGATTGTCCTCCACAACTAAATGGAGGAAAATGAAGGAGAGCGGAATGGAGGAAAAAAAAAGGTTCATGTAGCTTACGGCTGACCCCAATAGCATTGCGATAAGTAGTGGCTTGTTTCTGTTGTAAACCAGTGGAATTACACTTCTTGTACAAGTTCCACACACTGCACACCCACTCACACACCTCACTCTCTCTCGCACACAAACACACTTCTTTACCATTTAGAAATTTCTCTTAATAAGATATGATCTTGTCCCAATCCTAGACAGAAATGCCATCATACACATCCTTCGTTGCTTCTTCAACTCGATGCACAATTACATTGCAGCTCTTGTGTGTACATGAGATGGCCCCCAAGATAACCATTTGTCACATAATTCGGAAGCACGGGATCTCAAGTCAAAAGGATCAGTATTGATTCTCGCGTGCCATGAAGTTTCTTGTTTTCGTTATCAGTTATATGTTCTAACTTTTAATTCTTCACTTTTTCACCAATTCCTGTAATTATGTACTTACCTAATGAAGTAGTACAGAACTTCCCAGGACGTGAGTTGTTATCATTATATTCAGAAACTCATCTCTTATGAAATTTTGCCGAAGTATAAACACATAGTGAGTCAAAGTTGTTATGAATAAAGGCTGAATTAAACTACTCACTGAGCCCAATAACCCTAATTAAATGAGACATGTGGTTTGTGAATGCTTATCATTGTCTAACATGTAGCTCTCCTTTTTTGCAGGCTTAACCATCCAGCATTGGCGTGCAATCCATAAGTGATTAGTTGGTTTGAAGAAGTTTCATACAAGAACTTCCCTGACATCAGACCCTCTATATTGAGTTTGTCTTTCCGACTCAGGGAAGAAGGGGTGTACTTATCTTGCATCATTTAGCTACTCGAGAAAAGTAACATGAATATAACCTAAATTCTGGGGTTAAACATGTGGATTCTGGTCTTGAAGTTTGTTCTTTGATTCAACATCCTCCTTGAATGGCCTGGAAGAGAGTTTTATGTTCACTGCTTCTGCTTTTTTCTTTGGCCGAATCATCAAGCCGATCATGGAAAATTTTCTCTCACGACTCAGACCTCCAGTCAAATATATTACCCAGTTGGCCAATCCTAAGTGCAGGCATATTTGTAATGGTTGCAGTGATGTTGTCCTTGTTCCTTATTTGCGATCATCTTTCTGTTTACAATCAACCTGAGGTATATTCCTTTTATCTTTCTATATTTTTTTTGTTAATAATTAGTTTTTTTATTTTGATTCTACAGTTACTATTCCTATTCTTTTTTAGCATCAATCTGTTGTAGGGCATGGAAATTGTTTCTGGCTACCTATTATAGTTTATATGAGAAAATGATGATTGCTTATTGATCTTAACTTATTCAGGTAATTTGCTGACATGGGCTTCTTCTTCTTCTTTTTTCTTCAGGAACAAAATTCCTGATTGGACTTATTCTGATGGTTCCTTTTTATGCAATAGAATCGGTATGCGGAAATTTATCTACATATTTCACTTTATCCCTTTTCTTTCCGTAGAAATTTCACTTTACATTCCTACTCGTGGATTTTTCTGAAATAAGCAGAGAATTTGTTGCTTTTCTTTTTGTCAAGGTTGATCCTAGTCTGACATACTGAAATTGAAATTGCAGTAATAATTCACAATTATACTGTTTAATTTGATAGGTTTATCCTTAGGATCATATGCTGTGTCCTTAGATAAAAATGCTGGAATATAGGTTATTAAAGCTTTTCAGGTTTGTTGGCTTACTGTCATAATGATTTTCAGTGCTTATTAGGAATTAGTGAATGTTAACAATTTATCAAAATGATAACAAATAATAGGAATATTATCCTTGCTGCCTGCATCAGTCATTCTTTCAGGGTTTTTGTTTGCTCCTCCTATTTATTTAAACCTCTATTTGTTTTGCTTATTTCAACATTCTCATCTGGTTCTGTTACAAACTATAGTCCATGGTATTAATATTGGATCCACCACCTTGACCATGTCATCATCCCTAGTTAGTAACTAACATAATATCATGTTTTTTTCGACAGTTCTTATCACTATTGGATTCAAAGGTGGCCTTCATCTGTGAAATAATGCGAGACTGTTATGAAGCATTCGCATTGTATTGCTTTGAGAGATATTTGATTGCCTGCTTAGGTATATCTGCTCTCACTTTTTATATTATTTCTTTGCTAGGAGGAAATTATGTCAAAGTCTTTATTCAACCTTAAATGGTGTAAATCTAATGAATTCTTCTTTGGCAAGCAAAGATGCATAGTTTTTTTTTTTTTTTTTGTACATATTAATTGTCATGTTGTTTAAGCATATCCAGCATCAGCAAATGAAACTCTTATATATTCTGTTTAAGTCAACCTACTGATTAATCCCCATGAAAATCAACCCGCTGATTAATGGCCATAATATACTCCATTTCATTACTGCAAAAAATAATAGGACCTCGATCAGAGCTTATGAGGTAATATGAGGAACATGAAGACCAGCTTCTATTCCTGGAATTGTGTTGTTGGCACCTTTTTCTCAAAAAGGAAAAAAAAGGGTAAAGAAAGTAACAACTGTATACTGATATATGATAGAAGTGAAAAGTACTATAAAACATAGTTTTACACTTTTAACTGAGACTGACAATTGAGTGTTTTCTTAAGCTAATTTGCCTTTCTTTTTCTTCTTTTTTTATAATAGAGATCCTATGATTATCCAAACCATCATGAACTCCTATATTATTTTGGAACTCTCTGGAGGTTAACTGTAGATATGAACAACATTTGTACTGTTTTCTACTGAGTAAATGTGCCTTTAAAGTGCCATACCAACTTCAAATGACCTTTTGTGGTCACCTGTAAGAATTTTTAACGATCGCATAATGGTAAGACCACATATTGGTCTTTCTTCAAGTTTTCTTGATCCTGTGTTTCGCTGTTTCTTTTTATAGTAGTATCACATAATTGCTGATTGAGCCAACATGGTAAGTTGAAATGGGCCTACTCATTGCATGAACAAGAAGACTAGAGCCATGCATTTTTGACATGCCTAATGGGCATGGGAATCAAAGCTTTGGTATTGTAAAGTGTTTAGTCCTATAGCCTTCTAATTACTTCAAATGGGTAATGGTATTAAGAAGATTAACCAAAATCAGGTTGATTTTCTGTAATGCTATTTTCTTACATAAAGCTTGCTATAAAAGGCTTAAATTTTTGTTGTGGTGCCTGTTATTGTTCTTTTTCCTGGGACTTCCAAATTGTTATAATTGGAGTTATTGTCAAGCAGCCATAGCCAATTTAACAATTTTTGAATAGTAGCTACTTTGATTCTGAGTTCTGTTTCAAGTGAAATTAGTGTTAGAAACTTTTGGTTCTTTGTACATTGGAGTAGGAAAGGTCTAAGGTCATTATAATTGTGTTTAGAGGTAGTATGGTAATTAATATTGAGTTGAAACTTATTGATTGCTTCTTTCCAAACATCTGAAACTAATTGTTGCATTGAAAATTATCTGGTCCACCTTCACTAAGATTTAAGTATAATCTCTCAAGGAAGTGGAAATTTTGAAGCAAAGGTGATGTGCTTGCATAGAAGGATGGTCAGAATGGACATGGGACATGGATATGACACCACACGGCCACTGATGCACGAATTAGATTTTGTACTATCCCACCTTGAATGCTTTGAACAAAAGTGGCAGCAACTCCCTATCCGTTTGCACATACACATGATCATATACTGAGTTATTGAAAACAAAGTGCTCTATTTCCGTGTCTGACACATGATCTAGATTTCGTGGCATTAACCCTGAATGCTTTGCACAAAATTTTTGGGATGACTTTGGAGTATGAGAAAAAAATTACTGCAAACTGATGCCTGGATAGTTGTACGCTTATGCTAGAGAAACTGGTTAATTGCAATGAAGCTCTTAGGTGTCTAGTTTGACATGGAAGATCCTTGTTTATATCCTTCTCTAGAGAGAGTGGTTCAGCCTATTCAGAATAGTTAGACGTGTTGTATTTGGACATGCTAAGGATTAGGACTTAGTTATGGGAAGCAGAAGCGGAATGATGTAATCAGAATATATGCTATTAATCTTCTAAATGCATTTTGTACTTAGTGAAGGGAATTATTGAACAGTTATAAAACAAAGGTCTGTTGTGGGTAAACAGTTTTAAAATAGTTGTGTGCTGTTTATAAGTTGGGCTAGGCATGCACTAGATTCAGAAGTTTATGTTTTGAAGTGGTACTTGTATTACTGTCATTACTCCAATATTTGTGAAGAGATGAGGGGATCCATGAATCTTGCTCATGAGTGAAATTCTGTTGTTGATCTCTGTAAGCAATGGGAATAGCCATCTGATACAGCCATATGATACTGATTGGTGATGCAATTCTAAGGTATAAGACAAGATGAAGAGATCATGAGACCCTTCGTTGGACCTGATGCGTGATTGGTAATATGTATGTTCTCCTGAACCCATCTTGCTCCTGTTGGACCTATTTTATTACTTCCCTGCTTGTGGTTTTTCACCAAGTCATAGTGAAGGACAAGTCATTCCAGTGGAAGATCGAACTCAAGAACAGAAGGCTGAGATACAGATTAGTAAACTAGCTCCACCTCTGAATGTCATGTAGTATTGTAGACTTGGGACAAGGTTGCTTGTGTAGAGATTCTTAATATTCATTGACAGTTTTTTGGAGCGCTTGAAGTCTCTCTTTCCACCATCATCACCCCTTGTAAATAGATGGGCTACAAGCTTTATCTCTTATTTTGCTTTGAACCCAAGTCAATAGCAGAGTGAGTATATGCCGTTCAGTTTGTGTTTGGAGTGCCATTTGAAGAAGCCAATTCAAATGACTATTGTCATCATGCTGAACTACAGTCTTGATCAACACCAGTATTTCTCTTTCTCTTTGTGACTTTCTAATAGTTTTGCCTATGTTTAATACAATCACATATTATGATGCCTTTTAAATTCATATATCGGCAGTGCCTTGTAGTTACATGGAATAGAAGAATATTGTGAAAAAAGAAAACTGGTACTCATCTTATGTATTATTCTGCATTCTTCTTTTTATTGTGTACTTTTCTAACGGTCAAGCTTGCTTGTGAGCCAAGCATGATTGCTTGGGTTGATGTGGCTTTCAAGTTATTGTGAGTTTCTTTCACAAGATCCAGCATTTATGTGAAAAAGACTGCATCACGAATAAGGCCGTATAAAATAATACTGGCCATTTCTCCATGACTAGAGGTTTATGTTAAAAGCTCATATTTTGTCTTTTCTATGCGGAAGCATGCATAACTATTTGCGGTTTCTTGCTTAAGTGTAGTATAATAACTTGAAAGGTTTTTTGTCTAATAGGTGGCGAGGATAATACTATTAAGCTTATGGAGAAGCAGGTTGAAATCAGCCCTAGCATGCCACTTTTAGAACTTACATATGAAGAAGATGGTGTTGTGAGACATCCATTTCCATTGAATTGTTTATTGAGGCACTGGTATATTGGTTCTGATTTTTATCATGCGGTGAAATTGGCATTGTTCATATGTATGTATCAATAGACGTCTTCTGCTTCGTTCTCTCTCATTTATTCTTCTTTGTTTAAAGCAACATTTTCTTTTTACCCAGATGATATTGAAGACAATATGTGCTCTACTAGCAATCATTTTAGAACTTTTTGGGGTCTATGGAGAAGGGAAGTTTGAATGGACATACGGGTAGGCCCGTCTGCCTATTTTTTATAATAGACTTGTTCCGGTGTCTTTGGAACATACATGAGCAACAATCACTTAATTCTGATATCTCGTTCAGCTTCTGCTTCTAACTGGTGTAATTACACTTTGATGGAATTGGAAAACAACAGTGACTTTCTTAATGATACCTTTTTTGTGTGCGCGCGTGTGTGCAGGTATCCGTACCTAGCTGCTGTTTTGAATTTCAGTCAAACATGGGCCTTGTATTGCCTAATACAGTTCTATTCTGTAATGAAGGAGAAGTTGGAGCCTATCAAGCCTCTCCCTAAATTTCTTACTTTCAAGTCTATTGTATTCTTAACATGGTGGCAAGGTGTCATTGTTGCATTCCTTTTCTCAACTGGTTACTTTAAGGGCCATTTGGCCCAGGAGTTGAAAACACGCATCCAGGATTATATCATCTGCATCGAGGTAAGCAGTATTGCTTTTTATTGTTCTTTCATGTCAGAGACTTTGAATTTGGAGATCCTTTTTTTAAATAACTAAATCACAAATGCTGGAAGGATCCAGCTCTCGTTTGCGATACTATTTATAAATGTTGTCCTTGATGACTGCTATGTCATTGTTTTGAGAATCAATCATTAAATTCCTTTTTCAGAGATAAGCTTCTGAAATTCAACTAACCATTTTGAACTGAGATTGCAGCTAGATATCACCTTAATAGATTGCTACCCTCTATGAAAGTTGCTATTTGGCGAATGTGGGCCTAACCTAAATTGTCATTGAGAAATAAAGCTTTAGTTCTTTGAGAAAATGGCCAATTTCCAATGGGGTATTGAGCCAGAATACCCCTCTGGTCTCTATAAAATGAGTATCTTGATCTTCAACTGTTGAAGTTGTTTTCTGCACCAATATCACTCAATATTTCTGGCAGGCCTTTATTCTTTTTGAATGTTATAACCTTGTGACATTGTTTTTCTGTTCCTGTTTTGTCTACTTCCCATTTTTTTTTTATGACCAGAGGCTAAGCTGATTAATTCAGTTTGTCATTTAACCCGTATGTAAGCCAAATTGGGATTATCTTCAGGTATATAGTTCTGATTTGCAGACCATAATTCACCAAAATTGCCACATATAAAATGTTCTATTGATATCCTTACGGTGATGTTGCCCTCCCACGAAAAACAAAAGAATTAGGGCCATTGATATTCTTAATACAACTGTTACTCCTTAATACAGCTGTTACTCCTTAATACAGCCCCTTATCATGTGAAATAAGTCAACACAGTATGAATCATCTATATTGAGATATGTCATGGTGCTTTCAGATATTTTGTCTAGTGTTCTGCTACCCACTAATTTCCATAACAGATGGGAATCTCTGCTGTGGTTCACTTGTATGTATTTCCAGCTACACCCTATCAACGTGGAGAAAGATGCATGCCTAATGTTGCTATAATGGCTGATTATGCATCCCTCGGAGCTCCTCCAGATCCAGAAGAAGTTAAAGAAAGTGGAAGACTGGCAAGGGTGCACATTTCCTCATCTGATGACAGCCAGAAACGACTAAGTTTCCCACAAAGTGTTCGTGATGTGGTCCTTGGCAGTGGTGAAATTGTCTGTGTGCCTTGTCCTTGCAAATCCATCTTTACCTTCTTATCCTTTGTTTTATTTTCAATTGTTCTTCTTTTCCAGCTTGGGTTAATTTCTTTTCATTTTATGTGTATGGTCAGGTGGTAGATGATGTCAAATATACTGTTTCGCACGTGGTTGAACCAGTAGAGCGAGGAATTGCAAAGATAAACGAAACTTTCCATCAGATATCAGAAAATGTGAAGCAGCATGAGAAGCGAAAGAGAAAAGCCAAGGATGATAGCTATCTTATTCCCATGCAGTCACGGTCTGAAGAGTTTTCAGATTTACATGATCATTGTCCAGAAGGAAGTTTTAGTGATAGTGGATTGACAAGGAAGAGAAACCAATTACAGAGCAGGAATGTGCATGCAGGATGTTCCTTGTATGAGTTCACTGGAAACAGATGGTACTAATTGGGCTTCTTACTACTAGTTAAACTGATCTCAGCATTAACAGCCAGTGAGTATCAATAGCCACCAAGTTGCTGATAGAGTTTTCATGGAATAGACTTCAGCTTATGTTATAACTGCACTTTTTTTTTCTTTTTTGAGAGAAGCCATAACAGCGTTTTTCTATTGGCAGGGAAATGACTTTCAGCCACTTTGTGATTTTGGTCTAGAGCAGCAACCCTAACAGTGTCCATAGCCGACTCTCATCAGCTGTCTGCTTTTTTCACAGGCAGTGTCGTACAAAGTTACATATAGCCCCTCTGTTACAGTGCTAACTTGGATCGTATAGAATGGTGATAATCGCACCTGAACTGTAAAATCACGATGTTGATGTTGGACCAAAGGTTAATTTAGTTTACAATTATATTATAGCCCCACTTCTTTTATTCTTTTTTTTTTTGTGAACTGGAAAGTAAATTATAAGCAAGAGTTTACAGTGTGTTGCAACATCGAGTCATTGTAAAGTCTTAGCCTGCAACTCTTTGTTGAAATCTCTGCTTACAGAAGCACTCTGTGAGCATTCAAGAAACAGATGATCCCCATAATTTAGGGGAGATTTACATTCAGAGGTGTGGTCTTTGTTCTTTTTTGGGTGACGATAATGGGTGTGTTCTTGATTACCTATCTGATCCTCAGCTAATATACATTAGTCGATTATGATGAAAGTATCGTTTTCAAATTTCTTTTGATGTGTCTGTTGTTGGAAGTTTTCTTCGATTGCAGGTGGTGAAAATTGAGTTCATGATAACTACCGGAGAAAGTAGTTGTTAGGATAAGGGCTTTCATGATGGTGATGAATAAGAACAGGTCACATCAAAAGAGAAGCAAGATTGCAGATCTATCAAAAAAACAACGCGGAGAACACCAAAAATTATGAGAACACAAAATAGGGAAAAATCAGAGTCGTTCGCAAATTCAGTACTTTCGAGAGATTATAGGGAGACAAAAAAGAAGACCTCACAGTCGCTCTTTGTTTTCACCACCCAACACTAACGCCGCATCTCCTTTTATAGGGAAAATTAGAATTACAAGTTGTGACATTTCTAAAATGCCTTTGACATATGACATGAGTTTCCTGTATCGCGAAGCTTCAAGGTGGGACGAATTCGTTGCTCCTCGGGAATGTTCCTCTGCTCTGTTGCTCGGATTGCTTCTCCCAGAATCCGAGTGATCCCCTGAACACTTGAACATGTCTCTATCTAAAACTCCAAGTTAACCCACACTTGCTTGTGGTACGTCTTTACTCAGGGAGTCAGCGAGGTAGTCCAGTCTTTAGGAAACTCTTCCCGAGGCCCTGCCTCTGAGTACCCAGGATGAACTTCCTGATTTCCTAACTCCCACTGCGACTGGGCCTCGTAGTTCTTCCTGTGCAATACTTCTTCGAGGGCGATTCTCTGTCAAAGTTGGCAATCAGGCTCTACAACTTCACAATCTCCCACTTGAAAATTGATAATCGATGCAGCAACAACATTCCATCTCTCTCATACTTCTCTCGTTCCCGACTAATTCCGAGTGACTCAAACTTAGATCCTCAGGCTTGAAAACCCACAAAAGCTGAATAATTTTTCAGCGTCTCCACCATGACCACCTTGGTCAACATATTTGCTAGATTCTGACTCGTGTGTATCTTCAGCAGTGAAAACCCACAATCCTTCAACAACTTGTGGATGAAGTGGTACCACATATCAATATGCTTGATTTTGTCGTGATAGACCAGATATATTTGCAAGGTCAATTGCGCTATGGCTATCACTGTGCAGTGACAGAGCCTCTTGCTCCTTCCCGAGCTCCTTAAAAATCATTCAGCCATACTAGCTCGTTGCAAGCTTCTGTCACTGTGACATACCGGCCTCCGTCATCGACAAGGCAACTAGTCTTCTGCAGTCTCGACACCCAGTTCACAGCTCCACTTCCCAAAGTGAAGACATAACTAGTGGCACTCCTCCGACTGTCTACATCACCCACAAAGTCGGCATATCTCAGCAGTTAAAGATCCGTGCCCCTATAACACAATGCCATATTTGAGCTGCCCTTCAGATATCTCAAGATCTACTTCACAGCTCTCCAGTGCTCCTTCTCGGGGTTGCTCATTCATCTGCTGACAACTCTCACTGTTTGAGCAATGTCTAGTGTCGTGCAGACCATAACATACATTAGGCTGCCCACAGCTGATGCATATGACACTTCCGACCTGAGAGCCTTCTCATTTTCTGTCATTGGAGTCTATGCCTCTGAGAGCTTGAAGTGACCTCCGAGTGAAATGTTCACAGGTTTAGAATCTACCATATTGAACCTCTTCAGTACCTTCTTCGGGGCTGTTTGTTTCGCGTAAAATGCCGTAATTCGTAAATGACTTACAACCCAGTTACAACTACGGCGTTTGTTTGGACCGTAATTCGTAAAAGATTTACGCAACTCAACTGTCACTCACTTGCAACCCAATTACCACCCACTTACAACCCAGTTACAGTTAATTTTGTGGACATGCAAATTTGTATTATTTTTTATATTAATATTAATTTTTTTAATATTTAGCATTTTTAATATTTTATTTACAATATTAAAACTTTTTAAAGCACTAAATAGTTAATTTTGTGGTCAACTTTTTCACTTACGACTTACACATTATGACAACCAAACACCGTAAAATACAATACACTTTCCCACTTATAATTTATATTACCAACCAAACACCGTAAAACTTACATGCATGTAATTCATTTACAGCCGTAAAAGACTTTACCAATTACGACTAACAAATTACGACCATTACGACAACCAAACAACCACATACTCAGCTTGTGATATTTTCAACAACCACTTTTTTCTCTCTGCTGATCCTCATTCTAAGATTTTTTTCTCGCAGGACCCAAGTCCTTCATTGAGAATTCTGCCGCCAAACTGGCCTTGAGATTCACAATCTCTTTCATGTTGGACCCAGTAACAAGCATATCATCAATGTACAATAGTAGCATGATATGAAAATTCTCGAACCATTTGAAATAGCAGCAATGATCAGCTTCCAGTCTTGTGAAACCACTGCTTATCATGAATCTGTCAAACTTCAGATACCACTGTCTCAAAACCTGTTTCAAGCCATAAAGACTCTTGTTTATCTTGCAAACCAACTGCTCCTTTCCGAGCATGATATATCCCTTTAGCTGCAACATGTAAATATCCTCCTCCAAATCTCCATGGAGGAACGCGGTCCTAACATCTAACTATTTCAGATGTAAATTTTCTGCTGTCATAATACTGAGCACAGATCTAATGGTAGTAAGTTTCACAACAGGAGAGAAGATATCGTTGAAGTCAATACCTTCTCGCTATTGAAACCCTTTCACAATTAGCCTTGCCTTGTACCTCCTAATGCTATCATTCTCTTCCTTCAACCGGTAGACTCACATGTTATGCAGGGCAAATTTGCTCTCTGGCGGTTCAACGAAATCTCACGTTTAGTTCTCCATGAGAGACGCTCTCTCATCATCCATAGTAATCTCCCACTCAGCCTTGTCTTCCACCTGTAAAGCCTCCTCATAACACTCATGCTCACCATTATCAGTTAATAATAGATAATCTAAGGCAAAGGAATATCTTTCTGGAGCCTTCGTCTGCTTGGTTGAGCGCCTCAGCTCAGTTTGGGCAGTCAGAGGCGTTAGTCGAGATTTCACATTCCCCTCGGGAATGTTCTGAGCCTTATCCATTGGAGCATCTTCAAGTTCGATGACTCCAAGTCCGCCACACTCTGCTTCTTGGGAGTGCTCTGAGGTGCCACTCTGAGATTATTCTCCGAAGTGCTCCTCTCCGTCAGCAAGTCTTTGTATGTCTTTTGCTCGAAAATCATATCCTTGTGCCTAGGGATCTTGCGATTCTCAGGATCCCAGAAATGATAGTAATACTCATCAGTTCTGTATCCAATGAAGATGTGCCTCTTAGAATTCGGGTCCAACTTACTCCTGCGCCTTAGCTCAATATGGACACAAGAGATACAACCAAATGTGTGCATGTGATTCATGTTTACCTCTTTGTCAGTCCATGTTTTCTCGAAAATCCCACAGTTCAGAGGCACCGAGGATCCTCTGTTGATCAGATATACCGTTGTGTTGACTTCATTTGCCCAGACTACTTTGGCAAACCAGCGTGTATCCGCATGCTCCAGGCACGCTCAAGAATAGTCTTGTTCATGCACTCTGCCACTCCGTTTTGATGAGGATTTTCGGGAAACATCTTTGTTCTTTGAATTCCCCGACATGCGCAGAACTCTTCGAATCTGTCATCGTAGTATTCACCCCCTTTGTTGGACTTCAATTACTTAAACTTCCAACTTGATTCATTCTCGACTTGGGCCAACCATTTCTTAAATACCTCGAAGACGTTCGATTGTGTTTCAAGAAATACACCCTGACATTTCTACTAGAATCATCGATGAAGTTCACAAAATACAATGAGCCTCCGAGCGAGGAAACTGAAACCTTACCCCAGATATCAGTATGCACTAACTCTTACTTCTCTGCCTTTGAAGTCTTTCTCACCGTTGAGAAACTGACTCGCTTCTACTTTCCGTAGACGTAATCTTCACAGAAGTCTAATTCAACAAACTTCAACCCTAATTACTTATCCTTGGAGAGCACCACCTTTATTCCCTTCTTGCTCATATGCCCAAGTCTCCGATGCTGCACCCAGGTATCCGCCTCCGATGAAGCAACTGAAATTGGTGCCCTGGAACCCGATGTCATGTAGATGGTGAAAGTACACCCAGAGGGGGGTGAATAGGTGCAGTGCTAATCTAATGAAAAATGATGCGAAATTAAAACTTAATTGCAAAAACACTATATGTAACCAAGAGTGAGCCCGAATTTCCCGTGAAGGGCTTTGAAACTACTCCTCGAGATTCCTCTAAACTAAGAGTTGAGGTGTTTCAATACTCTCTTGGTTGAACACAAGTGTTGGCACACAAACTATAGCTAGCATATGAATATGATCAAGTAAAGCAATGCAAGATATAAAAGAGAGAGAAAGATCCAAATACAAACACAAGGATATATCTGTTTCGAGGATCGAGCCACTGCTCTACGTCCCTACCTTCACACAGAAGGATTTTTACTATGTTCACACAGAACCTTCCATAAAGGGACCTCCACTGAGGAATTACAACTCAACATAGAGAATACACAACTCCTCCTATCTACACAATCACCTCTGTTGGCCAAAGGCCTATCACTCTAGTTTTGATGATGATCAACTCATGAAGTTATGATTACTAATGATCTTGTGTTTAATTAGTGACAGATTCATTATCAAGATCTTAGTAGGTGTGGAGCTTCAACAAAGGATTTAAAGACAAGTTGGAAGCTAGCACCGGTTGATTCACGAGCCTATGCATCAAGAACACATCTAGAGATGAGCTCGGTGGATTGCATTTGGACCAAGTCAAGAAGATGAGAAGCCCTCAAGTGAAGACTTCAAGAAGATGAAGACTTGTGTCTAGGTATAAGATTTTGTTTTGTTTTAGTTAAAATGTAAAGGATAGATAGTTGGTGGATTGCTCAAGTTATATCACACACACACTCTTGATAGAACTCTTGATAGAATTGCTTTCATAAAAGATTTTTATGATTAGAAAAGAATTTTTAGTTAGTAAAAGATTTTCTTTTGACAAAATATATATACCTTGGTTTTTGGTATTTCTATCATGTATATTCTTTTTCAACCATAACCAAGTTTAGAGCTTAATGTCAAAAACATAGATATATCATTATGATTGTGTAGTGGATCATATCCATACACACTATGCTTTAGAATGAACTCAAATATCTTGTTTTTGTATTTGATGAAGATTTGGAAAAACTAGTTTTGGAAAAACATGTTCTGGAAAAACAGTTTTTATTTTTGAGCCAATATTTCCAAGTTACAAAAATAATTCAAATCTATTATAACATGCCTTGATTTTGTGCAAGCATGTTTGTATATCATTGTATAACATTGAAACTATTTTTGTAGATTTATTGAGAATTTATGGGATTTTTTTATTAAGTTAAAAGACCTATTTTCAAATCCCTTTTTATGAGCAGATCTGGGACTGGCTGACAGGCCAAAACGGTCGACCGGACGGTCGACCGTAGCTAGGTCGGGTTGACCGTACGGTCGACCGGACGTGCACAGCCTTGTGCACGTTGTCAGCTCAGTGGTCTGGTCGACTGGACGGTCGACCGCTGCAGAGAGTTCAGCTCTCTGGATTTCTGGGTCGACCGGGCGGTCGACCGGAGGCTCCAACGGTCGGATTCTTGACCGTTGGCGGTCGACCGGCCGGTCGACCGGCAGCTCTGACAGACCCCAACGGTCATATTTTTCTGGCCTCTATAAAAGGGGGTTTTGTCATTGTTTGAAGCCAAGATTTTAGGAGAGCTTTGGTCCAGTTTTTCCCATCCTTTTAACAGAATTTTCTCCACATATTTGAGAGCAAATACTTCCCATCTAAAAGGGAGTTTTTATTAAGAGTGTAAAAAGTGATTCTTTGAGTTTTTCCTCCACCTTTCTAATCCTTGTTTTTCTCACCCCACACTTGAGCATCCATTGATTATACATCCTATAGGTGTGTTGTAGTGAGAGTACTTTAGGTGATCAAAGTGTTGTGATCACCAAAGATTTCATCTTTGTTCTTTGAGGAGACGGGCAAGTGTGCTCGTTGGTGGTTAGAGTTCGGTTGTGAACTCTTGGTGGTTTGAGGTGCGGCCTCGGCGAGCTTGTGGAGCTTGCGTGTGTACGGGACTTGGGAGTCCGAGGGATTGTAGGTGTTGCGGCACCGAGGAGAGATTCATTGGGATCTTGCATAGTGGAAATCCTTCGTGTGTCGAAGGCGGGGATGTAGAGCAAGTGTGCTCGAACCTCGAAACAAACCCTTTGTGTTTGCGATTGCTTACTCTATCTCTCTCTCTCTCTCTCTTTTTGTCTCTTTTATATCTTGCATTCAATAATTGTCTTTATCATTTACATGCTTGATATATTCCCTTGTTTTCATAATTGCTATACTTGCTTGGGATTGTTGTTAACACTAGTATTCAACCAAGAGAGCCAACGCGGCACCTCAACCCATTTAAGGGGAATCTAGAGGAGCTTGTCCAGAGCCCTGCAAAGGGAATTCGGCAACACTCTTGAGTTATACATAAGTGTTTAATTAAAAGAATATTTTATTTGGTCATATTTGTTTTAACTTCCGCATCATTGGGCATTAAGTGACCATTAGATTAGCCATCACCTATTCACCCCCCCTCTAGGTGATTTACAATTGGTATCAGAGCTTGGTACTCTGATTTGGGTCTAACAACCTAGAGTAAAAGATCCTCATTTTAGGCTAATCACAATATTTTTGTACACACACACCTCACCATGGACTTCATGTCACCACCCACCTTTGACATTCTTAACATCCAAATTTGGAAGGTTAAGATGTCTTTGTACCTCAAAGCCTTAGGATTTCATGTCTATCTTGCCACCACTAATAATGCATATTCTTTAGATGGTAAGAATTTTGAGGCTAATGCAAAAGCCCTTCATGCTATCAAGTCAACCCTAAATGATGATTATTTATCTAGGGTTTCTAATGTTGAATCGGCTTTTGTAGTATGGAACATCATCACCTCCCTTGGCGAAAAAGATCTATACTATGCGGGGAGTGACTCGGATGTTGGAAGCGACACCTCCAACAAGTGCTACATGGTCCAAGGGGATAACCCCCTTGAGGTAACTTCCGAATCCGAGGAAGATGATATTATGTCATATGATGAGCTCAATTCATTTTGCCAACTATTGCTTGAGAAATATGACATGAAAAGGAAAGAAATTAAAAATTTGAAAAAGGACATTGCTTGCATGCATAAAGAACAAGATTCATTTAGAAATAACATTGCATGCTTAGAATTAGAAAATAATAATTTGAAAAAGAATTTTGATGCCATGCTTAATGAAAAAGATTCATTAGAAAATAAAATGGCATGCTTAGACAAAGAAAATGAGTTTTTGAAAAATGAAATGTTTCCTTACTTTCAAAATTGAATGATCTTTGTGAAGGGAACAATATTTTGAAAAATGATATTGCTATGGTGGAACAACAAAAAGAAAGTATTTTACAAGAAAATAAATCTTTAAAAAGAAAATTTGTTGAAAAAGAAAAGGATAATGTTTTTCAAAAGAAAAAGAAAAATGATCATATATCTCATCATGCTTTACATGCCACCACCAATGAGATAAATATGTTGAAAAATAAGATAGATAATTTGAGCTCTAATTTTAGCTCATGTGCATTCAATCATACTAGATTGGAATCCTTATTTCAAAAGAAACAAGTTCCACATGTTCATGCACATTCACATGCTTATGTTGCACACCATGATCATACACCCTCTCATAAGCATACTAAGGTGTACATATGTACACATTGTGGCCGCAAAGGCCATTTAGCAAAGTTTTGTTATGATAATATTAATTCTTTAAATTTTGCTAATTATAGAAGATTTTGGGATCCTTACAAGTCTAACCCCAAAGGACCCAAGAAAATATGGGTACCAAAACCCCCACCTTTTACTTTTGATGTAGGTGAGGGCTCTCACAAAACGTGAGAGAATTGGTGCCTTGGTAGTGGATGCAATGGACTTTATGGGCACATCTTAGACGCATCACTATCAAGGAAGTTTGGTGGGACAACCACCATATTTGGAGCTTTGGAGTTGGTAACAATTTCTAAACTCCTACTTTTATGCACATGCTTTTAATTTCATAATATTCATAGCATGTTCACATTTTTATGTGCTTCATGTGGTATTTACATGTTTAAATGAAGATTTTATCAAAACGTGCATGTATACATATACCATTAGTGAATTACAATTGATTCATATATGATTGAACTTCATGCTCATTTGTACCCACTATTTGCATATGCATAGTCTAGTTTTGATGATTCTTTCATTTATACTTGTTATGCCTATTTTTATGCTTTACTTCATGTATACGTATTTTTAATTCACATCTAATAAATATACATGTATACCCGTGAGTCTCTTGCCTTCATGCAAACATTATTAATAGGCTCTTTTATATTTGGATATGTATGTGTATTGTTTGGATTGGATTAATCATACATATACCATGAGATTAGTGTTTTGATGAAAAATGATTTTTCGTGTTTTTGTTAAAAATGTGACTTATGATCTTTTTGAGCTTCATTGACTATTTTCATAAAAATGCTATTTACATGATAGTTTAATACTAACACTTTTGTTAAAAATTATTTTGAGCCATATAGACCATGAGTGCTTAAATTTTTGTGTATCTAGTTATGTTTATGAAAAACATAAGTTTTGTTATATTTGAAGGATCTTTAACTAGTTTTTCAAAAACAAATTATACTAGTTATTTATTCTTCAAATAGTTTTTGAGATTTACACATGATTCTATTTTTCTCAAAATTTATTTGTTGCTTCATGTATTGAGTATTAGTTTATAAATGTTAGTTTTATCAACATTAGGAGTTATACTTGAACATTTTGTGGGTCACAAATAAATCTATTTATATTTGTGCTTGAATGCTTATTTGAACCCATGAAATGTGCTTGTATTGCTTGGTTTTGATGATACATACATTTTTTAAACTTATATTCTCATTTTTTTTGGATTTGATTTATGATCATGTATTTTTCATTTCATTTATATGTGTATTTTGCCAAACTTTAAGATATACATGTATACCTCTTGAGTCATTTGCCTTTAATGCAAATCTATTTATATGGACTCAATTGTGTTTAAGAGATATGTATGTATGCTTATTGTGTTGTCAAAACATACATATATCTTGAAATATAAATTTGTTTTTAATAAAAAATGTGTGATGATTTAAAGGAATATTGAGATTACTTTTTGCTTTATTCCTTGCTTGAAGGATTTCGTACTAGTTTTAAAATATTTTCATATTAACTAGTGCAATCTCTTCATATGATAAAGTATATGATATGCTTACTCGTCAATTGGTATCATTGGATATTTTCAATTGGTATCAATATGATTTCTATGTACTCATACTTTGATTATATGTATGTGTGCCTTCAAATTCAAATTATATCAATTTTTATTGGTATTATCTTTTCATACATATATGTGATCTATTTGCTAAGCTTAATTTAACTTTCCATTGTTCTTAAAGCTTATGCAATATGTTTTCAAGATTTGATATCAAAATAAAAAAAAAAATATGTTGATTTGATATCTCAAAATGTGTTTTATTAAGTAAGTTCAAAATTTTAAAGGAAAATTCAAAATTTTTGATTTGTATTTCCTATATACAAGGAGAGCTTAACATCTCTCTTACATATAGATTCATGTTGAGTATATTATAAATTGAGGAGCTTGACAACTCTTCTTTATATGATATACGTGTGTAGGGGGGGCTTCACATCTCCTCTTATGCATTACATAATATGTGTTATGTGAGTTAGGGCTTGTCATCCCTTCTTCATGTAATGCATATGTGTAGGGAAGCTAACTTAGCGTCTTCCTCTTCATGGATGTATATCGCATATAAATTTTTTATTGATTGATTTGTATTACCCCTCCTTGATTTCTTTGTTTTTGACAAAAAGGGAGAAAATTTGTTTGATGTATTTTACTTTGAACCCTTTGTTGATGATTGACAAAAGGGGGAGAAGTATTTGAGTATATGCATGTTTTCATTGCTTAAGGGGGAGTAGTATTTGTCTTCCTTGTTATTTATGCATATATGTTTTGTTTTGCAAATAGGAGAAAAAGATTTATTTTGTTTCATCTCCATCATTTGCATACATATTGATGAGCTTTATTGTCATATCTTATTATTTATTGTTATGCATGAGTTAAGGGGGAGCTTCCTTGAAGCTTTACTTTAATCCATGCATATATAACTCCATGAGTTTTGTCATCATCAAAAAGGGGGAGATTGTTGGCCCAAAGGCCTATCACTCTAGTTTTGATGATGATCAACTCATGAAGTTATGATTACTAATGATCTTGTGTTTAATTAGTGACAGATTCATTATCAAGATCTTAGTAGGTGTGGAGCTTCAACAAAGGATTTAAAGACAAGTTGGAAGCTAGCACCGGTTGATTCACGAGCCTATGCATCAAGAACACATCTAGAGATGAGCTCGGTGGATTGCATTTGGACCAAGTCAAGAAGATGAGAAGCCCTCAAGTGAAGACTTCAAGAAGATGAAGACTTGTGTCTAGGTATAAGATTTTGTTTTGTTTTAGTTAAAATGTAAAGGATAGATAGTTGGTGGATTGCTCAAGTTATATCACACACACACTCTTGATAGAACTCTTGATAGAATTGCTTTCATAAAAGATTTTATGATTAGAAAAGAATTTTTAGTTAGTAAAAGATTTTCTTTTGACAAAATATATATACCTTGGTTTTTGGTATTTCTATCATGTATATTCTTTTTCAACCATAACCAAGTTTAGAGCTTAATGTCAAAAACATAGATATATCATTATGATTGTGTAGTGGATCATATCCATACACACTATGCTTTAGAATGAACTCAAATATCTTGTTTTTGTATTTGATGAAGATTTGGAAAAACTAGTTTTGGAAAAACATGTTCTGGAAAAACAGTTTTTATTTTTGAGCCAATATTTCCAAGTTACAAAAATAGTTCAAATCTATTATAACATGCCTTGATTTTGTGCAAGCATGTTTGTATATCATTGTATAACATTGAAACTATTTTTGTAGATTTATTGAGAATTTATGGGATTTTTTTATTAAGTTAAAAGACCTATTTTCAAATCCCTTTTTATGAGCAGATCTGGGACTGGCTGACAGGCCAAAACGGTCGACCGGACGGTCGACCGTAGCTAGGTCGGGTCGACCGTACGGTCGACCGGACGTGCACAGCCTTGTGCACGTTGTCAGCTCAGTGGTCCGGTCGACCGGACGGTCGACCGCTGCAGAGAGTTCAGCTCTCTGGATTTCTGGGTCGACCGGGCGGTCGACCGGAGGCTCCAACTGTCGGATTCTTGACCGTTGGCGGTCGACCGGCCGGTCGACCGGCAGCTCTGACAGACCCCAACGGTCATATTTTTCTGGCCTCTATAAAAGGGGGTTTTGTCATTGTTTGAAGCCAAGATTTTAGGAGAGCTTTGGTCCAGTTTTTCCCATCCTTTTAACAGAATTTTCTCCACATATTGAGAGCAAATACTTCCCATCTAAAAGGGAGTTTTTATTAAGAGTGTAAAAAGTGATTCTTTGAGTTTTTTCTCCACCTTTCTAATCCTTGTTTTTCTCACCCCACACTTGAGCATCCATTGATTATACATCCTATAGGTGTGTTGTAGTGAGAGTACTTTAGGTGATCAAAGTGTTGTGATCACCAAAGATTTCATCTTTGTTCTTTGAGGAGACGGGCAAGTGTGCTCGTTGGTGGTTAAGAGTTCGGTTGTGAACTCTTGGTGGTTTGAGGTGCGGCCTCGGCGAGCTTGTGGAGCTTGCGTGTGTACGGGACTTGGGAGTCCGAGGGATTGTAGGTGTTGCGGCACCGAGGAGAGATCCATTGGGATCTTGCATAGTGGAAATCCTTCGTGTGTCGAAGGCGGGGATGTAGAGCAAGTGTGCTCGAACCTCGAAACAAACCCTTTGTGTTTGCGATTGCTTACTCTATCTCTCTCTCTCTTTTTGTCTCTTTTATATTTTGCATTCAATAATTGTCTTTATCATTTACATGCTTGATATATTCCCTTGTGCTCATAATTGCTATACTTGCTTGGGATTGTTGTTAACACTAGTATTCAACCAAGAGAGCCAACGCGGCACCTCAACCCATTCAAGGGGAATCTAGAGGAGCTTGTCCAGAGCCCTGCAAAGGGAATTCGGCAACACTCTTGAGTTATACATAAGTGTTTAATTAAAAGAAGATTTTATTTGGTCATATTTGTTTTAACTTTCACATCATTGGGCATTAAGTGACCATTAGATTAGCCATCACCTATTCACCCCCCCTCTAGGTGATTTACAACCTCTACACAAGAGGGAGCACAAAGTAAAGAAAAGTACAACTTGGTGATCACAAAGATCACAAATAATCTCTTGGTGATTTTGAAATATCACAAACAACTCTTCTCACAATACAAGATCCTAGATGATAAGTTTAGAATTTAATAGCTCAAATGTGAGAAATCAAAGTGTTTGAAAAATAAACCACAAAGAAAACTCTTGAGAACAACTTCAAGATAGATAAATAAAATGAAGAACAAACTAGATTCCTAAAAACTTGTTTTCTTTTGATTTTTCTAAAACTTTGAAAAGAAATAAAGATTAGGAATTTTAGCACTAAAACTCTTTTGAAAACTTTACTGAAAACACTAGAGAAGTAGAGAAATTTAGCTCTAAGAAATCTTGTTGAAAACTGGCCTCAAAGGCCCATTTTTATAGGGGTCTGAAAATATAGCCGTTGGGGTTCAGAACAGGTCAAAAATAACCTGTCGGTCGACCGGCGAACGGTCATATTTCTGACCGTTTGAACCATTGGTCGACCGGTTGGTCAACCGTTCTAAGGCAAACGCCTGTCGGTCGACCGGGGCCATAACCAGAGAGCAAGCCTCTCTGGTCGGTTGACCGGGGCCACATCTAGAGAACAAGCTCTCTGGATTGGTCGACTGTGCGGTCGATTGGCCCAAGGCCAAGACTATATGCATTTTCTGTGCACATCGGTTTACCGTCCGGTCGACCGAGCTCTGGTCCGCCAGAAGGCTCAAAACCAGATTTTTAGGCTTTAAAATGTAGCTTGTTAATTCCCTAAAAATTCCTATAAAACACCATAAAAATTCACAAAAATAAGTTCATGTAAATATTTGAAATACCAATATGAGTGATCAAAAATCGCCACATATTACAAAATGTTTGAACTATTTTTGAGGCATAAAATTTAAATCTTAAACTGAAAACTATATTTTTTCAAAACTTAAACTTTGAAATGAAAAATTCATTTTCCCACAAACTTATAAATATAAAAACAAGATATAGAAACACATCTAAAGCATAGTGTGTATGACCAGAATCCAATATACATAGTAAATGATATATCTATATTTTTGACATTAAGCTCTAAAATAAGTTTTGTTAAAAACAGAACTTGAAACCATGAACTAGATACATCAAAATAGATTTTTCTAAACCATGAAGCATAGATGCATATGGATGAATCTAATGTACATTAAATCATGTAAACTTATTTTGATTCTATCTATTCATGAAAACAAATAAATGTTGAATATCCAAAATGGTTAAACCGAAACTAATAAACTTTTGAACTTGTGTGCGTGTGTGAATGAACTTGAGCATATCAAGGCTAATCTATCCTTACACAAGATCTAAATATAAACTAAACAAACCTAGACCAAAGTCATTTTTCTTCGATCTTCATCTCCAAGACGACTCGATCCAAACACGATCCATAGAGCTTGATTCCATCTGAGTACTAGATGCGATCTTGACACTCGAGCTCTCGAATCAACACGTGTTAGCTTCAAAACTGGCTTTGAATTCTTTATTGAAGCTAAACATCTACTAAGATCGTGATCAA
The DNA here is from genome assembly GCA_038442645.1 of Agave tequilana. Taxonomy (NCBI): domain Eukaryota; kingdom Viridiplantae; phylum Streptophyta; class Magnoliopsida; order Asparagales; family Asparagaceae; genus Agave; species Agave tequilana. The sequence continues at coordinate 90,781 of JAVJIF010002664.1, forward strand.
TATCTGAAACTTATTAAATACAAGACATTAGTAGCTTAACTTCATAAGTTAGCCATCATCAAAACTAAGGTGAAGGGCCTTTGAGCCAACAATCTCCCCCTTTTTGATGATGACAAAACTTATGAAGTTATATATGTATTGATTAAGGATAGGCTTCATAGAAGCTCCCCCTTAACTTATGCATAACAATAAAACAAATAGATATTCAATGAGAGCTCAAATATCAATAAACAATAATAAAAAATATGCAATAGGAATCACAAAACACATGTATATATGCAGAAATAGTTAATCAAACATGCATATATAAACATAAATCCTTCTCCCCCATTTTGTCACTCATCAATAAAGAGGTGAGGGAAAACAAACAATACTAATAAACATATTTTAAAACAAAATTTTGATATCAAGAAAAAACTATCAATTGAAAGAAATCAATTGAAAGAATCAATTGAAAGAAAAATAATCTTTTTATCCATTGAAAATGAAATAATCTTTTTACTATTTGATATAAATAGAAGGACATGATACCAATTGAAAGAAAAAACTAAATTTTTAGGTAAACACTAAAATTATTTTGCAATAAAGATACCAATTTGAGAATAATACTAATTTAATATAAATGATACCAATATTGAAAATGTTAGCATATACCAAAATAAACTATTTTTCATCATAAAGAGTGGGAGTAAGATACCAATTGAAAATAAAATCAATTAAAAGATAAAATAAGAATTTTTCTCCCCTTTTATGAAATATCAATAAAACTAATGCATAAGCTTGTAAAGATACTAATTATCATTAAGAAATAAATCAAGCTTAGCATAAAATCAATTTGTGCTAAAAATATATAGACATTGTAAAATAAGCACAATCAAAACTTCTATATGTATGTATGATCAGAGCAATATAATTTCACTTGAATTATGATGCATACATATGAACAAAACACGAGTATACATCATTAAAATCATGTATATCTCATAACTACCTCTCTTTCATGCACATGTTTAAATAGATGTTCATTAAGAGCATACAAGGCATTGTCGCCCATCCAACCGTCCTTGAAAGGTAGGGGCTTTCAAAAATATGATTTGAAAATATTTTAACATATTTGAAAACTTTATCAATTGAAGAATACAAACCTAGTTTTAAGATAATTTTAAAAACTAGTACGAAATTCTTCAAGTAAGGAATAAAAACATGAATATATTTCATAATAATATGCTAAATATACAAAAATTGACACTCAATGAGCTATGAAGCGCATATATTCTCATGAATTCAAAATCATAATTAAACAAAGGATATAGAGTGTACAAAAATCATGTAATCAACATATGCATGGAGATAAAATCATGAAGCTCAATCAAAATTTCTTACTCAAAAACATGAAGTCATTAAAACTTCAATTTTCATCAAAACTAAACAAGCTTCAAGGTATATGTATGTTTTATCGAAACTAAAGTATACATACATATCCAAACATGAATTGAGTCCATAAATAAGTATATATCATATAAAATAAGTGACTCAAGGATAGACATGTATATCTAATAGTTTTTGATAAAGTTAACATATACATGAAGCTAAACATAAAAACATATACAACAATAGAAAAAACACATGTAAATGCAAGAATCATCAAAAACTAGGTTATATAAATACATGTAATGAGTACACAAGCAAACATAAGAATCAGGTATAGCTCATTACTTGTACAAGTATAAACACAAGTGTTAATGAAAACTTACATTCAAATATGTAATTAAAACATGAAGCACAAAAACATAAACAAATATGATCATTAGGGTAAATGAAAATATTATTATCATTAGGATATATACAATAGCTAAACAATAATTGATAACACAAACAAGTATGAATTCATATGAACATGGGTGTATCTCAAATACTATACATGTATATCACAAGCTTAATGAACATTGCATTTAACATAATGAACATGAAAAACATGACATGCTAAAAACATTAGTATAAAAGCATGTAAACTAAAATAGGAGTTAGATATAATTATCAAAACCAATGAGCTAATCTCTAGGTCTCCAAACTATGATGATTCTTTCACAAAACATCCCTTGAAAGTGATACATCTAAAAATGTGACCATTTAGCTCGAAACGCATCCACCATCAAGGCACTGATACTCTCACTCATGTGAGAGCCCATACCTACATCAAATACAGTAGGAGTGGATTTTGGTACCCATACTTTCTTGGGTCCATGAGTTTAGCACATTTTCTAACCCAAACATACTTATTTGCAAAATTTAAAACATTTATTCTATCATAGTAAAATTTTGCATAGTGGCCCGTACAACCACAATGTGTACAAGTGTACACATTAGCATACAAAGAATCATGTGTGTGAGCATGATGAGCATGCGTATGCCGTGGGGAGGTGTGCATGCATATGTGAAATATGTTTCTTGCGAAACATGAATTCTAATCTCGTATTGTTCATGGCACATTGGCTCAAAGTAGAGTCCAAACAATTAACACTCTTCTTCAAAACGCAAATATCATTTTCAATAATTGAAGAAGAAGTGGAGAATGCATTCTTATCACTAGGAGACGTATCAATAGAAGCATAACAAGAATGGAAAGCAAAATTATTTTTCAAAGAAATATTTTCTTTTGAAATGCAATCTAATTCTTTTGAAATTAAAACAATTTTATTTTTCAAAGAATCGTTCTCTTTTAAAGCAAAATCTAGTTTTGAAGATAAAACCTCATTTTTCTTTAAAACATGATCAAAATCATTTCTATTTTTCAAAAACTCATTTTCATTCAAGGTAAGGTCAAGCTGGGTTTTCAAGGAATCTCTTTCACTTGAAATCTCAACCCTCTCTTACAAAACTATATTAAGTTTTGAAAATAAATTTTTATTTTTTTTCTTAATTTAAAACTCTTGCTTTTCAAAGCTTTATACTTTGAGAGCAAGTTATCACAAAATATAGATAGCTCTTCATTTAAGTATGGGCATTCATAACATTATCATCACATGAAGAACTAACATTATCATCTAGATGAGTGTCCAAAATTACCTCAAGGGAGTCAATCCCTGGACCATGAAGCAAGCTTGGTCGGACTCATCCAAAATAGCTTCTCTCCCCACATTGTTTGTCATTTGTTGCTTGGAAGAGGTCAATGTGTTTCACACTATAAAAGCGGGATCACAATGAGAAACCATAGATAAATATTCTTTGCCTAGTGATTGCCTAAGTGCAATCAATACTTGTGCATTAGCCTCTATATGCTTGTCATTACCAATATATGTTTCTTAGTAGTGGCAGGGTAAACATGCAAACTTAGGGCTTTTAAATATGCACTCATCTTAAACTTTCACAAATTAATGTCATATGCATCATAAGTGGGAGGAGAAAGAAAATCCATGAGTGTAAACTAATATGTGTGCAAAGCAAATCTAGATTAGCAATCCAAGGATCACACTCCTAGGTGGTTAAACCGAATATCAGGAGCGTATGCTCTGATACTAATTGAAAGTACAACTAGAGGTGGGTGAATAGTGTAGGCTGTCCAAAAGTTACTAGAGGACAAGCCATTGAAAAGCAAAGTTTCAAGCTCTAGACGCGAGGGACTAACACCCGCGTCTCAGCATCAAGGCGCGTTGGCTCGACACCCGCGTCTCAGCATCAAGGCGCGTTGGCTCGACACCCGCGTCTCAGCATCAAGGCGCGTTGGCTCGATGATTGGTAGTGAAAAGTGCATTTTTATCATCATATTTACCATCACATTTTCATATTTATTCATTTAATTCTGTACATTTATTAATAATTTATAATTTATTGTGTGCAGGCCTCGAATTATTATTTTTATAATAAATAAAGCTTAATGAAGCCCAAAAGCCCATATTTGAAGCCCAGGTGTAAAAGTGCAAATATCAATTGTCAAAGTACAATTATGCAAGGGCTAAAGTTGCAATTATTAAAGATGAGGGAAGGATAGAATTCTACCCAACCCTAAACTCTTGCAGGATGAGCATAAAAGCCAAAGATAAGAAGGAAATTCGTGGATAAAAGATTTGTGATAATTCAAAATCTAGATAACTTGATTCCCAAGTTACATCGAAATCCCAATATAAAGAGCCAGGATCACACTTTCAGAAGCAGGCGCCCAGATGGACGGACCAGGAGAGGCCACGCGCCAAAGCGCGTGGCCAGAAGCTACTGTAGTGCCGCAGAATTGCGGCAAAAGCCGTAATTTTGCGGCACTTTGATGTTATCTGGATACCAGATTTCGTGGGCGAGTTTATCCGGAACTTTTCGAGCTTCTGCACCTATAAATACCCCCTGCAGTGCAACGTACAGAGTGGTCCAGCGTCCAGCAGAGGGCCAAAAGTTAGGGTTTAGGTTTTTTCTTTCTTCTAGGTTAGATTTTATGTTCGTTTTTCTTTTGTAAAGTCTGTAACTGAGAGTGGAGGAAGCTTTCATGGAGGAAGGAGTCCATGCTTGTACTGAGGTGACAGCGGTGTAAGCCAACTCTTCTTCTATTGTTAATGAAATCTGCTTGAGGTTTGTCTTTTTTATTATTCTTGTTTTATTTCTTCGTGTTTTATTCTTATATTTCTCTGTTCCTGTTTTCTTTCATTGTTTTCTCTAAATGCCTTGTGAACAATGAGACCCAATTGCATTGAGACTGCCTAGCCAAAGAAGAACCCTTGATGGCTTATGACGATGAACATCCTATACGCCATACTTGCAAGTCTTCCAAGAAAAGGTAAATCATCGCACGGATCAAAGGTAAGCAGGCTGAAGAGGTTTGTACGTGTTATAAGTTTTTCTTTCTTTCCTTCTCTAGAATAACTCACATCTCTTCTCCAAAGTCTATCTCTTTCTGACCCATTGTAAATACCGCTTTCCTTCTAACTAATATTTTCTTATTTTCTTTTAATAACTAAAAAAGAGATATCTTGCTTAACGCTTCTATCGCAGTCCCTCCCTGAGGATCACGACCCGCATAGCCTTGCTACAGCGGATTCGCATTGAGAACTTGCACATCCTATTCTTAAAACTAAAATACTACATTTTGTGTGCAGGAAAACTCAGTCAACAAATTGGCGCCGTTGCCGGGGAGGGACGGTAAGTTTATCTCTAAATAAAAAAAAATTAACTAATTCTTTTATTCTTTTCTGTCTGCAGGTTTGGAGAACAGAAATACAATAGCATAAGTGGACATATTGCAACTCTGTGCCTCTGCCCTCGAAGGCAGAGCAACAGAGACTACTAGTTTGCCGCGAAAACGCGGCAATAGCCGCGGATCCGCGGCAACAGTAGAGAACTACTGATCCATCTTTTTGCAGGTTGCTGAAATTTGCAAATACTGTTTACTGCTTTGTTGATTTTGTTATGTGATAAACTTGTATACTGCTAATTAAATCAACAGTAAAAAATTTGTTGTTAATGATAAAAATTGATTAGACATTTGCATATTAGGCACGTGTCTTTTCAATTTATTTATTTTTATTGTTGAAGAGTGCTGGGGAGGCAAGGTACGTACTCATTGCATGTAGAATAGGACTCATCTCTTGGTTAATTTTCTGCTTTGAGTGATTCTTATCTACTTATCTTGTACACTTGCACTAATTCATCTTAAGGGCATAACCCATTAACAAGATAAGGTGGGGATTTCATCACCCTTCCTTAGCCCAAAAATCATATCCCGAGCACTCACTAACCCAAGCCTAACTAAAACTGAGTAGACGTTGGCCCTAGGGACATCTCGGACTCAATAGGAGATTATCCTAAGGGGGAACAGTGCTGGACGTTGACTCTTGCCAAATCAGTGTCTAGGAAGGGGATTGAGGGCCGAAAGCCCGAAGATTGGTGGTTATTTAATTAAGGAACGTCTTTGATGGAAAACCTCCCACCACTCTTGCCCTGACCTGGCTGATTAACTTGTGGTCAAAGTCTGCACCCTACCTCCCGTGGACAGTCTAACCAGTTAGGAGTCGTCTAGGTCATAGGTCTACCCTAATTTAGGTTAGAATTTTTTCTTTTTTTTGTTTGCTTATTTGTTTTCTTTTGTTTGTGTATGTGTGATATGGCATATAATAATTTTTCCAACTTTAATCCATATTACACACCTAATTCTTTTTCGGATATTACCAACCCGGCATATCATAACTTTGACCAATCTAGTGTGCCGGAATGGTCTTATCCGAATAATTATAACCCATACCCCCCATCTTATGACCATGATTTTCATACTTTCAACTCTTCACAGAGTTCATGGGGTTTCGATTCCCCCGAGTCCAATTTTTAACCGACTTGTCCTCTATCTCCACCTTGTCCACAATATTCCCAAGAGTCATACTCTGATCCCCCCATTCAGAATAGATTACCATCTATCGGGGAAATGATAAGTATGCATGAGTCCAAGCAAAAATTACCATCAATCGAAGAAATGATTATGCGTGAGTCCACCGACTCACAACTTCATCACGATTACACTTCATCTTTTCAAGTCCAATCACAGCATGATGCACCTATCGACTATGAAAGGATGCTTGCCGCCATGACTCAGGCTAGATTAGCCCGTGATCGTGACATAGATCTGATGGTTCAATCCTTACGTTCTCACCGTTCGGCCATTTCTGATATTGTTGACCATTCTCTTAGAGCCGACGAACCTAGTTGCTTTGGACAACAAGATTCTATTTCAGTGCCATCATTTGAACTTGCCGAAACTCCAATTCTTGATAATATGGCAAGTTTCTCCTTTCCTGAAATAGAACTTGAGCATGAATATGATCATGATCTTCCACTCGATGATTCAATTTTATTTCCTGATCCAATAATGACTCCAGTGTCTCCACCTGATTTCACTTTTCCCGAGTCAACATTAGATCCTATTCCAATTCATAATGAAATTGAATCACCCATTTTAGATGATCATATTGAACTTGACCAATTGTGCAACTTTGAAAATCCTATGGATAAATTGGCAAGTTCTTTTTATTACATTGAACCCAATGAGATATGCGACCTAGATTCTCACAATCTCTTTACTTCTGAAACTGATTGTACAATTCTGACGGAAGATGTTGACCTTAGTTTTGAAGAATTGTATGACGATGAGCTAGAATTCCTTAATATTAGAAGTAAAGAGATATCACCCATATTAGGTCACATTCCATTGTGGGAAGAAGATTGTGGAGTTGAGTTTCAATTTCTTGACTTGGACTCAATTCTTGAACCTAGCCCGACTCCTGAGCCCTTACTTGATTTGAGCATCTTCCTTGAGTCGGTATTCGTTCCCGTACCTATAATGTCCAAGTCAATAATTCCATCTTTTCATACTCCATTTTGGGACAAGAAGGTTGAGACAATTAACTCTAAAATTTGGAAATTTGATGGGGTGGAAATACTAAAAATTGATTATACATATATTTTAGTGGGTTATGTAAGGAAAGTTTCTGGTGGGTTCCACCAAATTATCTGTTATCTTGATTGGGCCGCATTTCGTGGACCAATTAGACCACCTCCGGAACCACCACCCTAAGGTAACTTCCGCCTTCCCTTGTTCTGTTTCATGCATATATGCATTCATTCATACATTGAGGACAATGCATGAGATAAGTGTGGGCGTGCGCTTTACTAACATACTAACATAGGTAAAAACTAACAAAAATCTGCTAATAAAAAAAATCTGAAAAAAAAATATTATAAAAAGGACAATATTTTGACTTATCTTTTGAAAGAAATCTAAGTTAATCTTAAGGATTAGGAAAATCATGATTAGGATTTCTAAAAACTTGGTCAAAATAAATAAATTGTTGAATTTTTAAGTATAGGAGGAGAAATTGAATAAGTAGTTAGTCTTAATTTTTACCTTAATGAAATGTGCATACCAAATGCATATCTAGGATTCTAAGACAAAGACCTTGTGCCTCATAAAAAAAAAAGAAGAAAAAAAAATCACCAATTAAGCTGATACATGTGCCTCAAGAAGCATAAGTATTTATGCCTAAAGGTGAGTAAATAAAATAAAGTCCTTAGTTTTGGGGCCTACTTCACTCGAATTTGAGTCCGCCGGGTATTTTCTCACCTGGAGCCCTAAAGCCAACCGGTTTGGGAGTCATCGACTTTAAGTTCGTTACATGGGTGGATTAGAAAGCCTAAGGAAATTAAGGAAAAATTACTTATATATGTATTAACACATCTAATAGTCAATTAGTTAGGTATGAGGGCCTCAAGAAGCCTTAATGCTTATACGAAAGAAAATTAGATGCGTTATACATATTAAAAAAAAAGAAGAAAAAAAAATATATATAGAGGCATGAGAGTCCAAGTTAAGGAATTTCTAGTATAAATTCATAAGGATGCATATGATTTTTGGTAACGAAAAGACTATATTAGAAGTTCAATTTTGACCCTTACCTAAAATGAAAACAATTACTTTATAAAGACTAAGTCTAAGAATGAATAAAAATGAGGATCCTAAAACTTATAGACTACTTAGTCTCTTCAAATATAATTCAAATATTTTTTCTTTGGATTTTGTGGGTGCAATCCGCTGAAAACCCTCACGAGACAACACTCGTCCTCTAGGGTAACCTAGAGGTTTAACGGCTTGTTGCACGTGCTAAGTGCAATCGTGATTCCTACGAAAGTGAGTTAGGTTAGATTAACTTTTCATTTCTTTTCTTTTTCTTTGTTTTACTCGAGGACGAGCAAAAAGATAAGTGTGGGGGTGTGATTGGTAGTGAAAAGTACATTTTTATCATCATATTTACCATCACATTTTCATATTTATTCATTTAATTCTGTACATTTATTAATAATTTATAATTTATTGTGTGTAGGCCTCGAATTATTATTTTTATAATAAATAAAGCTTAATGAAGCCCAAAAGCCCATATTTGAAGCCCAGGTGTAAAAGTGCAAATATCAATTGTCAAAGTACAATTATGCAAGGGCTAAAGTTGCAATTATTAAAGATGAGGGAAGGATAGAATTCTACCCAACCCTAAACTCTTGCAGGATGAGCAAAAAAACCAAAGATAAGAAGGAAATTCGTGGATAAAAGATTTGGGATAATTCAAAATCTAGATAACTTGATTCCCAAGTTACATCGAAATCCCAATATAAAGAGCCAGGATCACACTTCCAGAAGCAGGCGCCCAGATGGACGGACCAGGAGAGGCCACGCGCCAAAGCGCGTGGCCAGAAGCTACTGTAGTGCCGCAGAATTGCGGCAAAAGCCGCAATTTTGCGGCACTTTGATGTTATCTGGATACCAGATTTCGTGGGCGACTTTATCCGGGACTCTTCGACCTTCTGCACCTATAAATACCCCCTGCAGTGCAACGTACAGAGTGGTCCAGCGTCCAGCAGAGGGCCAAAAGTTAGGGTTTAGGTTTTTTCTTTCTTCTAGGTTAGATTTTATGTTCGTTTTTCTTTTGTAAAGTCTGTAACTGAGAGTGGAGTAAGCTTTCATGGAGGAAGGAGTCCATGCTTGTACTGAGGTGACAGCGGTGTAAGCTAACTCTTCTTCTATTGTTAATGAAATCTGCTTGAGGTTTGTCTTTTTTATTATTCTTGTTTTATTTCTTCATGTTTTATTCTTGTATTTCTCTGTTCCTGTTTTCTTCCATTGTTTTTCTCTAAATGCCTTGTGAACAATGAGACCCAATTGCATTGAGACTGCCTAGCCAAAGAAGAACCCTTGATGGCTTATGGCGATGAACATCCTATACGCCATACTTGCAAGTCTTCCAAGAAAAGGTAAATAATCGCACGGATCAAAGGTAAGCAGGCTGAAGAGGTTTGTACGTGTTATAAGTTTTTCTTTCTTTCCTTCTCTAGAATAAATCACATCTCTTCTCCAAAGTCTATCTCTTTCCGACCCATTGTAAATACCGCTTTCCTTCTAACTAATATTTTCTTATTTTCTTTTAATAACTAAAAAAGGAGATATCTTGCTTAACGCTTCCATCGCAGTCCCTCCCTGAGGATCACGATCCGCATAGCCTTGCTACAGCGGATTCGCATTGAGAACTTGCACATCCTATTCTTAAAACTAAAATACTACATTTTGTGTGCAGGAAAACTCAGTCAACACTCGATACCCGCGTCTCAGCATCAAGGCGCGTTGGCTCGACACCCGCGTCTCAGCATCAAGGCGCGTTAGCTCGACACCCGTGTCTCAGCATCAAGGCGCGTCGGTCTGACACCCACGTCTCAGTTATAACCGCCTTGGTTAAGGGACCAATCACTGCCTACACGTAAGGAAAATCAGCCCCCATCGTGGCGTGTCTTTAGCAGGCACGTGGGTTAGTTACCGCCCATGTAGCGGGGAAGTTGGCCCTCATTGTGGAGCGTTTTTAGGGGGCACGTTCACCCCTGGTACCTCTATAAATAGCCCTGTTTGCTATGGAGGAAGGGGAGGAGAGAATCAATCGGACGAAGAGAGACAGAGGGCGACACAGAGAGAAAAGAAGCAGATCAACTCTTCAGCAAGTTCGCTACGTACGAGCTAGCTTTCGCCTACCTTCTCTTTTAGAGTTTTGGTAGACAGAGCTGTGTCACTCTTTCTACCGGCCGAAGAGGAGATCCCTGAAGGACGGTCATCTGGTCAACGGAGAACAAGATTCACTCTCCACCGCCACACGAAGAACCCAGCCTTAAATAAAGGGGGAATTCAAGATTCAATATTCTCCCTCCCTTGTAACCGGAAGGAACAGTTTTTCTTGTAATCCTTTTCATTTGATTCAAGGAAAACTTTTACGGCAATTCTTGTCTCTTCTCCTTTTCCGGGTCATACAAGAGATGGCGACTCCGCTGGGGAATCTGTTTGTCACTGAGGAGCAAATAGTGGCGCAAGATGACGTCCACTATAAGGGGAAGATGGTCGAATCGCTCGTTGTCGAGTTCGACCAGGCGAAGTACGAAGAGTTTCTCTCTTCCGGCTCCAAGATCCCAAAGACCCGCGTCTGCCGCCGGGTCTCGACGGGGAATGACCTCGAGGCCCGATCTGTGGCTTTCTCGAGCTCCCCTGCTGCCGACTGTGCCAAGCAAGGTACACGCGCCAACGCCTCTCAGAAGGCCCGCGTGGTCCCAGGCACATCTGCCTTTGCGACCAACCGCGTCGCACAGAACACCCGCGTCAGCGTCTCTCAGGAGACCCGCGTGGTCAAAGTCCCTGGTGCCCAGCATCAGGATGTCGTTGGTCTCTCTCCACCTCCTCGACGCAATCGAAACGCTGAGCGTCGACAGAGGAGACGTGTGCGTCAGCTGCAAGTTGGAACCGTTGGTTGTCCAACTGAGGCTGGACGCGACGTACAATCTCGCGCCTTGCCCGCGCCACGTCCAGTACATGAAGCCCGCGTTTGGCGCCCCAAACGCGAGATTCCTTCAGTTAGGTCCTCTGAGGACCAACTCACCAAACGCCAAGTTGAGACCTCTGCGCCTCGTCAAGCGCAAGAGGCACAAGCCCATAGGCGTGGGGCCCAACAGCCCATCCTCTCTCAAGTGTCTCCGCTCCGACACACCAAACAGCAACGTGACAGGCGCGCTTTGTCTCAACAGAGACGCCAGACGCGCGCTGAACAGCTGCGGCGCAAGAACCGCGTCTCTGATGCCTGCGTCCAGGCTGTACAGCACATGGATGCCTACCGTCTTCGACGTTGCGAGGCTAATCTTTTCAATCCCCCTCTCATGAATTTGAGGGATTATCTGACGAAGAAAAGAAGTGCCAATCAGGCCACTTCGTCGTGTTGCTGCCAACGGCTCATCCATATGCTCTCTGAGTGCCGTTGCGGATCAGGCGTACACCAGCAGTCTTTAGTCAGACAGCTGACCCTGATTCCTCCGTCAGCTAAAAGAAGACGCTCCCACAGAAGGAGAACCTTCTCTGACGTTGAGTACCCGGAGCTCACTGCGAATATGACAAGCAGGAGTAAGGGAAAACAACTTGCAGTCAGCTCAGACGAGTCTGAGTCTGACTCTGAACCGGAAGGGGTGTATCGACACACTTGCACCCGGACTGGGGCCATTCCCCTAATTGACTATAATGCCTTAGCCCATGGCATTAATGATTCTCACTCCGCCGTAGCGGAATCAAGGGCTTCAAACTCTTCCATCGAGAAGAAGACCTCCGCCTACATGACAGGCACTCCTGAGGAGACGACTAAACGTTTGGAGCAGATCCAGAAGGCACAAATGGATATGATTCTTTCTCAGCAGGAATCTATCAACTCCCTCAAGCAGGCGATTGCACAGCTGCTCGAAGACAGGAGGAGGTCCCCTCCTAAAAAGTCAAAGGGCAAAGGGAAAAAGGGAGAAAGCTCATCTTCCGAACCTTCTGAGGAGACGCGGCGATCTACTTTCGGCTCGTCCAAGTCCTCGTCGCAAGTAAAAGGCGACCAAGACCAGGGAAAGGCTCATGTTAAAAGAATGAGTCAACTGGAGCGACGCCTCGAGGCCCTCGCCAATCGCAAAGACCTCCAAGAAGTAGGAGTGATCCGGCCCTACCCGGCTGAATGGGACTTGGTTCCGTACCCGCCCAAGTTCAAAGCTCCAACTCTTCAAGCCTTTGATGGGAAGGGGTCACCCAACCAGCACATCTACTACTTCAAATCCCAAACCGGGAATGTAGTAGATAATGATGCCATCCTGGCACGCCTATTCATCGGCACCCTGAAAGGGTTGGCCTTTGAATGGTTTATGAAGCTCCCAGAAGGTTCTATCAAGAACTGGGGCGATTTGGAGAAGCTCTTCTTAACACGCTTCTTCGAGGATGACTCCGAAGTCACAATGCCAACCCTTTTGGCTACCAAACAGCGAAAAGGGGAGTCCGTCAAATCTTTCGTGGAAAGATTTCAGAACATGGCACTCCGGTGTCCAAGCGGTATGACCCAGGCCACCCTGGTGGAAATATGCCGCCACAATCTCCAAACCTCACTCCTTGCTCAAATAGGAGTTGCTAAAAGCCGCACCTGGAAGCAATTAGTCCAACAAGGTGAACAGGCTGAGGAGATTGTCGCCCGCGTCAGAGCGGAGGAAGGTAAGCCTAGGCCGGAAAGGGCGACAAGGCGTGCGCCGGACACATCCCTCCAAACAAAGCGGAAGGATAATTTGGGAACGGAGACCAAATCTCCAGCCAAACCTCAATCAGGCAAGGCGAGTGGCTCTTCAAGCCAGCCACGCGCCAATAAGCAATATTCCTTCAAGGAGGAACATGTCGATTCGCTCTTTAAACTACTCAACAAGAGCAACCGACTGAAGCTCCCTGAAGCTCGACGCCCAGAGGAAGTCGGCAAGACCGACAATCCCAACTACTGCATGTATCACAGGATGTTGGGACACCCCACCAAAAGCTGCTACATCTTCAAGGACATCCTTCAGGCTCTGATTGACGCGGAGGTGTTAAACTCCGACCAGAGCAGAAGAAGGTGACGGCTAATGTGACGTCGGTTCTCCAGTTCGGGAGACAACCTCCAACGCCTGCGGGGGTAACTCCTATTCCAAAAGGAGAGCTGAGAGTGGTCAACACAGACCCTCACCAGCAGCAAGAGAAAGGCTTGGTACCCGTCCCTACACCTCAAGGGGAAATTATGTGGGTCCACCCTGACCTTGTCAATGAACAGCAATGGACTACTGTGACCAACAGGAAATCCAAAGGCAAGGCAAAAGCCTCATCCTGCAATGTGGTGGGTGCCTCCTCTCGAGAAGCAGAGACTGATATCCCTTCACTGACCGACTCAGAGAAGGAAACGATAGTCTTGGCCGCAGAGCCCAACCAACCGATGGCGGGAACCCGTTCAGGACAGACGTACTTGAAACAGTACGGCGAGACGGCAGTAGCCCCTCCACAACCAACTGCGGAGCCAGTCAGGCCCTCCACAAAGCCACCTGTGGAGAAGCAGAAGGGGACTCGATTTTCTCGAGCCCTTCAAAAGGGCATCGCGGAAGGATCTACGGCACCTTACCGCTTTGATGTCCTGGCTCAGTTGGCCAACATTCCGGCACGCATTACCTTATATGAACTTCTTAGACTATCAAAGTCGACCAGGGAAGCTCTGCAAGAAGCTCTGACAAATGCTGAGGTCTTATGACCCAGGTGCCGAAGGAGGAAGATGTCGAGGATTGCCTCCACACCTCCCAGAATGCCCCCTGCTTCACCTTCACGGCGGATGATATGCAGGTGAAAGGGAAGCATGATCGACCCCTGTACTTCACAGGGTATATTGGATCGTCCGAGGTGAACCGCATCCAGGTAGACCCAGGGTCCGCGTTGAGCATCATGCCTCGCCGGGTCATGCAACATCTCGGCATTCCTACCCATCGTTTGAGCCCCACCCAGACAACTATCTATGGGTTCAATGCCAACCAGACCCGTCCGATGGGGAAGATCAAGCTCAGGTGTCAGATTGGAAGTCTCAAGTCGGAAGTGACATGCTACATCATCGACGCCGACACTTCCTACAATCTATTGCTGGGACGACCGTGGATTCACCGCAACTCCATCGTTCCCTTCACTCTCCACCAAGTCATGAAGTACATTGACGGGAGTGAAAATGTGCAGACGTTGATCGCCGAAAGGCATCCGTTCAAAGGGGTCGAGAATTATTTCACCGACTCTTTGCTGTACCAAGATCCGGTGGAGACGGATGAAGCCCCACAACCAGGGGAGCCAGACTCTGGTAATGAGGCTGACACTGAGCCTGAGAAAGAAGAGTGCCTGTGGGAGTTAGAACCACTTGTAACGGGCACTAATAAGCCCGATGTCGATAATACCACCGATGATGTAGGCGGTTGGTATATTAATGAAGATTTAGATTTTGCGTATTTTTCTGTGTGTGCTTCTGATTCAATACCGTCAGATACTAGCACTGATATAGATGATGATCTCTGGTCGGCAATGGGTGCCTTAACATCATTGCATGTACCAGTGAAATCGTCCTTCGAGATATACCAAGACAATGGTAATGCGCAAGAATCTATATTTATGGTTCCAGCAAGACGGAAAGGCCAAAAGCCAATTCTTTTTGGGCGAATCTTGTCTGAACCAACGCCCCGCGACGAATCAGAAGGCGAGGAAGAATCCCCTCAGTTCGATCATTACGTACCAAAAGTGCTCAAAATAATGAGATGCATGGGGTACGACCTGACCAACAAACCCGGGTTGAATTTCGGCAAAGGAAGGAGGACGTTGCTTCAATCCTTTGTGCCGAAAGGGAGGGCCCCCGATTATTATCATCGGACACGCCGGGGGTTGGGCTATGTATCAACTCCGGTCCCATCAGCCTCCGATTCTCAAGAATCGTCGAGCAACGATTACTCTTCAAACACATCATCTTGGGAGTCAGATGTCAGTGTCGGCAACATCTTCAAGGAACTTTCAGTGAACATGGTTTCGACAAGCCACCTGGAAGATGGAAATGAAGAACTGATCCAATCTGATACAGATCCTTGGATCAAACATTTAAATGCTCTTTGGGATACCTGCTTTGAACAGCGCGAGCCACCCACAGAAAACAAGGTTGTTCAGATCAACCTAGGAGATGAGGCTAACCCTAAGCCCATCTTCATAAGTGACGGCCTGTCACCTTCGGAGAAGAAAGATCTAATATCTCTTGTACAAGAATATATAGACGTCTTCGCCTGAAATTATGAGGACATGCCAGGACTTGATCCTCAAGTGGCCATGCACCGCCTCAACATCAATCCGGACGTAAAGCCTGTCAAACAACAGCAGCGACGGTTTTGCCCAGAAATAATGGAGGCAATTCAATCAGAAGTCAGAAAACTTATTGATTCTGGCTTCGTCAGGGAAGAACAACATCCCGACTGGGTAGCCAACATCGTCCCCGTCTCCAAGAAGAACGGGAAGATCCGGATTTGCATCGACTTCCGCGACCTAAACGAGGCCTGCCCCAAGGACGAATTCCCATTGCCGATCACAGATGTCATGATTGACAATACTTGTGGATTCGAACGAATGTCCTTCATGGATGGATTCTTAGGATACAATCAAATCAAAATGTATCCCGATGACGAAAAGCATACCTCCTTCAGAACACCTCTAGGGGTATATTGCTACACCGTCATGCCCTTCGGACTGAAAAATGCGGGGGCAACATACCAAAGGGCCATGAACGCCATTTTCCATCAGCAAATACGCAAAACGGTGGAATGTTATGTTGATGACATCGCGGTAAAAAGCCGCACTAAAGATGATCACATAGCGGACCTGAAGGTGGTCTTCGACATCATGCGGGCTCATCAATTGAAAATGAATCCCACAAAGTCCTTCCTGGGGGTGGCCAGTGGCAAATTCCTAGGATTTGTTGTAACATCCACCGGAATTCACTTGGACCCAGAAAAGGTTCGCGCTATCCAGGAGATGCAACCCCGAGAAATCTCAAAGAACTCAGAGGATTGCAAGGACGATTGGCGTACATCCGCAGGTTCATCTCAAACCTTTCCGGAAGATGCCAACCTTTCGCTAAGTTGATGAAGAAGGGTGTCTCATTCACTTGGGATAACGCTTGCCAACAAGCGTTTGAGGAAATCAAGCAATACCTCACCCAACCACCAGTCCTTGTAGCTCCAGTAGCCGGAAAGCCATTTCTGGTGTACGTCCGAGCAATGGATCATTCTTTGGGAGCTCTACTAGCCCAGAATGACGATCAGGGACGTGAGCAAGCAATCTACTATCTGAGTAGAACAATGATCGGAGCTGAACATCGGTATAACCCGATCGAGAAGGAATGTTTGGCACTAGTGTTCGCTATCTAGAAAATGCGACACTATCTGGTAGGCCAAACTATAAACGTCATATCAAAAGTCAACCCCCTGAGGTTACTTATGACTAAACCCTCATCGCTAAATGGCCGACTGGCAAAATGGGCCATATTGCTCTCCCAATATGAGATGCACTTTTTACCACAAAAGGCTATTAAGGGACAGGCAGTCGCGGATTTCCTAGCTGAGCACCCAGATCCGAGGGCAGCCAAAGTCTACGAGGATCTCCCAGATGAAGTTGCTGAAGTCTGCTTGACTCAGACATCGTTCGAAAGTCAAGTATGGCAACTTTTCTTCGACGGTGCATCAAGAACAAGCCCGAAGGGACACGTAGTAGCAGGGGTAGGAGTAGTACTCGTATCCCCACAAAATTATGTGATTCCTCGAGCTGTCTCATTAACTGAGCCTTGTTCCAACAATGTGGCGGAGTACAACGCTCTTTTGATTGGGATGCAATTCGCCGATGAGATTGGCGTTAAAAATCTCGAGGCATACGGCGACTCCAAGCTCATCGTCAGCCAAGTTCGCGGGGAGTATGAAGTCAGACATGAAGACTTAGTACCCTATTACAATGCGACTATCCGCATGGCCGAGGGGTTTACAAGCTTCTACATCGACCATATACCGCGCAGGCAAAATGCGCACGCAGATGCACTCGCATCCCTGGCTGCCTCCTTAGCTCTTCTAGCTGGAGCAATGGAGAAGATATTCGTCTACAGCCACGACCTGTATTGCCCGAGAAATGCTCTCGAAGACTATCAGGAGTCAATGGGAGGTCGTCACCGCGAAGAAGCACTTGAAGCATTAACCGGTCCAGAGCCTAAAGACTGGCGATTCCCCTATATATCGACTACGTCTTATACGACATCCTGCCTGAAGACACCAAAGAGGCGGCTGCCATTCGAAGGAAAGCCCCAAATTCTATTATAATGCGATTACGCGAACATTGTATCGTCGATCGCATGACGGGATCTTACTCCGGTGCCTCTCACCAAAAGAAGCCCAAGAGATATTGAGGGAAGCCCATGACGGTATGTGTGGAGCCCATCAACCTGGCCCAAAACTGGCACATCGACTCTAAAGATTGGGTTACTACTGGCCCAAGATGATTGCCGATGCCGTCACTTATGCCAAGAGATGTCACGCCTGCCAAGTGCACGGCGATTTCATCCATCAAGCACCAGGGTACCTCCACTCTACGGCCTCTACTTGGCCATTTGAAATGTGGGGGATGGATGTGGTTGGCCCTATCAGCCTACCATCATCAAAAGGACATCGGTTCATTTTGGCAATAACCGATTATTTCTTCAAATGGGCCGAAGCCTTTCCATTGAAGGAAGTCAAGTCGTCGAATGTGATCAAGTTCGTGAAACACCACGTTATTTACCGTTTCGGTGTACCTCGGCGAATTGTCCATGACAATGGGCCTCAGTTCATTAGCCAGGCTTTCCAGAGATTCTGCGCTAAGTTCAGAATCCAGAGTGTGTCCTCAACGGCATACTATCCTGCCGCTAATGGCCTCGCAGAAGCTTTCAACAAGACTATTGGCAAGCTTCTCAAAAAGTTCGTCTCGAAAAGTCAACGAGACTGGGACGACAAGTTGGGTGAATGCTTATGGGCTTACCACACAACTGTGTGAACCCCAACTAAAGCTACGCCATTTTCTTTGGTCTATGGGTGTGAAGCCGTGCTCCCACTAGAGATCCAAATTCCATCTCTACGCGTCGCCTTGACAGCGGAGATGACAACAGAGGAGAAGCATCGACAGCGACTCCAAGAACTGAAGGCCTTAGATGATAAACGTCTGCAGGCCCAACAGCAAATCGAGCTCTACCAAGCTCGAATTACCAGAGCCTTCAACAAGAAAGTTAAAGTGCGAACTTTCAAGAAAGGCGATCTTGTCTTAGCCGTCAGAAGACCCATGGTAATGACGCACAAGACAAAAGGAAAATTCCAACCCAAATGGGAAGGACCATTTGTAGTAGAGTCAGTCTACTCAAATGGGTCATATCGCCTCATAACCTCGAATGGCGATACACTCATGATGCCGATCAATGGCAGGTTCCTGAAGAAATACTATCCTTAGATGGTATTCTTCCGCTGATCAAGTAATAAATACACCTTTGATCAAAACAAGAAGAGCTTCTTCATTAATATCTGACGCCCCCGACGGCTAAGGATAGAAGAAAATGTTGGCTTCTAAGTCCAACATAAGTCTTCGACAACTCATCATGCTGAGGGGAATAGCATGGCTAGCCCAACTCAAACGGTAGTTGGTAAAGGCACCTCAAACCCATTGACAGCTGAGGATTTGCTAAAAATCCTAAGGGACACGTTCCCATTTGATCCGACGCCTCCGACGGCTAAGGATAGAGGAAAATGTTGGCTTTTAAGTCCAACATAAGTCTTCGATAACTCATCATGCTGAGGGGAATAGCATGGCTAGCCCAACTCAAACGGTAGTTGTTAAAGGCACCTCAAATCCGTTGATAGCTGAGGGTTTGCTAAAAATCCTAAAGTGGACTTGGCTCCACTCTTTCCTCCAAAATCCCCTACCAATTCTCATCCACAGAATGGTAGGTCTACAAAATACGACCATTACTAAGTTAACACTATACCTCTGGTAATGGAAACTTTTCAATATTCCTTGTCGAGTATAAATTTTGCTTGTCAACTCTACACGGAGTATCAAATTTTCAAATTTGCCAAGTTAACGCTACACCTCTGGCACTTCAAAATTTTCACTTGTCAATTCTCACCAATAGAATGACAAGTCCTCAAATTACTCTTATCATGAGTCAATCTTTGTCAAGTTAATATCACACCTCTGACAAATTACTATTAAAGTTTAACACTACACCTCTAAACAGTAATCAAGTTTCTGCCAGGTTTAATATTACACCTCTGACAGTCACTTTTCTTCAGACTTCCACACCGAAGCTGAAATGGATGATGCTAAGTTAACACCACACCTCTATCATCCAAGTCATTGCTAAGTTCAACAATACACCTATGGCCATGACTTTCCCTCGGACTTCCTTATGCAAGCCGAGATGACCAATGCTAAGTTCAACATTACACCTCTAGCATTACCCTCACTGTCAAGTTAAACATTACACCTATGACAGTGACACTTCTGAGTTAAGTTAATATCACACCTCTGACTCACATCCTTGTCAAGTTAACATTACACTTCTGACAAGACCACTTCCAACCCGTTAAGTTAATATCACACCTCTGACGGTAACAAACTTTCCTAGATTCCCCACGAGTCTAGTCCCACTTGTTATTCTCTTCAACAGAATAACAAGTCTACCTAAAAACATTGTTAGGTTAATACTACACCATCAACAGTGTTTCCATCAAATCCCCAGTTGAGCTCAATCAAGTTAATCCCAAACACTTGATAAAAGTTCACCCTCCCTGGGGGTACCAATTCTACTTGTCACTTTCTCTTATAAAGTGACAGGTCCATCAAAAATTTCATCTTTGTCAAGTTAATATTACACCTCTGACAGTATCATGAGAGTTCCTGAAATAGGATCTTTCTCCACAAAGTTTGACTTATTAAATTACCATCATAATTTTGACAAAGTCAAAATTCTTTGCTTCTATGAGTCTAAGACAAAAAGTTCAAGACAACGAAAGAAGCAAAAAGAAAAGTGTCACTTTTATTTATTTCCAAACATATGAAAATGATACAAAACGCTCCCTTATACAATAAGATTGAGTGTTACAGTCAAAACGCTCTCTTACAATAAGATGGAGTGTTACAATTAAAGAGTACAAAGAAGTCCCTCTCTCTCTCAGAGGTTGGACTCACTCCTTGAAGCCGCATCTGATTCCAAGTACAGGATGGTGCATGATGTAAACATCAAAAGAGCCCTAGCTGACTAAGCTAAGAGCAATGGTGTTCTTGAGGTCCGGTGGCAGCAGAAAGTCCTGCAACCCTTCGTTCATGAGCATCTCTTTCCCCAGCAGGCCATCCAGCAGACATGGAAAGTCCTCGATGTCACTTCTGGAATGGGAGAGGAAGAGGATCCTATCTGCCGCCGTGTCCACCGTAACCTCCTCGCCGCCATACTTACCCTGACCATCTCTTGCCAGCAGGCATGATTGGTGCAGTGGATCTGAAGAGACCTTGGCGAGAGTCGATTCCTCGTCAGGGACATAATATATTCCCTTGTGGACGACGAGGACCATAATATATTCCCTTGTGGACGAACATCGAACAAGTTCGCCGTCCGATATATTCTCCCACGGACTTAGCGAATATGAAGAAGAATGACCAAGCTTACCTGCAAAAAAGCAAACAGGGAATCAGACAATTCAGAGCTTAGTACACTTCAACAGAAAAAAAACTAAGTCACAGACGCGGCTATTTTCAAAGGCCGCAGACGCGGGAATGATCCGCGCAGCGAGCCTGAGCCCTGCGACAATAAAAACAGACGCGAGCGAGACTGTGATACACACATAATGCAAACGCGACTTAACTCCACATCCGCGTCTAAGATAAAGGTGCGCAGAGAATCAGACGCCGAAAACTGCCATCTCTCTGTTGGAGGAACATGAGTTGCAAGATTCGGGTCTGAAGCCTTTAACCCGAGTTGGAATTCATCCAAGTCAGTGGCCTTAAAACGCGAGCTTCATGAGTAAAGCCGCGGCCAAGTACCAAAGACTTCTGTACTCGCGTCCAAGGAAATTTAAGTCGGCGGCGCAAATTCCAGAAGGAATGCACCAACCACGACTTCACAAGAAGGCCCAGATGATATCTCTTTAAGGGGTATACTGAAATTCAAACTTGGTTGGATCTAAAATGTCATGGTAAGTGGGCATGGCATACCCGCAGAAGCCTCTGTTAAGAGTTGAACTATCTGCATTGCGACGCGGACGTAAAAAGTGCTCAAAGAGACGCTTCCTGCCATTGAAATCACTTGACAGTGGTAATCCATTGAAGAGACCAAACAGAAACATGAAAGCTCTGGGTCATCTTCATCAACAGAGGCACCTTCATCGATGGAGGCAAACCCCTGATAGGGTCCTTGAAGGGAGAAGGCAGAGTCTCTCAGAGTACTCGTTCTCAAACAGAGCACGGTCTAAGCAGCCGCTGTTAAAGAGAGGGGGTGAGTCCTATTTATAGGCAACTCCTGATAACGGTCATTAATGGTTCATTAATTAAAACCGCCGGCCTTAATGACCGCACGATCGTCAAAGCCCAATGGGAGGCTGACGCGTGGAACGTCGCTTCGGGAAGCATCGCAGGCGCTGATCTCAAACCGTCAGTGCCGGTTTTGCATTAAAGGGCATTAACGCCCAAGTCCAATGGAAAACCGACGCGTGGAACAAATCATCGCGAAGATCATGCGTCATGACTCCGCAGCGAGTCATCATTTGACACGTGGCGCGGTTCAGTTAATGAACCGGGAAGTCAGCGCGCCAAAAGGTGAAATCCTGCCGGTCCCCCAGGCCAGCTGGCGGCGTAATCATGACACGGCACAGATTCGCGCCCAAGGGACGCACCTCTTCGATGGACATGCCCCGTCAGCATCTCCATAAATGCATTCGGAAGGTCGCGTCTCTCTACGAAGTCCGCGTCCGACCCAGCGGGCCCAACATCGCGTCTGCCTCATGGAAGATCGGGCGCGTCTCCATTGCCAAAGGACGCACCCTACAGAAATCACGTCTTTAAAGCAGTACCATCTCGGCTTTTCGAAAAGAACCAGCGTTCGGCCTCCTGCTTCTGCAAAATCAGTTCAACAGTATACTGACGCAAGCAGACGACCAACCACTCCTGGCTTAAAGCACACCCGTGACAGACTAAAAGCAATCGGGGAGGTTTAGACTGTGCATCTAGACACTCAACATGATCAACTCTGGTGGCTTCAAAGAGTTCAAACAATACACTCACGAAGACCAACTCCAGATAAAATCAAACCCGAAGCACTAACAGTCCAGTCATGAAAGCAAATATGGCTAAAATCCAAAGTATTTCGAAATCCGTCCCAGTTAACTGCGGAATATCGAAAACTTTGGAGGGGGTTCTGTAGGCTGTCCAAAAGTTACTGGAGGACAAGCCATTGAAAAGCAAAGTTTCAAGCTCTATACGCGAGGGACTAACACCCGCGTCTCAGCATCAAGGCGCGTTGGCTCGACACCCGCGTCTCAGCATTAAGGCGCGTTGGCTCGACACCCGCGTCTCAGCATCAAGGCGCGTCGGCCTGACACCTGCGTCTCAGTTATAACCGCCTTGGTTAAGGGACCAATCACTGCCTATACGTAAGGGAAATCAGCCCCCATCGTGGCGTGTCTTTAGCAGGCACGTGGGTTAGTTACCGCCCATGTAGCGGGGAAGTTGGCCCTCATTGTGGAGCGTTTTTAGGGGGCACGTTCACCCCTGGTACCTCTATAAATAGCCATGTTTGCTATGGAGGAAGGGGAGGAGAGAATCAATCGGACGAAGAGAGACAGAGGGCGACACAGAGAGAAAAGAAGCAGATTAACTCTTCAGCAAGTTCGCTACGTACGAGCTAGCTTTCGCCTACCTTCTCTTTTAGAGTTTTGGTAGACAGAGCTGTGTCACTCTTTCTACCGGCCGAAGAGGAGATCCCTGAAGGACGGTCATCTGGTCAACGGAGAACAAGATTCACTCTCCACCGCCACACGAAGAACCCAGCCTTAAACAAAGGGGGAATTCAAGATTCAATATTCTCCCTCCCTTGTAACCGGAAGGAACAGTTTTTGTTGTAATCCTTTTCATTTGATTCAAGGAAAACTTTTACGGCAATTCTTGTCTCTTCTCCTTTTCCGGGTCATACAAATAGCTTTAGTGCTAATCTAATGACAAATGATGCAGAATTAAAAACTTAATTACAAGCCCAAATTTTTCGTGAAAGGCTCTGAAAATACTCCTCGAGATTCCTCTAAACTATGAGTTGAGGTGCTTCAATAGATCTCTTGGTTGAGCACAAGTGTGGGCGCACAAGCTATATCTAGCATATAAATATGATCAAGTAAAGCAATGTAAGATATAAAAGAGAGAGAGAGAGAGAGTCCAAACGCAAACACAAGGATATATTTCGAGGTTCGAGCCGCTGCTCTACGTCCCCACCTTCATACAGAAGGATTTTCACTATATCAATAT
Organism: Agave tequilana; assembly: GCA_038442645.1. Classification (NCBI taxonomy): domain Eukaryota; kingdom Viridiplantae; phylum Streptophyta; class Magnoliopsida; order Asparagales; family Asparagaceae; genus Agave; species Agave tequilana. The sequence continues at coordinate 114,713 of JAVJIF010002664.1, forward strand.
AGGACCTTCCATAAAGGGACCTCCACTGAGGAATTACAACTCAACACGGGGAGTACACAACTCCTCCTTTCTATACAATCACCTCTACACAGGAGGGAGCACAAAGCAAAGAAAAATACAACTTGGTGATCACAAAGATCACAAATAATCTCTTGGTGATCTTGAAAGATCACAAACAACTCTTCTCACAATACAAGATCCTAGAGGATAGGTTTAGAATTTAATAGCTCAAGTGTGAGAAATCAAAGTGTTTGGAAAATAAACCACAAGAAAACTCTTGGGAAAAACTTCAGATAGATAAAGAAAATGAAGAACAAAGTAGATTCCTAAAAACTTGTTTCTTTTGATTTTTTTCGAAACTTTGAAAACAAATAAAGATTAGAAATTTTGGCATTAAAACTCTTTTGAAACTTTGCTGAAAATACAAGAAAAGTAGAGAAATTTAGCTCTAAGAAATCTTGTTGAAAACTGGCCTTAAAGACCTATTTTTATAGGGGGTCTGAAAATATAGCTGTTGGGGTCTGGAATAGTCAAAAATGACCTGTCGGTCGACTGCCCGGTCGACCGTCCAAGGTCAGATTTCTGACTGTTTGAGCTGTCGGTCGACCGCCCAAAGGCAAACGCCTTTCAGTCGACCGCTCGGTCGACCGAGGCAAGAACCAGAGATCAAGCCTCTCTGGTCGGTCGACCGGTCAGTTGATCGGGGCCAGATCCAGAGAGCAAGCTCTCTGGATCGGTCGACCGTGCGATCTACCGGCCCAAGGCCAAGGCTATGTGCACGTTCTGTGCACATCGGTCGACCGTCTGGTCGACCGAGCTCTGGTCCGGTCGACCGGTCGATCGACCGTCGGAAGGCTCAAAACCAAATTTTTAGGGTTTAAACTGTAGCTTATTAATTCCCTTAAGATTCCAATAAAACACCATAAAATCGACAAAAATAAGTTCATGTAAATATTTGAAGTGCAAATATGTATGATAAAAAATCACCACATATTACAAACTATTTGAATTATTTTTGAGGCATAAAATTTAAGTCTTAAATCGAAAATCGTATTTTTCAAAACTTAAACTTTGAAATGAAAAATCAATTTTTCCTTAAACTTATATAAATAAAGAAATAAGATATCGAAACACATTTGAAGTATAGTATGTTTGGATAGAATCCAATACACATAATAAATGATATATCTATGTTTTTCAAATTAAGCTCTAAAATAAGTTTTGTTAAAAACAAAACTTGAAACCATGAACTTGATACATAAAATAGGTTTTTCTAAATAATGAAGCATAGATGCATATGGATGAAATCCAATATACGTTAAACAATGTAAACTTATTTTGATTCTATCTATTCATGAAAACCAATATATATTCTTGAAAATCCAAAACGGTTAAACCGAAACCAATAAACTTTTGAAGTAGTGTGTGTGTGTGTGTGTGTGTGTGTGTGTGTGTGTGTGTGTGTGACTTTGAGCATATCAAGGCTAATCTATCCTTACACAAGATCTAAACATAAACTAAACAAACTTAGAACAAAGTCTTCTCGTCGATTTTCATCTCCAAGACGACTCGATCCAAACAAGATCCATAGAACTTGACTCCATTTGAGTACTAGATGCAATCTTGACACTCGAGCTCTTGAATCAACATGTGTTAGCTTCAAAACAGGCTTTGAATCCTTTGTTGAAGCTAAACACCTATCAAGATCTTGATGAATATTTGAAACTTATTAAACACAAGATCATTAGTAACTTAACTTCATAAGTTAGTCATCATCAAAACTAAGGTGAAGGGCCTTTTGGCCAATAAATGGTACTTTTCTTCTTCCTGTGGGGCCATCACCATGGCACCTTGGAAGATCTTGCTTACATCACCATCGGAGATGGTCTTTATCCTTTCGTCCACAAGCTGTCCGACAGAGATTAGGTTTCTCTTCAGTTTTGGTACATGTTTGATATTCCTCAACTTCAGTATTGATTGATTAGAGAGGCTAACTACCACATGCCTATCCCGACAATATCACATGGTTCATCATCTCCCAAGTACACCTTCTCAGGTCCACCTTTCACATAGTTTTGAATGATATCTTGTCGAGAAGTGGCATGAAAAGAGGCACCGTAGCTAATAACCCATGACTCACTAGACCCAAGGAGAGAATAAAGGCATCGGATTTATTAATCTCTGTGATATACGCAAAATTCTTCTCCTTGTCTTTGCCATCTACATCATTCATCTGCTTGCAGTATTTCTGAATATGCCCCATCTCACCACACCGCCAATATTGCGCTCCCCTCGACTTAGATGTACGTTTCTCGGATTTAGATTCGACCCCCATTCTTTTTCTTATCTTTATTCCCAGACCTCCCTCTTCGATCGACACTTAGGGTACTCCCTGATGTCTCAATCGACCCCAAAGACTTCCTGTGCGCCTCTTTGCTAAGAAGTACACCAACTATACCATCAAATTTTAAAATTTCTGTCTTATAAGAATGGCTCACCACCATCACGAGACCATCCCTGGCCTCCGGCAGACTGTACAACAGAATCAACGCTCTGATTTCATCTTTCAAATTGATCTCAACCGATTCCTACTGGCTCGTTAGCATGTTGAATTCATTGAGATGCCCAGCAATGCTTTCGCTGTCAGCCATCTTTAGGTTGAACAACTTCTTTATCAAGAATACCTTGTTAGACATCGAGGGTTTCTCATACATCTTTGATAGTGCGGCCATCAAGTCTTTGGTCGTCTTTTTTCAGGAGACATTGAAGGCAACTATAGATGCCATAGATAATCGGATTGCTCCTAGGACTTTTCTATCTAGAATCTCCACTCGCCATCGGACATCTCCTATGGTTTGTGGGTCTTTCCGCCGAGCAGAAGATAAAGATCTTTTTGGTATAGATTATTTTCGATCTGCATCTTGCAAAGCCCGAAGTTCACGTCGTTGAATCTTTCAACTCTGATCTTTCCTTCATCAGCCATCTCGAACTAATGCTCTGGTACTAGTTGTTGGGATAAAGGCTTTCACAATGGGGATGAATAAGAACGGATCAGATCAAAAAAGAGATGTAAGATCACAGATCTATCAAAAGACAACACATAAAGAACACCAAAAATTATGTCAAAAACACAATACACAGAAAAATCACAGAATCACTCGCAAATCCACTATTATCGAGAAATTATAGGAAGATAAAGAAGAAGATCTTATAGCTATCATATAATAGCTCTAGGTTTTCACCACCCCACCCTAATTACAACATATCTTTATAGAGAAAATTAGGGTTACAAGTTGAGACATTCCTAATCTTCCCTTGACATGTGGCTTAAGTTTCTTGTATCGGGAAGCTTCCAGGCTGGACCACATTCATTGCGCCTCATTGCGCCTCGAGGATGTTTCTATGCTATGTCGCTCAGAGTGCTCCTCTTGAGACTCTGAGTGATCCCTCGAACACTTGAACATGCCTCCATCTGAAACTTCAAGCTTGCCCACACTCGCCTGTAGTACGTGATTGTAAAATAAACGCGATGAGAATTACCGTGTAGCTTTGGGCTAACGGGTCGTGTCCATGAGGAGGAATGCGATAGAAGCTTTTCGGCGTTTTTGTTTAGAAAGTACAGAATGGTGCTGTTTTTTTCTTTTTAGTTGAAAGGAGAATGGAGAGAAGGGAAGTGATTAAAAAAAAATTGAAAAACTTAGAGAGGGCTTTGGAAAAAGTGATCTTTAAAAAGTGTGAAAAATTGTTTGGTTGTTTTTAATATAGGAAACAAATCTGGGCTCACTAATCTTCTACTCAACGACTTACTTATCTCAAGAACATTTTGGTGCATCACTTTTATCATAGGTAAAAACTTTTAGTTTCTTTTGATGTTCAAGCAAAACAAATAAGATGATTTTGTTTAAATCTTAAGACTTTTCTTAACACATCATTAAAAAGAGAATGTTAAACCATCAAGCGTGAAGAAGTAAGTATGGAATAAAAATAGTTTAAAAATATTTATGCTTTGAAAGTCCAAGTTTAAAAGAAAGACATCCTCATGTGCTTTCAAGAACAAAGTTTAACTTAGGCATTATTCTGATTCAAAAGAGTTGCTTTCATAAAAATCAATCAAGAGAAAAGAGGTAGAAGAGATTGATTAGTGAGAGTTTAGTCACTCGTGATAAAAAGAAAGCAAACAAGAAAATGAAAATAAAACATAGACATACTGAATTGAGTCGAGTTGAACAAGCAAGTTGAATCTCATTTGATGTCACTTCAAAGATGAATTACATACTCAGTTCCACTCTTCTCTCTTTGCTAGTATAAACAAAAAAGTAAATATGAGATACAAATTTGTAGTACTATCTAACAATACTCCAAAACCCTAAAAATGAACAAGAATTCTAATCCTAGTCTTTGCTCCCTTTTTCAGTGCAAACCATGCCTTTTATAGGCCAAAACCCAGAGGGAAGAGGAGTGAGGAGATAAGGGGAGAAAACGCTCCCCTTATCTCCACCAATAAGCCGCGGATCCGAGGCTATGGCCGCGTAGGGATTTGATTTGCGTGGGATTTTGCCCCCTTTTGTCAGCTGGATTTGTTGTTTGTCTTTGATTCTGATCTGATCTTCGGTGATTCTCAAGCTAACCGATTTAGATTCTGATAAAAAAAAAAAAAATTGGTTTTCAACCTCCCTGATTTGCCATAATCAGCCCTGATTTTCTGATTTTGAATAAATTCTGAATTAAATCAGAATTTGATGGGCTTTGGGCTCGTTTCTCTTCCTTACCTTTAGCAATGGGCCTACACTTTATAAACGAAAAATAAGACTTATTTATAGGATTTATAGATAATAAACATGGCAATGTGATAATATATATGCAATATATGTGACCGATTACACCCCCACGCTTATCTTTTACTCGTCCTCGAGCAAAACATCAAAACTAATCCTAATCAATTATTAGACCAATTTCGCAGGTCACTCGATTGAACTGAGCATGTGCAACAAGCAGTTAAACCTCTAGATTACCCTTAGAGGACGAGTTTTGTCTCGTGAGAGTTTTCAGTGGATTGCACCCACATAATTCATAAAGAAAGAGAAAAAATGTTAGTATTTTAGAAAAACATTTTGAAAAGAGAAAATATTTGAAGTATATGTGTAAGAGTTTAAGTAATCTATAAGTTATATGAATATCAAACTTTTCATTCCTAAACTTAGTCCCTATTCAAAAACATGTCATCAATTAAAGTAAGAAGTCAAATTGTATTTCTCATCTAGTCTATTACTTTACCCTGAGCCATATGCACCTTCGTGACCGTGAAGTTTGACTAAAGGTTCTTTAACATTAACTCCTATACCTTATTTATATTTATTTTTGGTGGTATTTATTTCTCAATTTCATTATGCTTTCTAATCTGCCCATGTAACGAGCCTTTAGTCGGTGACACCTAAATGGACAGTCTTAGGGTACTAGGTGAGAAAACACCCCTAAGGACTTAAACACTGGAGCAGACAAGGCCACAAAATTAAGGGTTTTTTTTATAAAATGTACCCCCTTTTAGACGTGAATACTTATGCTTCATGAGGCACAAATACCCAGCTTAATCAGAGGATTTATATTATATATTTTTCAAACTTATCTAATTATCTTTTGCATAAATACCAATGCTTTTTTAGGCCAAAACACTAAGCTAATCAATAATTAGATTTGTTTATTTTTCTTATATATCATATATTTTTTTCTTTCTTTTTTTTTATAAGGCATATGAGTCTTTGTTTTTGAACCCTAAGTATGTAAGTGTGTAAGGTGTGCATATTTCTTCAAGGTAAAGATCAAAACTATATGTAACACCCCGTTCCCGGAATACGTACTTAGTTGCGTATTCGTATTTTCTGATCGTATTTTTTTGATTTACTTCCTATATTTGCTTTGTATTATAAATTATTTATATGAACGTTTTGTCTTGGATTTGGATTCGAGGACTCGGGGTCGGCCCTAGTCTGAACCGAGGGCCCGATCTTAGAGTATTGCTCGATTTGGACATTCCGGTATTCCGATTTGACCGATTTCAGTTTTAAACATCATTTTCCAATATTCTAGATTTTCTATGATTTTCTGGAATTTTCCTCAATTAAGTTGAAAATCTTCAAAACCGGTGTCGACCAGTACTGCTGACCGATTCCCGGATTTTTAATTTACAAACTAATTGGAATTACTAAAAGTGTCTTTAGACATTATTTCTTAAAATCACATTTCCTATCTAAATACCTTTTCTGAGAATTTTATGAATTTATGAAAATTCCACCGGAATCGGTATCGGCCAGTATCGCTGGTTGATTTCGGGACTATCGGGATTGAATTTCTAAAATCCGCTTCACTTTACTTCTTAAAATCATATTTTACTCTTTAATACATTTTCTGGGATTTTTCAGAATTTATCAAATCCGGCCGACCCGGTGTGACCGGTATCGGCGGCTGACTTCCGGATTTTTAATTTGAAAACGGGATTTTATTTTGGAAAAACCGATTTCGTATTATTCCTCAGGATGACGTTTTCTACCTCCGGGAATTTTTGGGATTTTTCTGGAACAGTCGATTTTTCGCGACTATATTATAATATTATTATTTTATTCTAATCCATTCTTTCTTTCCTTTTCTTTCCCTCCATTGATCCAGCCATTCCCCACGTGGGAGACACCACCCCCCCTTACCTACTCCCCTCACATCCCCATCACTATCACTCTCTTTCTCCTTTTCTTTTTCTTTTTCTTTCCTTTTTCTTTTCTTTCCTTCTTCACTTTTTCTCTCTTCTTCTTCTTCTTTTTCTTCTTCTCCATGATGGCCGACGCCCAAGCTAGCCACCACCGGAGCCACCACCGCCGGCCACCCTAGGCCGGCCACCACCCCTTCTTCCACAACTCCTCTCCACACCAACACCATCTTCAATCTCAACCAACCACCAACAACCTTCAATTTCCACCAAACCCATCCACAATCCACTTCCATCTTCTCCAAAATTCTCCCTCACCACCATCAAATTCTCCCCTTTAACTACTCCATCATCACCTCCTCCTCCTTCTCCAACTTCCTAACACCACCAATCACCATCACCACCACCACCATCACCACCTCCATCAACTACAACACAACAACACCACCAAGAAACCCACACCCTCCTCCTCCACCCGGGCGCGCGCGCGCGCGCCGCCCTTCACCCCGGCGGCGGCGCCGCCGCCGGCAGGCCGCTGGCGCCGGCCGTGGCCGGCCGCCATCCCCACACACACTCCTTCCTTCTTCTTTTTATTCTTTCTTTCTTCTTTCTTCTTTTCTTTTCTTTCTTTCCTTTTTCTTTTCATTTCATTCCCTAAATAAAAAGATTCCCCTCTTTCCTAAAATACCCCCATCCTCTTTCTAAAACTACTACACTCTATTTACATCAATACCCCACTCCTTTAAATCCCAATTTTATTTCAAAATACACCTCATTTTCTCTCTCTTTTCCCTACAACTTTCCTCTCTCTCCTCAACTCCCTGTCCCCCTTTGTGACTTGCCGACGCGGGTCTCTCCCCCGCGTCTAGGCTATCCGTAACGCGGCCTCCGCGTTTATGTATCGGCGCAGCGTGGGGCCAACGCCCGCGTCTGTATCTCTCTCGTGTCAACACGACGCGGAGTTAAAGTCCGCGTCTGTGTTCTTCCTGTGCTTCTCCGTTGGCAAGACCTAGGGCCGGTACCCTCCTTTTGGATTGGGGCCGAACATCCCTTCGTCGGGCACAACAAAGGAATCACCTTTCCTCCTCTCTGATTATTTCCTAACGCGGATCTCAACCCCGCGTTTGAGGTATCTTCGCAGCGCGACTCCCGCGTCTGTGATCTCCTCGTGCTAACGCGATGCGGACCCCACGGCCGCGTCCGCGTTTCCCTCGTGCCCTGATTTGGACGCGGGCCTCAATCCCCGCGTTTGTGGTGTCTTCACAATGCGATCCCCCGCGTTTCACTCTCATAAGCCCGCGTCTCCCTGTTACTCTTTCTCTCTCCTCTTCACTTTCTCTCACCTCATAAATATATATTATTTTATGGCGCGTGCGCGAGTTCCAGGGATTCCAGACTTTTCGGCTTTCCGTGATTTAGGCGAGTGTTCTCGCTCTCGTCCCCATTTGGGTTTCCCCGCTTCGTCGGGTCGATATGTTTTCATTTCATGTATTTTATATTGGGCTGAGTCCCTGTATCTGTGTATGGCCGAGTGCCAATCTCTGGACATGTATTGCTCTGTGACGAATGCTTGTACTAGGGTAGTTTACTTCTTGTACATATACCATGCCTGTGATGTATTGTACTGCCTTATACCATACTTGGCTTCCGGACCCTTCAACCTCCGGTCACTCACTATCTCGAAAGAGAGGTGATTGGGACCGGCAGGTCTCTCAGTTCAGCCTCCGGTCCCTCACTGTCTCGGAAGAGGCGTGATTGGGATCGTCAGGTTTCCCAGCTCCGCCTGGTGAGTATGCTCAGCGTTCAGCGCTTTACCACTAGATTCGTCTAGGCGAGTTGCTGCCGGATTTACTGCTCGTACTTCAGTCGAGTCGTCCCGGTAACCTCGCCAGACGCTCCAGTGTTAAATACTGTTTGCTGTCTGTACTTCCAGCTTGCTCCGCTCCACTTTGTTTGTGCTCAGCTACTATTCTACCCCATGCCATTACTTCATGCCTGACACCTGTCTATACTACTTGTCGTTTTCATATTACTTTTAACACATGTATATCACCTGTCAACTGATGTATTATCATCTAACACCTGACATGCTACTTTTTGGCAAGACCCCTGGTTATGACATGGCTTGCCACCGGACTATATCAATCTCTTGACATGACTGGTTGCCTGTCTAATATCAATCTCCTGTCATGCTATCACTTGGCACCCAGCATGATATACTTGACCTGTGATTATCACATTTACGGGAACCCTGTCTTGTTATCCTGTACAATGTACAGTGACCTGATATCCTGTATCATGATCAGTGACCTGTTATCCTGTATTATATACAGTGACCTGAACTCCTGAATTCCTGATCATGTCCTGTTCCTGTTATTCCCGTAAATTGATAATTAACCTAATAAATCATAAAAGGAAAACTTGCATCGGGTCGGGAGAAACATGCGGCTATCAATATGTGTTCGTGTTTACAGTGGTATTAGGCATGTTGTGCAACTAAAACTTCCGGTCTGACCTGTGGGCCTCCAGGCGACCGAGGGGAGTGCTGGCTCCCTCCTCCTGAATCATGATAAGGGCATACAATAAGTTCCTCCTGATAGGCCTTGCGGCTGGTTCCGTCACCAAGCAACGGAACACCCTGGACCGTGGTCCCGGGCAAGCACGGGACCCACTGTAAACATAGTTCGTTGATACCCCCGCTGGTTTCCAATAACAACCTTGCTTTACTCGGATATGGATCTATGTGTGCTGGGACGCTAGTTCACATAGCTAGATATCAGGGTAAGACGAGTAATAATGAAGTGTCTAATAACCGGCTCTTTAAGTTGTAAGTAGAGGTATGTGGAATGGGACGCATACTGAAGCCTGCAGCTTAAACGGCTATGAATCTGTGTTATGCCTCATCATATTTGCTTGTACTGGTTTTTCATCGGATTTCCGATTTTGTGAGAATTATTATATTAACTGCTCATGCCCTGCTTTATTCCTTGTATCCACCTGACTCCTGTTCATTATCTTATCATGCCCAGAGTACAATTGGATTGTATGTGCTTAGATTATGGTGACATAAGATAAGGGTATATATATGAGGGTTTCCTTGTTTGGATTATTCCTTCGACGTACTAGTCTTATGGAGCCGTGATCTGAAACCATACAATCAGATTTGCTCGTCCTCGGCGTTATTTGGTTATATCGCTTTACATGTGCTTACCCTGCTCGCCACTTGGCTTTAGTATCACCACTCGCCTGGGGAGTTTCATCTGACTCCCTGGATCCTTATGTCCAGGTCATGGAGCTTGGAGCATGTCAGAACTTGGAGCGTGTGGATTCTCCCAGTTGCTGATCAGAGTGGCGCAGCGGTAGCGTGGATCTCCAGCAGACCGTTCAGAACTCTATCCTTCCAGGCCCCCCTGTGTGCCTCTCGAGTTTTCCTTTAGTAAACTCGTGAGTGCTCTTTTGTACTATTCATCCATGTACATCTGCTTGTAATCTCGCAATTGCGCATATCAGTGATGTAATATTCATGTAATATTGGACCACCTCTGGTGATAACTTTGTAATTGTACTCATATGTTGGAATGTATAATGCACCACTTGCTTCCGTACTCTGATTCTTGCCTGTACTGATGCTTAGCATATATACGTGAAGGTACTTCTGACTTGCGTATATACGTTGCAGTAATGTCTCCGTATCCGCCGGATCGGGGCGTTACAGGTTGGTATCAGAGCCTAGGCTCTCACCTCCTCAGTACGTCCAGACGGCAAATTAATGGTAAAGAAATTTGCAACTGGAATGCATGAGTCTTGGTTATACAATCCAACTACAAGTACAAAGTTATTCTCTCTCTCTAATCTTATCCTTGAATTTTGAAGTTCTCCCATCCTTTCATACTTCAGTTTCTTGTTATTCTTGGACCAACTCGGACATGAAAAGATGGGGAAATCATAACGGTTCTGGTTCTTCCTAGGGTAACCCTAACGGAGAAAATCTTGATTTGAGACTATTTCTGCAAGATATGATGAGACGCGATCAAGTACAGACGAAGGTCCCGCACCAAGGATCATTGGTTGTACTTCGGGAACAGAAGCCAGACGACATGTTGGATTTCAGGAAATTACAGCCGGCAATCTTTTCAAGCATGGAGAAGCCCTGGAGGTATAGCAGTGGTCAGTAAACCTGATAGGTCTTCTAAGTCAACTTGGGTCCCTGACGAGAACTAGGTGAAAATGATCGAGACTCAGTTAGAAGATGTAGCCTGGATGTAATAGTTGGCGGAAGCAGCGAGACTGGGAAAGCCCAACACTTGGGACTAGTTCTCGAAGGATTTCTATAGGAAGATTCTTCTCTGTAATAGCCCAGGAAGAAATGAAGGAATGATTTATCAAATTGCGGTAGGGAGATTGGATTGTAAATAAGTACACCGCAAAATTCCTAAGGCAGAGTCGGTCGGTTTTTTACATGGTGGCCGATAAGGAGAACCGAGCAAGCAATATCTTAAGTGAGAAATGAAGATGAAGAGCAGGATGTTTCTTATCCCCAAGCAGCCCAAGGGGTATTCTCAAGTTCTTCAGTCATCATCCGGGAAGTGGAATGGACCCAGAGAAGAAAGATTAGGATGAGTTGCAGATGAAGTTGGTGAAGAGACCCTCTTAATTGGTGGAAGTGAAGGCTCAGACAGGCTCTTGGATGCCCTATTAGCTAAGCCATCCCTCCAACCTTGCCCTCAACACATGACATGGGAGTATCATCTGAAGCCGAGCACTTATAACACAACCACCGGAGAGGTCATGAATTATGTCACATACGGGTTCAGAGATTAGTTGGAAGGTGACGGTCTGTTCAAGGAAGCAGAGAACATTACACCGATCAGATCAACCCATCCAGTATCACCGTCGTGAGGGAATCTAGGACCTACTGTCAGAATAACCTCACTTCATCCCCAGCATCCAGCATGAGTCATACACAAAAGAGACCGAGAACTAGGGCACATGATGAAGGGAGGCAAACATATAATTGGACAAAAGAGGAAGTCGGAATGCTCAATATGATGGGGTGAGAGCAAGAAGGGATGCTCAATATCTGAAAAAAGGAACCCTGAAAGGACTGACCGTAACCATTATCCCCATTTTTAGCATGTCCGGGAGTTGGTAAACTTCTCTCTATCATGTCCTCCTCATTGCACTATCACCACCAATCCTAGTCCGTCCTATCTCTCTCCCTAATTCATGATTCCTATCTCTCCTATTTTTACTATTCTGATTTTTATAACCTTTATGCCAACTTAAGATATGTATAGACTAGTGAGATAACAGCAAGGCAGATGTAGTCACTCTCATTATGTTCTGGCATTCCTCGACTCTGGTATGTCACATTGTCTTATACTGGGCAGATCTTCGGCCTCGCATTATATTCTTGTATTTATGGATACATCCTAGGAGACCGGTACGTCAAGTGGAGTAGTCATCGCTTATATAGTCAGATAGATTGCATCATTTCATGAAGAGTGTCAGTATATAACAGTAATTCAGAATCAGGATTCTGGCAGACAGAGTTATGGTATTTTCTATTTCTCTAATAGAGATCATGATTTCTTGGACTATGTTCATGGAATTCGGGTATTCTCAGAGCTAATCTGCAGTCAGGTTACTATTTAGAAGACAGAATTCGAGACTCGTTTCTATTCTAGTGATTTCTTGATCATGTTCTCAGAGCCACTAACTCCTGTTAGTTTTTATTGATTTGGTGGACCAAAGGCTCCGCTAGCCTCGCCAAGCGAGGGTCGTGTTCTAGTCATCCGTGAACCTAACCGGGTGTGAGTTTCGTTGCACCCTGGTGCTTAGCATTTAGCGTTGTGTTACGCGCTGGCTTCGTCGCGTGAACTTCGCTATATGCGAGTCTCGCAGAGCGTTAGCCTCGCCGCACCCTAATGCTTAACACCTGAGCTGTGTTACGCGATAACCTCATCTAGGCTTGGTTTCATCCCGTGGCTAGTCCCTCAGTGCTTGGCACTCTAGCCATTCCTCGGATTTCTTCTAGCGTGCTTACATGGATCTGCTGAACAGAGTTCCATCACTATATTTGAGCTATCGCCATAGCCTTGTCAATAATCCATTCTACAAATCTTGCAGGGCTCAGATGTCTTCTTCATGTTTCATCTGCAGACGGGTTATCATTCAGAAGTCAGTATTCAGAATTCTTCACAGTTATTCTATATTCTTGGCTACGTCTTTCAGAATTAGCAACGCCCAGTTTACGGAAATTCTTAATTATTGGTCTTCTTGATTTATACTCATCATTATCAAGGTTTTCTTTATCTTGGGTATTCTGTTTATTCCCGGGGAATTAATATGTATATGGCACCTCAGTAATTCTACTGCAGAAGGACAACATCATGCCATGCAGGGTTTTGTATTATATTATGGATTTCAGCACTATGGATTTCTATGGGTCTCATCAGCTTTGGTTCACAGCCTGATTGAAGTATTATCGATTATCTCTCCAAGTCAGCTCACTTATATTGTTCAGAATGGGTTAGTCCTTTGAAGTTCTGGCAGTGTTCTTTTATAAACAGACATCAGATCAGTATGGCACCGTCAGAGGATGTATATATACGACAGAAGTGCGGAGATGCCTCAGTCCCGAGTTAGCCGTTCAGTCGATCTGGGGGAAAAACTCATAGTTATTCATATCTTGATTGGCATAATCCTCATTCCTATCTTTTGTGTTCATTTCACCCCTTATCGAAATTGCGAGGACGCAATTTTTTGTAAGGTGGATGGAGTGTAACACCCCGTTCCCGGAATACGTACTTAGTTGCGTATTCGTATTTTCTGATCGTATTTTTTTGATTTACTTCCATATTTGCTTTGTATTATAAATTATTATATGAACGTTTTGTCTTGGATTTGGATTCGAGGACTCGGGGTCGGCCCTAGTCTGACCGAGGGCCCGATCCTAGAGTATTGCTCGATTTGGACATTCCGGTATTCCGATTTGACCGATTTCAGTTTTAAACATCATTTCCAATATTCTAGATTTTCTATGATTTTCTGGAATTTTCCTCAATTAAGTTGAAAATCTTCAAAACCGGTGTCGACCAGTACTGCTGACCGATTCTCGGATTTTTAATTTACAAACTAATTGGAATTACTAAAAGTGTCTTTAGACATTATTTCTTAAAATCACATTTCCTATCTAAATACCTTTTTCTGAGAATTTTATGAATTTATGAAAATTCCACCGGAATCGGTATCGGCCAGTATCGCTGGTTGATTTCGGGACTATCGGGATTGAATTTCTAAAATCCGCTTTCACTTTACTTCTTAAAATCATATTTACTCTTAATACATTTTCTGGGATTTTTCAGAATTTATCAAAATCCGGCCGACCCGGTGTGGACCGGTATCGGCGGCTGACTTCCGGATTTTTAATTTGAAAACGGGATTTTATTTGGAAAACCGATTTCGTATTATTCCTCAGGATGACGTTTTCTACTCCGGGAATTTTTGGGGATTTTTCTGGAACAGTCGATTTTCGCGACTATATTATAATATTATTATTTTATTCTAATCCATTCTTTCTTTCCTTTTCTTTCCCTCCATTGATCCAGCCATTCCCCACGTGGGAGACACCACCCCCTTACCTACTCCCATCACATCCCCATCACTATCACTCTCTTCTCCTTTTCTTTTTCTTTTTCTTTCCTTTTTCTTTTCTTTCCTTCTTCACTTTTTCTCTCTTCTTCTTCTTCTTTTTCTTCTTCTCCATGATGGCCGACGCCCAAGCTAGCCACCACCGGAGCCACCACCGCCGGCCACCCTAGGCCGGCCACCACCCCTTCTTCCACAACTCCTCTCCACACCAACACCATCTTCAATCTCAACCAACCACCAACAACCTTCAATTTCCACCAAACCCATCCACAATCCACTTCCATCTTCTCCAAAATTCTCCCTCACCACCATCAAATTCTCCCCTTTAACTACTCCATCATCACCTCCTCCTCCTTCTCCAACTTCCTAACACCACCAATCACCATCACCACCACCACCATCACCACCTCCATCAACTACAACAACAACAACAACACCACCAAGAACCCACACCCTCCTCTCCACCACCCGGGCGCGCGCGCGCGCCGCCCTTCACCCCGGCGGCGGCGCCGGCGCCGGCAGGCCGCCGGCGCCGGCCGTGGCCGGCCGGCCATCCCCACACACCTCCTTCCTTCTTCTTTTTATTTCTTTCTTTCTTTCTTCTTTTCTTTTCTTTCTTTCCTTTTTCCTTTTCATTTCATTCCCTAAATAAAAAGATTCCCCTCTTTCCTAAAATACCCCCATCCTCTTTCTAAAACTACTACACTCTATTTACATCAATACCCCACTCCTTTAAATCCCAATTTTATTTCAAAATACACCTCATTTTCTCTCTCTTTCCCTACAACTTTCCTCTCTCTCCTCAACTCCCTGTCCCCCTTTGTGACTTGCCGACGCGGGTCTCTCCCCCGCGTCTAGGCTATCCGTAACGCGGCCTCCGCGTTTATGTATCGGCGCAGCGTGGGGCCAACGCCCGCGTCTGTATCTCTCTCGTGTCAACACGACGCGGAGTTAAAGTCCGCGTCTGTGTTCTTCCTGTGCTTCTCCGTTGGCAAGACCTAGGGCCGGTACCCTCCTTTTGGATTGGGGCCGAGAACATCCCTTCGTCGGGCACAACAAAGGAATCACCTTTCCTCCTCTCTGATTATTTCCTAACGCGGATCTCAACCCCGCGTTTGAGGTATCTTAGCAGCGCGACTCCCGCGTCTGTGATCTCCTCGTGCTAATGCGATGCGGACCCCACGGCCGCGTCCGCGTTTCCCTCGTGCCCTGATTTGGACGCGGGCCTCAATCCCCGCGTTTGTGGTGTCTTCACAATGCGATCCCCCGCGTTTCACTCTCATAAGCCGCGTCTCCCTGTTACTCTTTCTCTCTCCTCTTCACTTTCTCTCACCTCATAAATATATATTATTTTATGGCGCGTGCGCGAGTTCCAGGGATTCCAGACTTTTCAGCTTTCCGGTGATTTAGGCGAGTGTTCTCGCTCTCGCCCCATTTGGGTTTCCCCGCTTCGTCGGGTCGATATGTATTTCATTTCATGTATTTTATATTGGGCTGAGTCCCTGTATCTGTGTATGGCCGAGTGCCAATCTCTGGACATGTATTGCTCTGTGACGAATGCTTGTACTAGGGTAGTTTACTTCTTGTACTATACCATGCCTGTGATGTATTGTACTGCCTTATACCATACTTGGCTTCCGGACCCTTCAACCTCCGGTCACTCACTATCTCGAAAGAGAGGTGATTGGGACCGGCAGGTCTCTCAGTTCAGCCTCCGGTCCCTCACTGTCTCGGAAGAGGCGTGATTGGGATCGTCAGGTTTCCCAGCTCCGCCTGGTGAGTATGCTCAGCGTTCAGCGCTTTACCACTAGATTCGTCTAGGCGAGTTGCTGCCGGATTTACTGCTCGTACTTCAGTCGAGTCGTCCCGGTAAACCTCGCCAGACGCTCCAGTGTTAAATACTGTTTGCTGTCTGTACTTCCAGCTTGCTCCGCTCCACTTTGTTTGTGCTCAGCTACTATTCTACCCCATGCCATTACTTCATGCCTGACACCTGTCTATACTACTTGTCGTTTCATATTACTTTTAACACATGTATATCACCTGTCAACTGATGTATTATCATCTAACACCTGACATGCTACTTTTTGGCAAGACCCCTGGTTATGACATGCTTGCCACCGGACTATATCAATCTCTTGACATGACTGGTTGCCTGTCTAATATCAATCTCCTGTCATGCTATCACTTGGCACCCAGCATGATATACTTGACCTGTGATTATCACATTTACGGGAACCCTGTCTTGTTATCCTGTACAATGTACAGTGACCTGATATCCTGTATCATGATCAGTGACCTGTTATCCTGTATTATATACAGTGACCTGAACTCCTGAATTCCTGATCATGTCCTGTTCCTGTTATTCCCGTAAATTGATAATTAACCTAATAAAATCATAAAAGGAACAACTTGCATCGGGTCGGGGAAACATGCGGCTATCAATATGTGTTCGTGTTTACAGTGTATTAGCATGTTGTGCAACTAAAACTTCCGGTCTGACCTGTGGGCCTCCAGGCGACCGAGGGAGTGCGGCTCCCTCCTCCTGAATCATGATAAGGGCATACAATAAGTCCTCCTGATAGGCCTTGCGGCTGGTTCCGTCACCAAGCAACGGAACACCCTGGACCGTGGTCCCGGGCAAGCACGGGACCCACTGTAAACATAGTTCGTTGATACCCCCGCTGTTTTCCAATAACAACCTTACTTTACTCGGATATGGATCTATGTGTGCTGGACGCTAGTTCACATAGCTAGATATCAGGGT